>LOEQ01000608.1:385321-427442 GCA_001685075.1 Bramus lutescens | reverse complement strand
AAAAAAAAAAAGGAGGAGAAAAGGGGGGAAATAGCTGTTTCTGCTTCTTTCGTTCGTTCTAAGATAAATTCTCCTGGAGACAACGTCTCCCACTAATTGCGTGTTAGCCATGCATTTTTATCTTGAGAGCTGACGCACTGGGCTCTCAACTGATGTGGAAAGCAGCCTGTTACAGTGCGGGATTCATAAAAGGGCCTCTATGGTGTGAGAAAGAATATCTGTGTGCTTAGGCAGGAAACTTTTTGATCTACAGAAAAGCCAGAAGACTTCTAGGTAAGGTTCCCGGGTCAGATCTACTTTGGGGTGGGGGGCGGGGGAGCAAAGTTTGACAGTGAAATTTTCCCCTACGAAGGATGCCAGTTTAAAGGGTGTGTGCCCACTTCTGTGGAAGTTGAAATGGACGGAAGATTGTTTCGTTGTTTTTTTCACTGATTTAAAACTTAAAGCAGAATGCTGTAGTTCGTCTTTCAATGTTTTGCTTTTCTGTTGTTGAACCGGTCGCAAAATATATGGTTTGATTACACAGCGAAATCTTTGCGAACCGACAAAGAAAGAAAATGGTTTCTTAGGAGGGAAGTTGACAAGTTTTAAAGAGAAATTGTATGAACACGAGAGAACAGGGCAGGGCAATGGATTATATTAACATAGGTTTGATTATCCAAAAAAGAAATAAAAAGTTGAATGTTGCTTTGGAAGGAATATTAAGTAAGTTGTCTTTGTCTCTTACTTTTTAATTTTAGTTGCTGATTTAGCCTGTTGGGTCACATTTTTGAGAGTGCTGAAGGCTGCCATGAATCCTTAATGAGGCCCCTTTGCACATGATTTTGGCCAAGTGCCAAAATCAACTTCCCAGCGGCGAGCTTTCTCTCAAAGAACCTGGAGAGATTTTTTTTTTNTTTTATTAGAAATCATGTTTGAAAGCTGCCACAACCAGTTGTATAGGCATGTCAAAAATGACTTTATACAGTAAATATGAAATAAACCTTCACTTTTTTATCATAGTGTTGCTGTGGAGTCTTTGCCTGTTGCCATCTAAACCACGATAGAGTAAGAATAATCTGAAATAAGAAATTTAAGGACTTTTTTTTTCCTTCAGCACACCAGTATAGGGGTGATCGTGCCCCTGAGCAGTATGAACTATGGAGAGATTCTTCAAAACCCACTGGGACAAATAACAGATGAATTCATAAACCTGTTCTTCTCTGTGAGCAGCAGCCGGTTAACAGTAAGTAATAGTTTTCTTGGAGTTTTGTGCCTGCGATTAAGTCTAACAGTGACTTAAGTGGGGACTCTGTGTATGTCAAAATGCCTTGGTGTTTGGGATCTGTTGTTAATATTTGTTATGCAATTTTAAAAGATTAAGCGATACCTTGATGATTTTAACAAACCTTTTCATAGAAATGTTTGGAATGTAGACATGTCTGAATGATGAAACAATTGCATTTAATTGCTTTCCTGTAAGATAAAGGGTGAGTTTTCATGAAAGAAGGTGAGAAGCTCAAGGACACACACACTTTTTGAGCAGCTTTTAGATTTGACTTTTCTACACCTGAATTCTGTCACACGCGCCCGTATGTAATTTATATAATAAGGGGTTTTGGTGTTATATTCACAAGTTGCAACGAAATAGCCTAGTTATTAGTAACAATATTACATTTTTTAGTGATTTTAAGCAGTATGTTAAGACATTAAAAGCACCTAGTCTGCAAAGCACTTTAGTGTAAAGCAGAGGAAACTCAGTGTCTGTGCTGTTTAAAGAAGTCATTGTGCCACCCCCTACAACATGATTCTGCCTCTTGTACTATAGTAACCTAATGTTTGATCTTAGTTACACTCTTGTATTTTCTGTGTGCTATATCAATGAGAATCAAATAAATTGCCAGTTTGTAGAATGAGAACTAAGAATTAGAACTCTCTTAATTGCTACGCCTACCTCCCATGTAACTATACCAATTTCTTTTTGACACAATATAGCACGTTGTTCATTTGGATTGCCCAACAAACTGAAATTAAATTTGATTTTTAAGATCTGATTGCCTTTGGGTAGTTTGTTTGTATTTTCCATTGTGATGGCTGGCTTCATATACATATTACTGTTAGTTGACCTGAGGGCTAGGGTGCTTTAAATGATCATATAAGTCAACAATAAAATTCATGGGAATTATGAGTTTCAAGATATTTATCAGGTAAGTTCTTTTGGCCCATGAGTTCATAACTGAAACAATATTTAACAAAACATTCTTCTGTAATAATAAGAAATTACTGTTGTTGGATGTCATTTTTTTATTAAAATAATCATTAAATTTGCTACCATTAAACAGATGCAGAGTAAATAACGCTGCCTTGTTTGGTTGGCTCTAGAACCCCTTATATTTTTGTTTCCTAATTTTAACTCTCATTCTATTTTTATTATCATAGTTTTACAAAGTATATGAAGTTTGCAGACTATTTCTCTAAAATTTGCTAAGACATATTTTGACTGACAGTTGTAAAGATTTTTGTTACTGTGAAATAAGGACCATAGCAACATAAATACATTCAGAGATAGAACTCTTAAGGCATGCAGGTAGATATAGTGTTTAAGTTCAGAAGGTGGATAACCCATACTGGACTATTGGCAAATATTTTTGAGTTGCAGGAGAAATTTGAAGTTGCATTGAGAGCAATTGAATTATGTAGCTCACTGCAGTAGTTACACATTTACTTTCGCTTGCTGTACCAATGAGCTGTTAGCTGAGTTAGCTGAGTCTATTGTGTAGGCTTTCGGACACAATTATCAACTATCGCTACTAACATTTTTAAAATAGTATCTAGAGATACAATCACTTTGAAAAGGAAAATATTTCTGTTTTGCATTTACTGTATTTGGGACTAATAGCTTGAAAAGTTTTCATTATTTGTTCTTTGGGACAGACGTAAGTCCATTCCCATTTCACAATG
Source organism: Bramus lutescens (assembly GCA_001685075.1). NCBI lineage: Eukaryota > Metazoa > Chordata > Mammalia > Rodentia > Cricetidae > Bramus > Bramus lutescens. The sequence goes on along the minus strand of LOEQ01000608.1, from coordinate 424,502 downwards.
TAGAAACTTCAGAGAAATAAAATCTACTTGTAATTTTTCATTTAAAGTATGGTCTTTAACGCATTTTAGTAAGAAATGATTTTGTGTGCTTGTTTCAATCATACAGCAATCACATAAAATTCTATTTTCCCAGTTGAAAGAGACATCAAACAATTATATGCCAACTTATATTTTTTACTGGAATGCACATGTGGGCACATTTTCAACTGCAATTTTTACTGTGTGAGAAGCCTGAACAACAGGGCATTTTAGGTGAACATTTCATCATTGCCATGAAGTGCGTTGGCCTGAATGGTCTACATTCCAGTAATGAGATAAGCACATTGCTACAGTAGATTGAATGGTATTATTGAGTCTTGGCACCACCTCAGTGACCTCAGTCATAAAAGATTAGTTACAGGCAAGAGGATTTGGAATTGGAATAGCAAAAGTAGATAAGAAATGCTTGTGAAGACATCAGCCTTCTTTGCATTGGGGAAAAGATGTGCTGAAATAAAAGGCCATCCATTTTATGCAAAATTTTATGGCACTATTTTGTCAATTATTCATATAATAAATCTTGAAACTCTAGTATGCCCATTGTTGCTTGTGCTTGATTTTCAGATTTCTTTGTAGATGTAACTGCAACATTTTTTATTCAGCAGATGAATACCTACTGTATTTTAGGTAACCAAAATGTAATTATAAATTTGAACACCAAATAACTTTTAAATGTTTTAATTGAATTCTAATATTAAGAATATAGAATTATGACCTCTGATTTTAAGTCTTTTTCAAGTAAAACAAAATGGTTGATTTGCAATTTTTTTCCATTTTCTCTTATGGATTTAATTATTTAGGTATTAACTAAATCTTGCTATTTGGTGTCTTATTAAAGCATAGTGTTGGGTTTATTTTCCAAGCAGCCTGACCTAATATAGAGTTAAACAAAGAGGAGTTGTGTTTGGTTCTATAATCTTCCCTCAAAAATCAAGGTAACAGTTGGCTAAAGTATTTTTTAGGATGAATATTTTTCTTAAAAAAAAAATCTGTAAGCACTTTTCCAAGTTGTAAGCTGTTCTTATTTGTGTGCTCAGATGTGCTGTCACCTGGCACTGCTGCTCATGCTCTGACACATCTGTCCTATAAACTGTCTTCTGTAATATCTTGCCTCATCCTACGTTTGATTCGGTTCCATAATAAGTCTACATTTTGTTTTAAGATTGCTTTTCCTACTAGAAATTAGCCAATACATGATGTAGCATAAAAGAGTCCATAAAATCTTATCCTTTGGATAGTCTAATGCACTGAGTTGTTTCGTACACATTATGGTCAATGGCAGGTTGGTGGAGTAAAGTTTAACATGTGATTATTAACAACTTTTAAAGAGTTATTAAATTTGGAAACTCTAGAACGCCATAATTTTCTTAAAATGGAAACGTTTGCTGACCCATCAACGTTCCATTGTTGTTACTGCTGTGACACAATACCTGGCCTTCAATTCAGTACCTTGGGCCTCAACAGCTGCCTCCAGTTCCTTTATTTATTTATTTATTTATTTATTTATTTATTTATTTATTTATTTATTTATTTATTTATTTATTTATTTATTATAAGAAGTGAGTATCTGTAAGGGGCAAAAAATGCACCCAAAATATTTTCACATTTTTCTTAAAATTTTCTGTCAGTTTCACTCTTGAATACATTTTGATAGCAGTGATGGGCTTACTGGAACATCTATATATCTTTAAGGAGAATGAACTTGGATTTGGTTTTCAGATTTTAATAGAAAGTATAAGTGAAATTTTTGGCAAGATGTATTTCAATATCAGTATTTGCAACATGGACTTCCTCAGAAAACCACAAACCAGAGAGAGATGTAGGGAGCTCTGAGAAGACCATGCTGGCAAAAGGGGGATGTTGGTACAGTCTGTGGTATCCATGCTGTTCTAGGTCTTGGCCTCCGTAGCCATCTCCCTGTTTAAATCCTTGTCTTGCTTCAGATCCCATCAACACTAAATCTCAGTTATACTACAGAGAAAGCAGAGTCACTGCAGGATACACTCATTCTGGTATACTGACCTCCATGCTTGGGGTTTCCATGGAAAATGCATTGTTCTTTGTGTGTAATGGTTTTCAAAGTCACAGGTTGGGACAGGTTGACTCAGTACATTGGAAATGCCTGTATAACATCCAAGCAAGCTCTGTCTTGGCAAAAATAATTAATGTTTTCACTATACCTTTACCTGGGCATCTTCCTAAAGAATGAACAACTGTGCGCAAAAGGTCATGTAGCTGAAAATTACAGAACATGATTGTCTACTTGTGAATTAATAGCTTGTGTTTTGTTCAAAATAGTGTATATCAATATATACATGTCAAATTTAGCATTGAGACTGTTCAACTTCTATTTGACACATGACCAAATTGCTCTTTGAAAGATTTTTGTTTGGTTGCTTATTTTGCAATATTGGGTATTAAGCCCAGGGCCTTATGAATTCAGGGCATCTCCAATATTAAAATACATTAATTATATATTTAGTTACATTCATCATGAAGTATAGTTATTTCAGTCCAGTGTGAATGTTCTGCTCATGCAGCACGTTTGTACATTATGTGCATATTTCTTGGCATGTTCTGTGGAATTCTAACTTAACTATGCTTTTTCATCTCTGGGGTTCATTCATAAATATTCACCCCAGAGAATTCTTTTTAATCAATACACAATTTTGTTGATATATTCAGGGAACTTGACATTCGGAGAGGTTGGTGCATAGAAAATCTTCACTGATGTATGATTTGAGTATTTCTAAAACATCTTCACTTGTCAGGAAGTGATCAGTAATGATATAGAAACAATGAATGATTGGTAATTCTGACAGATGAGACAGTGATAATCAGTTCATAATATTTGTAGAATGATAACTTTTTCTATCAACATAGTTTTGTGCCAACATGTTTAATTTAGAAACTGTATTTGTTAATAGAAGGCAGTAATAGATTTCAGTAATCAGTAGTTTAGTATGATTGGCTCAGACTCAGGGATGATGATGAACAAACTGTAAGCTATTATGTCGCCTTACATCTGGAATTTCCTTTCATTTTCTACATGTAAATTCTTCAATATGACTATAACAGTTTTTAGAACTGACTATCCATGAAATTTGTTCTTTGCTCTTAGATATGTAAAAGAAAGCAGTAAAACTTGTAATTTCCCTTTAAAATGTCCTCAAAATCAAATCTGAGTAAGTAAAACATGAAAGTTTAGATAACTAATGTGGCCTCAGGTAAAATGATACATAGAATAAAAGTGTTTGACTAGAAAGCTGAGCATGGCTGCAGGTAGAGCTTTTTCTTCCTCACTTAAGAGTAGTGCAATGAAAATGATTTCCAGATGTGCAAATGCTCAGCTGCTTTTCTTTAACCTTAATTTTTCAAAAATGAGTTAAATTATAATAAGCTTTAAAGTCACTATATTTTTTAATGGTTTTAAAATTGATTTGGAACTTTCATGGCTGGGTTTAGTGCATGATAGTAAATGATGGGACTTAATGCTGGTGAGTATCAGAAACTATTGTTATTTAGGATGCAGCAGAATAATTAAAGGGTTGGAAATTATACTTGAGCAATACACAGTGCCCATCTTTTAAGTCTCTTTCTTGTGTAGATGTAATGGGTGCCCCTATACAATTGTATAATATAATCCATAAAAGCACTGAAAGCTGCCTTGATATTGCTGGAAAGAGTGTACTTGTGTATATACATGTTCAGAAAATGCAGAGATATCTTTAGGTTTTTTTTTTCTCTCGCCAATGTTAATGAAAGCATCCTGAGAAAGATCTAAGCATTTTGTTTACAGTATGGAATTTAGGGCAGGGGTGGTGCATGCCTTCAGTCCTACCACTCCAGAGGCAGAGGCAGGTAGATCTCTGCGAGTTCAAGGCCAACCTGGTCTACAGAGTAAGTTCCAGGTCTGACAGAGCTACAAAGACACAGAGAAACTGTCTAAAAAAAATGTATTCTAGGGGCTTAGAAGAAAGCTCCGTCATTAGTGTTGGCGGCATAAGAATGAGGGTAGGGCTGTAACTCTCCATCATTCTCATAAGAACCCTAACATGCCAGCTCACATCTGTTATTGCAGTGCTGGGAAGGTGGAAACAGAAGGATCACTAGGGTTCTTAGCCTGCCACCATTTCCTGAATGTGAGGCACAGGTTCAAACAGAAACCTTGTCTCCACAAATAAGGTGAGCCATTGAAGAAGACCTTGGACATCAACATCTGGCCATCAAAAGAATATGCACATATAAGCACAATACACACATGAGGCATGTGGCAGAGACAGACAATGAGGGGTGGAGGGAGAGACAGGTAAATTGTACACATCGCATTGCAAGGAATGAACATTGTGTTAGCTGTCACTATGGCAAATGATATGAGGTAAGCAAATTATTAAGAGAAAGAAATGACGATACCTTATTCATGTTTTTTAAGGTTACTATTCACAATAGGTTAATTAATTTGCTTGAGCCTGTGGTAAGGCAGCACATGAGGACCAGAGTGTATAGGATGGAGAAATTTTCTCACTTCATGACCTGAGTGCCAAGTGGAAGGGACAGAAAATCACGAGCCATTGAAGCACATGTCCTAATGGCCTTATGATTTCCCACAAGGAACAACCCACAAAAGGTTCTGCTATGCCTGGGTTACACTGAGCCTTGTCCATGATTTATTTATCCACCCACAGCAATTATTAGCTCATTTTTTCTAAATATGAACATTTTTCTTCACCTGCCCATTTTACTTGAAGTTGCCAATGTGCCCTAGAGCAATAAGCTACTGTTATCAATATTGTTGAATTTTATAAAAATCTATCCCTCACTAAGAATCCTGGACTAGAAACATATTTCTCTATGCAACTGAAAGTAGTTTTTTTTTTCCCCCCTAGCAATCCATGGGAAGGTGTTACTATGGTTTAAAGAAAGGGGGTGAGAGGCTGGGGAGTTTTTAGGACCTTTAAGATATGCAGACCCAAATGATGTTCACAATCAATTCACCAGTATTACATAAGTAATTGGTTTTTCTAAGAGCGTTTTAAAAAGAATTTTAAAAATTTGACCCTAGAAATAATTGCAGCGCTCTCTCTGGTTATGAGTATGATTATGGAATCCCTTATCTGCCCTACCTCCAGCATTCTTTAGTGACTCCTGACCTTGAAAGTTCCACACATTCTGGTCTCTCAGATGCAGATGCGCTATGTCAGGCTCACTACACTGCTTCCAATATTTCACATCAGTCCTGCAAATGACCGGGCATAGCAGGGATGGTTCCAGTGCCTCCCTGTATAAATAGGAAGCCCAAAATGCTTACCGGTTTTTCTCTGAGTTGTATTCCTATAAACATACTGATGTAAGGATTTAGTTTTATGCTCCCAGTTTTACTAACTTATTTTAACGAAGTATAACAATACTTCATATTTAGTGATTATAGTCCTAGACACAACAAAGAAACCTTGACTACAAATATGAGATCTCTCTCTCCCTGCTCCTCCCCTTCCTTTTCTGTCTCTCCCTCCTGCTTTTCTTCTTACTACTCTTTCTCTTCCTCCTACCTCCCCCATCCCACTATTAAAAGTTCTAAGCATATGAGCCATCGGGAGATGAGCACTGGGAAATACTGGCCATTGACCTAGCAGGTTTTCTGATGCGTATTTTGCTTTGTTGTAAGTTAGGCACTTTTCAGTGACAAATTAATGCTGGTCACAGCCAATTTTTCTGCAAGAAAATAAACTATGATAATATCTACATGCTGCGTTTTCATTTTTAAAGTGTGGTTTTTTTACACATCAGTGGCTTAAAATAATGAAAGTTAGAGAATAATAGTATAATATTTGGAAATAATTCTCATGAAATTGCACTATTGTTATTTGCAATAATTAATTATTACTATAGAGTTACAGATACACGTTCACATCCACAAGAATCTCATAGAAACACAAAACTGGAAATCATAACATGTACACAAAGGACTTGTAAGGTAAAGGAAAAAACACTCTGAAAAAAGCCTTATGAGATAATGAACCTTCAAAGATGCCATAGAGATCATTTTTTTTTCCTGTGGACTATCTCCTGCTGTGCATGGGGCCTACCCTTAAGAGTGTTGTGTTTCTCCAGCGAGATGCCTCTGGAGAAAATTCATTTTTCATTTGCAAGTGCTCATCAAATGGAAGTAGGTTTGGGGTTAGAGATAGGGACTTGTATCCATTCTCTTCGCAGCTTTAGGATGCTATCTGGTGGGGCTCTATTTAAGTCCTTTGCACCCTGCCTAAGTCTCTGTGAGCTCTGACACACAGCAGCACTCCTAGATCAGGAAAGCCTTGTCTCCTTGGTGATGTTCATCCTCTCTGCCTCTTACACTCTCTCTGTCCCCTTTCCACATAGTTCCCTAAACTTTGGGGGGTGGGAGATTTGGTGATGACATCACATTTATGTCTGAGTGTTACAAGGGCTCCGACTCCCTACACACTGATTGGCTGTGCATCTCATCTACTGTAGTAATGGTTGTAGTAGAATATCTTCAAACATTATTATATTGGTACTTTCTTTTAGCATAACAGTAGTATTTTGTTTTCCCCCAAATCCTAGGGCTATCTAGTTAAAGTACAGGTCCATCACATAGAGTGGGCCTTAACTCAAATCAGGTATTTGTTGGTTACTCCTACAAGCTTTGGCCATRATTACGACAGCATATCTTGCAAGTAGGTTCTCTCCGGTACCATGCATACTAGTCTGTAGGGCCAAAGGCTTTTGACGGGCACCAGATCAACTTTTCCGTGTTGAGAGAGATGCATGGATGTTTTCTTCAAGAATGGGACTTCGCTGTCAGTTTGTGGAGAGGAACCAACAGACTTGGCAGCAGCCTGGTTGTTTGTGGATTCCTGTGGGACCCCTTTGGTCAACTCAATTAGATGTAACCCATTCTCAATAGTGAAAAACTATTTTGTGATTTAAAAAATGTAAAGTCTGAGCTCTGTCATCTCCATTATTTGGCAACTTCATTTAGATCGCCTTCATATGTATACATATTTTAAGAAGCTTCTACTGTGTTAGGTTTCCATATGAAATCTGACAAATGGCCCTTAGATTTATATGTCCCTCTTCACATTATCTCCCCCAGCTTTCTCTTCCCTCCCCCTCCCAGTTTAAGCATTTCTTTCTGGTCCCACTCCCATACATCCGTAACTATCTATTCTAGTCTCCCTTTTTAAGGAGAACCATTTCTCCTCCCTAGGTCTACACCTAACCTCTAAGGTAATATGAATTGTAGCATGCTTATCATTGACTCAACAGATAATGACCACATTGAATAAATACATACCATTTCTGTCTTTCTGTGTCTAGATTACCTTACTCGGTATGATATTTTTTAGCTTCATCCATTTACTTGCCAATTTCATGATTTCGGTTTTTATAATTGCTGAATAATTTACCATTCTGTAAACATATGACATTCTGTTTATCCATTAATCTCTTAATAGACATTTAAGTTATTTATAATTTCTGGCATTTATGATAAAAGCAGCAGTGAACATAGTGAAGCAAGTGTATCTGTAGTAGGATGAAGTGTCCTTTGGATATATGCCCAAAGATGCTATAGCTGGATCTTAGGGTAGATTGACTCTCAGCTTTCTGAGGAACAGCAACATTGATTTCCATAGTGAGCTGTACAAGTTTACACTCTCGCCAGTAGTGGACAGGTGCTCCCTTTACTCCACATCCTTACCAGCATGAGCTGTCACTTTTTTGACCTTAGACATTCTGACTGGTCTGAGATGAAATCTCAAAGTAGTTTTGATTTGCAGTTCCCTGAAAACTAAAAATGTTGGGCATTTCTTTAAGTGCTCCTCAGCCATCTGAATTTTCTCTATTGAGAATTTTGTTTAAATCTCTCTGTATCCAATTTTTAATTGGGCTATTGTTTTCTAGATATCTAGGCTTTTTCATAGGTCATTGAAAAAATTGGATGTTAGCCCTTTGATGGGGAGCTGCTGAAACTCCTTTCCTGTTTTGTAGCCAGCAATTTTGTCCAAATAACAGTGTCTTTTGCCATACAAAAGGTTTTTAGCTTCATGAAGTCACACAATTGTTCTTAGTGCCTACACTTTGAGTGTTCAGTTCAGAAAGTCTTTTTCTTCGCCAGTGAGTTCAAGACTATTTTGCATTTTCTCTTCTATCAGTTTCAGTGTATCTGAGCTAATACTGAGATCTTTGATCCATTGGAGTTGAGCTTGTACTGGGTGATTAAGTAGGGATCTATTTGAATTGTTCTCAATGCAGCCAACCAGTTTGACCAGCATCATTTGGTGAAATGCTGTTTTTTTTCCAGTTTATATTTTTGGCTTTGTTATCAATGATCAGGTATCCATAGGTGCATGGACTTCTTTGAGGGTCTTCAACTTGATTCCATTGATCAATAAGTCTGTTTTATGGCAATACCATGCTGTTTTTATTGCAATAGCTCTGCAGTATAATTTGAGATTAGGAAAGGTGATATTTACTGCAATTCTTTTACTATTCAGGGGTGTTTTAGAAAGCTAGCTTATTAGCTGGGCATTGGTGGCTCACGCCTTCAATCCCAGCACTCAGGAGGCAGAGGCAGGCAAGTAAGTTCTCTCTGTAAGTTCAAGGCCAGCCTGGTCTACAAGAGCTACTTCCAGGACAGTCTCCAAAGCTACAGAGAAACACTGTCTCGAGACCCTGTCTCCTGAAAAGAAAACTTGCTTATCCATTTTGTGCTAACTATAATTTTTTGCATGTTTGAATAATACAGTGTTCTTAAAATATTGTAGAAAATAGTTTTTAAAACGGTGAATAAATGTGTTTTCATTATACTTAAATATTTATTATTATGATTATCTATCTATTTATTTATTTTGCATGGCTGTTTTGCCTGTCTGCATATTTATGTACCACATGTATGCTTGATGTTCTTGGAAACCAGAAGAAGATTTCCTAGAATTGGAGTAATTATAGATGTTGGTGAGCCACCATGTGGGTGCTACTAGGTCCTCCAGAAGAGCAGCTAGTGTTCTTAACCACTGAGTCTTCTCCCAGTTGCCATAAATATTCTTGAAATGATAAACCCCATATCAATATTTCTGTACTATATTTATTATGTATATATAAAAATAATAATTTTAGTAAAAATACTTGTTATTCTTTTAACTTTCTCAATTTCATAATTTTTAAACTTATGAGTTTCTGAATGATTCTAAGTCAAATAATTTATGTGATGTTTTTGACATGATATAATTTAGAATAATCCTAAATATATACAATAGCATAATTTCATACATGATAAGAACAAAATATAAGACCCAATATTTTGCTTTGTGTTTGTATGTGGACTTGTGTGCAGATGCTCACAGAGGCCAGATGGCATTGCATCCTCTGGAGCTGGACTTATAGTGGTTATGAGCCACCTTATGTGGGTGCTCAGAACTTAACCTAGATCCTCACTGCTTCAGCCACTGAGCCCTCTCTCTAACCCCCAAACATAGAGTTTTTACATAGAGATAAGCATGCATTTTAAAACTGGTTTAAAACTGGAAATTGGTTTAGAGAAACTTTGTTTACTAATTTGTACACTATTTTTGACAGTCATCAGGTATGTGACTCTGTGCAAATTGAACATGATATATACTGAGAAAGTAGAAACATCATTAAATAATTGTTTAAAAATGCTGATTACAGAAAAAGAATTGAGTTGTGTATATGTCCTTAACCAATCCACCTATCAAGTTTCTTTACTAGCCTCTATTGAGTGCTTTCTTCAAATGCTAGTCTACATATTGATTTATTACTTTGACCATGTTGAAAAATAATATAGGACTGTCATTGGAAGTTAGTCAAAATTGTTAACTAGCAACCACTTCAATGAATATAAGTATTATTAATATAATATATCAAAACTTAGTTTGCAAGGACTTCTTACATAGTTCTCAAATTAACACCAGATGGAGGAGTACAGCACCATCCCTACCCCCAAATAGTGAAATAGCTAGTATCTAATGCTAGTACAGGCTTAGAAATACATTTTTAAGAAAACTGATTTAATTTGTGTTTGCTACTCTACTTATTGTTCATGTCTTCTGGAATTTAGTTAATAGTACACGGTAAGCAATTTGCTTTTGTAGTTTCCTTCATGGTTGCATTCTAAATGCATTGCATATGATCTGTAAACAATAAAACCACATTCTAGTAGTCTTGTCTTTAAGTAACCAGCTCAGTTTTGGCCAAGGTCAAGGAGAATTAAACCTTGTTATTATTTTTTACAGCTATACAATGCCTGATAATGGTTCTATTTCTGACACCAGCTGGCAGCACGTCCTCTTTCAAATGAATTCATAGATGGCCTGGTCACAATCCAGACATACAAGGGATATGTTGAATTCCACTGCTGTGCTTCTGCCTAATTAGATCTGTTTCCCTAATACGAAGAGAAGGCCAACTTGAACAATGCCTTCACTCCGTGTAATTTTTTTCTTAGTTATTAAGTGCATTTTTAAACAGGTACAATGCCTGAAGGCTTCTGGATAAGCAAATTAGTGTGGACATCTTAGAAAAGGTATTAGTTTGTCATATTATGATATAGTGTATATTTAGCTTACAAAAACTATAATTGACTTGGAGTTCTGTCATTTCAAACTCGGGATGTCATCTTGCATCAGTTGGTCTTTGCTGGCATTCCTCTGATCATGCTGTGTTAAGTAAGGGTCAGGTTCACTGATTAGATTAGACAAGAGAAGAAACCACCCTAGAGGGAAAGTTGATTTTAAAGAACGTATGTAATATTCATTTACTTTAAATTAATCAGAAGTACCGACCAGGGAGATCACTGTAAAATGAGTTGTACATATGTACACACACACACACACACACACACACACACACACACATAGTACTGAAGTCTTTATATGCACACCATTTTTTCCATCAGAGACAAAGTCTTGCTATATATTTCTTCTTTCCTAGAATTTATTCTGCAGTGCACATTGGCCTCAAGTACACAGCAGTGGCATCTGCCTCAGTATCCCAAGGGCTAGGATTACAAGTTTGAGTCACCAAGGAAATTTTTATGTGCTTTCACTTTTGTTAGTTATGTTAGTGTTTGAGAGAGTTCCTGCATGTGTTATGGCAGGCAAGAACGCAATCCTCGAAGAGTTGAGAATGAAACCTCGGTTCAGCCTGAGTTAGGCTGGATCAAACTTTAGAAGTCTAATGATGGGTGGTTTATAGTCAGCATATTTCAGCAAGGTATAATTTGGGAGAAAAATTCCTGGTATAATACAATCATCAGTGCTTAAGGAAGCATAATTACATAAAAATTTAACTCAGCAAGAAATATATCGTTTCTTCCAACAAGACGGGTTCTAAAGATAGGCTACCTATACTAGCTTAAGGGTCTAAGAAAGACTCTTGATTGGTCTTGCTCATACAGAAAGTGTAGAGTTCCTGCGGACACTTAGCCATCTCGAGTCCTGGTTGTGGAAGCTGGTTATGGCCTGGTCCAACAGATAACGCAAATCACCAGGCTATTAATCAACTCCAGTTTCCAGCATTCTAGATGGAAGAACAGGTATTTCCTCCCTTAAAGAGACACCTCTGCAAGATTAAAACTCCTGGTTTCCCTGGAGATATGTGGGTGCAAGGTCCTTCGTGCTCCCAACAAGTGTCATATTTATTTCTTCATGTATTATGCGATAACCATTTTACCAGAACTGTTTAATTATTTTAATGATTTAGCTACCAAGCCTGTTTACATCCCTGTAGTATTTAAACTTTGTGTGTGTGTGTGTGTGTGTGTTTGTTTGAAAAACAATGTACTAGGTGTCAATAACTTTTTTATTTTAATTTTAAAAATATTGGGTATTCTGTTGTTTTGTTTTTGGTTTTGTTTAGTTTTACTTTCATGACACTACCATTAAAAAAAAAAAAAACTATGACCCCCAGAAAATCAAGTGTAGTTATGAAAATGCCATTCTAGCAGACTTACAGGTAAAATATCAACATATGCAGGTAAAGATACAAAGACAGATATAGAAACAAAGATGCCAGGTGGTGGTGGTACACGCTTTTAATCCCAGCACTCAGGAGGCAGAGACAGGCAAATCTCTGTGAGTTCTAGGCCGGCCTGGTCTACAACAGCAAGTTCTAGGACTGGCTTCAAAGCTACAGAGAAACCCTGTTTCAAAAAAAAAAAACAAAAGAAATAATAAAAAACAAAGACATATATAGATAAAGATTTGGTAGCTATTGATATAGTTTCACTGAGCTCATTTTAATTCCTGGCAAATATTTTATGCCTTAGACTTTTTAAAGGTCTTAATCTTAAAATTATCTTTATGATCCTGCAAAGAGTTCTGTTGAAACAAACAGTCCACTTGAATTTATATGAATAATTTTATTTGGAATCACTGACATTTATGTTCTGAAATCATTATTTTTTCATTCATGTGTTTGACTAACAGTATATATATGTAGATGGTTATTTTACCCAATATTGACTTTTTTATAAGAGAAAATAAATTTATATTTATAATGAAAAATAAAGATTGAAGTACAAATTCTTTTATCTTGAATAATTGTATAATGAAAGGCACTAATAATTTAGCAATTACATGTTGGAAGCACATAGAAAATGCTGTTTCTAAAGAATGCCTTGATAGAACCATATTGGTGAGTATACTTTTGTGATATTTTTATTTTTAAGGGAAAATTCATATGATCAGTATTGGATTTTTCTTAAATTCTGGAAAGTTAAGTGATCATTTTGCCCAATTATCTGGTATGGACATATCAGTTTTCAAGATCCGCTAGGAGGATAGTCATATATAAACTATTGATTTCTTGCCCTATAGAACTAGTTATTTTAAATCCTGGTGCTCATGGATGCAAAATAATATCTATTATCATACACGGCTAAGTGGAAGTGTATTAAAATTTTAATTCAGAAACCATGTATGGTGGTGCAATCCTTTAATTCAAGCACACAGGAGGCAATGGCAGATGGATTTCTGTAAATTCAAGGACAACCTATTCTACAAAATGAGTTTCAAGATACCAGGGCTTTGTAGAGAGACTGTGTCTCAAAATTCTCCCCAAACAAACAAACAAAACAATGCAGAAGAATGAAATCAACAATATCCACTCAACCCTTTGTGGTTTTGCTTTATTTATATTGATTTCTAATGAAATGTTCAAAACTAGCTTATCTCTTATTCTCTTTTCCATTGCATATGAAATAACAAGTAGGTAAATGATTCAGGAACCGAAAAGAAAAAAATCATAGAATTCCCACATAGTATACTACTTACATCCCTCCTGGTAGACTCAAATAGCCTGCAATTTGAATTACTTAGCAGCTCTCAACTCTCATCATATAGTGAGTATATATTTTTGTACTCCTGTTAAAAACACATATGTAAGTATGGAATATCAAACAGCAATTAACCAGTCCTGGAAATAAGCTAAGTTAACCAGGCAAATATATTTTTTTAAATAATGTTTATAGTTCTGGAGAGATGGCTTAGCAGTTAGGAGAACTGAACTTGGAGGTCAGTTTCTACCAAGCATATAGTGATCCACCTGTAACTCCAGTTCTAGAGGGTCTGGTTCCTCTTCTGGCCCCCATGGGCACCAGGCACACTTGTGGTGTACATATACAGGCACATATACATATACACATACAAATAATAAACAGATATATTTTTAAAAAATAAAAATTAAATGAAAACAGTGTTCCTCACTTAAAAGGGAAAAATAAATCAACACAGATCTTTCTGAATATTTTTTAGGAAACCAAGCTTTTATTTTTTACTATCTTGGAAGTTATTACTGAAATCAAGGAAACTGTAAATCACGTTCTCTTCAGCACCTATGTTTTACTCTTAATTTTTCACTCCTGATTCTTAATACTCTTGCAGAATGAGGCCCTGGATATGACAGACAACCAACAAATAAATATTGAATTAGTAATGACTAGGACCACTAAATAATACTAATAAAATCAATGCCTGTTAGTCAATTTACTTCCATGTAACTAAACCCTCAACAACGGCTACTTGAGGAAGAAAGGGTTTACTTTGACTGGTGGTTTCAGAGCATAGATATCATCTATGGTGACTGGAAAGGGATGGTAGCTGCATGATGAGAGAGATGGTCACATTATCTCTGCAGTCTATAAGCAGAGATGAACACTAGTGATTTTCTCCTCCTTTATTCAATATGAGATCCTAGTCAATGTGATGATGTCGCCCACATTTAGAGTCCACCTTCTCTTCTCAGTTAAACCTCTTTGGAAATGCCATGATAGGTACATCCTAGGAGTTTCTAAAACCTGTCAATTTGACAACATAGGTTGACCCTCTATCTGGACTTTACCCTCTTGACGTGGATGATTTCCTTGTAAACTAGGATTTTCTTATAGCTACTTCTGCATCTGCTGTCTTTAAATGTTTTTGTTATATTGTAAATGACTATCATCTGAAAATTAATATTCACAGAAACCACACTGCATTTTATTTTGTAATATTATCAGTTAAAGAAAAGAATGATTTGGGGGGATCAAAGTATATGATAACTTGGAAATATCAGGGCTGTATGTAATCAATGAAGGAATGAAGTGGTTACCAAGAACTTAAGAGAGTATTTCATCACACTGAGGTCAACATCATACCCAACATGTGTTTGATCTTTATGACTTGTATCATATTCTAATGTTTGGTTCTCAAAAGGTAATTTTGGAGCGAAGTATGTAGTTCAGTGATAGAAAAGTAATCTAGAACGTGTTAGATCTCAGTATTATGGGGGAAAATTTTGTTTATGTGTGCTTAGCTATGTTTTGGTTATATGTGGGAATGATACAAGCTGTATCTTCATAAAAAATGAGAACTTGTATTTTAATATTTATCAGATAAACATATCTTGCATATTTTATTTCACCATTAAATGTTTTTAATGTTTAAGAAAACTGAATGTAAGTTGTTTAAGAAGTGAAAGGCATAGTCTACTTTAGATCACCTATTTCTTAGTATATTAAAATTGAACAGATTTCTATTGCTGAAGTTTTGTCCTCCTTAACTTCTTTTATATTGTTGTATATTGTGTAGGTTGATAAAGTTATCAACACTTTATCATTGAGTTGCTTAACTAACCTCCAAAAACATCTTATCAAAATAATGTTAATAGGTGGCAATATGTATATAAGGGTGTAGGAGAAGGTAAGGGAATGATTAATTATCTCATTATTAAATTAATGTGAGTCTCAAAACCCTGTAAATAAATAATTTGAAGGCAAGGATAATTTTCTAAAAAAATACTAAAATTTAGCACTGCTTCTTATTACTTATCCTTGGGTCCTGTAGAGCATTGCTTGAATGAAAACTGGAGTGAGATTACCCAAGTTCAAAGGACTGACTAGTTATCAGATCTTCAACAGCTACTTTCTTGGTGTTTCATATTTTTGCAAATATCAATATTAGCTTCAGATTTTCCCTGTCTCATTCACTATTTTTTTAACTTTCCTTTTGAACTTTCTCTTCAAGGAACCATAATTACATTAATTAAAATAGGTCAGAATTTCAGAGTTACATTCCTTGAGAAAAAGCAATTCACATAGAAAAACAACAACCAAGTTTCATGGGTCTCAGCATTCTAATGTCCAAGAGAGATTAGTGTGCATTCTCAGAGGCCCTGTTGCCTCTTAAATTCGGTCATTTCTCAGGGTTTTCTTTTCTAGAATAACTGGTTATTTTGTTTATCATCAAAAGGTTGCCTGGTATTTACAACTAATCTTCCTCCCACCGTTACTAATGCGAGTGTTTGGTAAATACAAAGAAAGGAATGCCAATGAAAGACACGAGATTGTTAAAGTCTGAAAAGGAAATCAGTCTTTAACTTAATTACAGGCTTCATGGACAGGTATGGACACTTACGTTTGGGAAAATCAGTTGACCTTACTCAGTTGTTTAGATATGGATTGCCAAAGTCAAGCTAAGGAAATTTTAATAGGGTGTATAGTGTCAATTAAAAAAAATCCCTTTAAATTTCCATTTCTAGTAAGTTTCAAAGTTTACTAAAATTGTCCCCTATAGAATATCTTGTTAACTTTATTTTTAGTTATTATTAATTGAAAATAGATTTGTTTCTCATATAATATATTGTGGTTACAATTTCTGCACGAGGGCCTCAGTTGGCACAGAACACACTCAAACACCAAATGCTCAGCACAAGGGAGATTTATTACCTGGGGAGCAAGTAGAGGGGGTGCTCTGCCCATGGATCTGATGGATACAGTCTGAAAAAGTGGTTTCTAAGGGGAAACTGGGGAAGTGTGTGCTAGGATGAATCGCTCAGTCTTTTTTTTTCTTTTAGTTTATTTTTTATTAATTTTTAAATTATTATTAAAATTTCCACCTCCTGCCCCC
Organism: Bramus lutescens; assembly: GCA_001685075.1. Taxonomy (NCBI): domain Eukaryota; kingdom Metazoa; phylum Chordata; class Mammalia; order Rodentia; family Cricetidae; genus Bramus; species Bramus lutescens. The sequence goes on along the minus strand of LOEQ01000608.1, from coordinate 408,039 downwards.
TCCCAATTCCCTCCCTTCCNATCGAGGTCTAGGAAGGTGAGCATCCAAACAGACTAGGCTCCCACACAGCTAGTTAGTGTAACCAAATACTGAATTTTGATTGGTGTTTTGATAGTTAGACCTTGGAGTTTTAGCCAGGCATAAGGAAGTGGCCCAATAAAGGAGAGACCTTTGGGACTAGCTTTAGGAATGTAATCTAACCATTTAGCAAGGGAGAGGGATGGGGAAAGGGCAAAACCTACTGGAGGCATCACTGCCACGCTTATGCCTGTTAGAGAACCCTTCAGTTCCCCCCTCTACTCCTACCAGCTCCGCCCCACATCCCCTCCCAACCAGATCCACTCATTCTGTCTCTTATTAGAAAGGAACAGGATTCTAAAAGGTAACAAAATTATAAGATGAAACAAAAGCCATAACATCAAAGGTGGACAAGACAAATGAACAGAAGGAAAGGGTCCCAAGAAAAGGAACAGAGGCCCATTCTTTCCCACACTCAGGAGTCCCATAAAAACTCTAAACTGAACACTATACTATATTCACAGAGGACCTGGAGCAGTCCCATGCAGGTCTGTGCTTGCTGCTTCAGTCTCTGTGAGTTCATATCCAGGGCCTGTTCTCCTGGTATTCTCCATCTGCTCTGAGTGCATCCCCTTCCGACGGGTTGCTTGAGCTCCAAGGGAAGGGATGGAGATATCCCATTTAGACCTTTGTATTCCAAGGTTTCTCTGTCTCTATAATGTCTGACTGAATCTCTATGTTTGTTCTCATCTGCTGTGGGAGCAAGTCACTCTGATGATGACTGAATAAGGCACAACTCTTTGAGTATAGGAAAATATCATTAGGAGCTCTTTTTACTGTTATTTTTTAGACAAGTAGTATTTGGTTTTAACCTATGTCTCTGGGCTATCTAGTCTCTGTTCCTTGGTCACCCAAGCAATGTAGGGTATGGGTTCTCTTGCTGAGTTGAAGTTTAAGTTAAATAAGGCATTGATTGGCTTCTCCTATATTCTTTCTGTCACCATTGCCCTCAGGGTTGGTTGTAGATCAAAGGTTTTTGTGGCTGGCTCGGTGTTTACATTTCTCTTTTGGTAATCTGCAGAGTACCTTCCAAAGACAATATAACATGGGGTGAAGGTTCTGTATAGGCACCAGCTTGACCTCTCCATATTAAATGAGTTGTGAAGATATTGTCTTCAACTATAGGGCCTTGCTGTTTTTTTTTAATCTACTTGTTAATACAGGAAGTCCAATAAATGATTTTAAGAATAAGAGACACTCCCTTAATATTAGTATCTTTCCATGGAGGGTTCAATACCTAATCTAAAGCAATTCATAATTTTCTAATGTAGGATTTGTTACTTTGCAAACACTTGAATATTCAATGGATTGATTATTTTCTTACAAAAATGTCAGCCTTAACATGGTATTTTTAAAATCATAATTCTAAGATCTAAGCAAGGGAAAGTGTTAGATACAAATTAACTAAAATAAATAAATAAATGAAAAATTTACTTTCTCGAAAATGAATTTGGTCATGAAGTGGTTCAGTAGGGTAGAGTGTTAAAATACAGTCAAAGTGCCAAGAATTATTGACTAAAGAAATCATAAATTGGATAGCCTGGTAGAAAATATGGGTGTTACCTGACTTTTTTAAGGGAAGAAATATCCACCTATTGATCTATCAATTTCTAAGAACACCTGTATGCTATCTTTCCAATCAAAATCATCTGGTCATAACCAACTGCCACCTACTTTTTCAAGTAATCATCTGTCTATGTCTTACTGAGAAACCGATTTTGAACTCTGAAGTTGACTTTTCATGCAGATAATCATTGCGTTATATACCTGGTACAACTTAAGATTTGCAGATAAAATAATGTAGTAGATTCCAAAATGATTTCCAAGTTTCTGTTCATGCCTTCCACTATGTTCCATTTTCTATCCCATTTACATGACTTTTCTTTAAAAGAAAAAAATTAAGGTCATGGGCTAGGTAGGTGGCTCAGTGAATAAGACACATCTGTTCCAGGTGTGTTGATCAGCATGGATCCACTGGGCCCACATAAAAGTCAGGCAGACATGACACCTCCTGTAATCAGAACACTCAAGAGGTGGTTACATGTACACAAATATCGTATCTCACGTTTTCTCAGACATTTTCATGACTCTTGCCTGGATGATCAGGTCTTGCCTAAGGGTTAAAGTTTCCCCTACAGCATCCTTCCCAGAGTTTCTTCCTTCTCTCGTTCTTTACATATTGTCATTCTTACGGATGTGGGAAGCTGCCTGTTTCTCTTCATGCATCATATTGATGCCTACATTTTGTTCATCCTGCTTTTGTCATCAAAACTCGTTTCTCATTTCCTGTACTAGAAAAATCCTGCTATTAGTTCTCATCATTGCTGACATATTTGTGAAGCAATTGGATTACATTATGAAGCTATGAGAAAGGTTCCCAAGTGTGTCCCAGAATTTAGAATCTTGTGAATTTTATGAATGTAGTAGAGTGGTTGTACAATACATTATGGATTGAAAGTATTGCCAGCAGAGTCAAGGTATTAGCTTGTAACTAAATACATCACTATTTCTTCATAAATATATATATATATGAATATTTGCATGAAAATAAGTAAATAAGTAACAGAATTATCTTTTCACTCAAGATGAATGAGCTACAAAAATTTTTGAAGGTTCCAAAAGAACTTAGATTTGGAATTGCAGATTTTAAGGTGAATTCTAGTCACAGTGTCAGAAATTTCCAGAAAATCTTAGGCAAGATAGTCATAAAGAGTTTGCAACAGGGACTGGCATGTAGCAAACACACATTACTAATAATTGTTACCTGACATCGAGCATTCCATTTAGATGCTTCACCTAAACAAATAACAGTTTGTTAATAAAGAACTCCTTACAATAATATAAAGGATACTTTTTTTGCTCCTTTGCTTGATTACATTTTTACATATTTCTTTCTACTTGTCTCATATCATAAAATCTTTCAAGAAAAAGTTGTTGAAGTTTCCAATGTGCCATCACATTCCCAGTTCCATTCTTTGACATTTCATTCCACATCTCTCTGGTATCCCCAGTATAAGGGATTCTAGGTTAAAAATAAACCAAAAATTTGATTAAGAAATGGTGACTCCTTCTGTTCTTCCCCTTCCTGACTGGAGGTTGTCATTAGCGGGCGACAGAGGCAGATGTCTCTTTTTGGGACAGGATCTATGGTAATAGATGATAAGCACAGTGCCGCTGGGAAGAACATGCCTTTAGGCTTTATATAATCATCTAACTTTTAATATTTTTCCATAGAAACTTGTTTATTTCAGATAGGTAAATACATTTTGAATAAACTGCCACAGAGATTGAGCTTTGGATCAAGTCCACTAGAGCATTTGCTTAAAAAAAATTCAGTGAAGTTTATTCAGTTTTAAGTGAGATGATCTGATAAGGCATTTCTCTCACAATACGCTTTTATGATCTCTGAAACAATAGATTAATTTTTTTTGTCAACTACCAAAGTGCATGACTTGATTTCACAGTCTGATATACATAATCTCATGCATCTATTTTTTAGCAGTCTTGCAATTCTTGTTATTATAAGGATGATATTCAAAATGGAATTCATTTCAAAGCATGTCAGAACTAAAGATGATTTTAGGTGCATATATTAATAAACAAAACTTTGACATATTGGACTTACAAGAATGATGAAATTTAAACTATAGCTATTTAAATTTTGGAAGCAAAGTAATATGGAGAATACTGAGAAACTCTGATGTCAGTACATTAAGCATAGCTATTGATTCTGGAAATGACATTTTACCATTTTTGTTTACTTACGTGTTACTTTGAGAATTGTGCAGAATGGCTTTTTCAATAAATGTTTTTATGTACTTATGTATTGAACTTGTGCCAACTGAATTTAATCTCCTCAAGAACAATTTAATACTGAATATTTTAATATTTGCATATAATTTGCTGTTGATACCCACAAACAGCTATGCATTTTTGCCTTGTAAAATCTGATTTGGAGTGCAATATGAACACTCAGGCAAATGAATGAAAATTTTTACTTAAAACTTGAGGAATCATAGTGTGTGTAGCGTATATCCCAGAAATGATGATGAGTCACCAACAGGTCAACAGAATATCAACCAGCCTTCCAGAGGCCCATCAACTGAGGCTGTTCTATCTTGGCAAGTAGGGAGTCGCCTTGGGAGACTCATTCTGCATCCTCATGACTTGCTCCACACAGTAAACCAACTCCAAAGCTCCTTCATGTGCTATAGAAAGAAGTGCGGATGTGAGATAGGTGTGGGGAGGTGTCGTTTCAGAAATTGATACTAGTTTTGTGATTTTCTTTTCTATTGGATGTGCCCTCTCCCACTTAGACGACCTTAAGGTAAGGACTTTTTCTGAGGTATATTGCTCCAGGGTCCAATAATAGGAACAAAATTAGACTTCAAAGGCAAAAGTGAGTCTTTAGTTGTTATCTCTTGGTTATGACACAAGTTTTATACTTATCTTTGTAGTATTTAGAGATTTTCTTTGAGTAGTTGGAAATCTTTGTGACAAGATCTTTTTGTCAGGATGGTTTTGAACTCCGGTCTTCCTGTCTCTACCTCCTACACACTCTTCTGATATGGCAATCACAGTCTTGTCTGACTGTATTTTTTTTTCAAAGATAGATTTTGGTCTTACAGAAAAAGATAAGTTATTAATAGGATAGAAATTAGAAGTTGGTTATTTAATGTTTCCAGTCTGTCTACAATTAAGTCACTGTTTTAACATTCTGTAGTGTATAATTCACTCAGTGTAAAACTCTTATTTGGGAGCTGGAGAAACAGCTCAGCAGTTAAGGGCACTGACTGCTCTTCCAGAGGACCTAGGTTCAATTCCCAGCACTCACATGGCAGTTCACAAACTGTCTGTAGCTCTAATTATAGGGGATCTAGCACATTTCCTGAGACACACGTGCAGACAAGACACCAGTACACATAAACTAAAAATAAATCTTAAATAAATAAATAAAATTAAACAAAAACTCCACTTAGTTTTCATACTTCTATCATGTGCATATTGTTCTACATGCATGAAAAAATTTCTTCTTTACATGGTAGCCTAAAATATTATAGATGGTAACTTAGAGTAATTTGATATTACTTCTGCATTATCGTTCCGTTCTCAACCGGGTATGGGCAGAGGTACAAGTTCTTTTCTGAGATGGTACATGTCTCAAGCCTAATGCTTTACACATTCTCTCATCACAAATATAATTTCTATATAAATTGGCTCTACAGCTACATTGCAGCCAAGAGAACTTCTCATTCATGTCTTTGTTTCCACAACCTTCTATGGGGCTTTTCACAGTTGGCAGGCTATCAAAGGCCAACTGGATTCTTAAGCATCAAGTTGTCTTTCAGAAAAATGATATAATCTATTTACTCTGAGAAATCAAGATCCTAAGCAACATTGTAGGCTATTTGTGTTTCTGTGTGCTTCTAACTCAAAGTAAATAGCAACAACAACAACAGTATAACAAAGTAGAAACCAATAATACAATAGAATTTTTTTTGGAAATTACTAATTTGAAAAATAAAAATATCCAAAATAGTATGAATAGCATATTAAGATAAATTAATATCATAAATATTTGTCCTATTTACTTGCACAGTTTTTCATATGTGATCGAATTATAAGATTGAAATATAATTACAGGATACCTTAATCAATTATACTATGCAGGAACGTTGAACAATTAAGTGGATGTCTGAAATCTAAAGGCCCGAGTAAATGATTCACTAACTCAGATCTTCTGGTATCATGCAAGGTATATAATGCTAAGGCCAAAGTAAAATCCTTATTTTAATAGATTGTTATTTTTCTGAGTTACATTCAAATAATTTCAGACCTGCAGAAAAGTGTGCAAATAGCACAGAGATTTTACATGCACCTGACATTTACTTGCCTCTAGTAATAAAAGCTTGCAATAGCTATGGTATAACTATAAAAATCAGAAAATTAAAGGTAAAACCAGATATTATTATGTATATGGGCATTTTTCTACAAGGATGCCTATGCATGACAACATGGAAAGCCCACAGAAAGTAGAGAAGACGTTAGATGACCCTGAATATGGAGTTACAGTTAGTTTTAAGCCACCACATGTGTGCTGGGAATGCTGGCTTTAGTTTTTTATTGGTTTAGGGAAATATGTGAAAAATGGTATGGCTCTGAAGAGCCAGAAGAATTCTTTAAAAGTTATAATACTTTTATTCCCTTAATCTTATCATTTTCATATTCTAATTTTTTCTATTTACTGTTTTCTCATTCTCCTTTTGAGCAGCATCTTCCTTCCTTCTTTCCTTCCTTCCTTCCGTCCTTCCTTCCTTCATCCTCCCTTCTGTCCTCCCTCCCTCCCTTCCTTTTTTTCTTTTCTTCTCTTTTCTTTGTGTGTGTTCTTGATTTTTTTCTTGTACATATGAGTAGATAGATATATTCATTTCCTTATACTCCTTTTTTACTCCTATTTTTTTTAGCAAGAGAAGTGGCTCTTACAGATTCGGGTGTAGTTTGATTTTTTTCTTTAACAGATAACCTTACAAACCATGGGAGNGTGGTGGTGTGTGCGTGCGTGCGTGTGTGTATGTGTGTGTGCGTATTTGTGAATCTATGTCTACAGATAGATGTATGATCTTCTCTTTTACTCTAACTTTTTTAGTAAGGATTATTAACCCCGGAGCTCACCAAGTCAGCTAGACTAGCATATCAGAAAATACCAGGAATCTCCCTAGCATTTTATATTGATGCTGGGCATTCAAACCAGTTACCAAGCTTATGTGGCAAGCATTTTATTTCCTGAATCCTGTGTTGCTCAATTTTTTATATCTGTATAATATGCTGTACAACTTTTCAGTGCATTGTCATTAAGTTGTTTTCAATTTTTTTTTTAACAAATACTCCAGTGAAAACCTTGGTCTACACATATGTCACAATTGTCGGGAATTTCTTTAGCTACTGTCTCAGTAGCTAAATTTTTAGGTTGAGAATAATGGTATGTATTTTTTACCAGATATCAGAATATGCAGTGAATTTCTTTTTAATTATTAAATAAAATTTTTGATATCATATATTTTGTTCACAGTTCCCTTCCCTAACTCCTTCCACTGCACTACCCACCTAACTTCATGTACTCTGTGTCTTAAAAATAAACAAACAAAAACAAAAATCAAAACGTCCAAAAGCTAATGAAACAAAAAATGCCAAAAGAAAACAAAATGGAACAAAAGGCTCACAAAACCAAACAGACATGGAGTTCATTTTGTTTTGGCAAACTCCCCTCCGGCGTGGGGCCTACCCTGGAGTATGGTTCTTAGCACTTCATTGTAGGGAAGTGACACACTGTGCTAGACAAGTGATTTTCTCTTTCCCAGCAACTGTATCAATTGTAAATAGTTTCTTGGTTAGGTATGAGAGTCCTGGCTCCCTCTCCTAGTGTTCTAACAATGTCTACCTTGAACCTGTGCAAGTATTATGGATGCTGCCACAGTCTCTATGAGTCCATATGCCAGCAGTCCCATTGTATCTGGCAGTTGGTTTCCTTGGAGTTTTCTATCAGCTCTGGTTCTTCTAATATTTCTGCCTCCTCCTTCACATAAATCCTTGAGCCTTGGGGGAGAGGTTTAGCACCAAATGCCCTAAAGTCTTTTACTCTCTACACATTGTCCAGTTGTGAGGCTCTGTGCTTTTTCTCATCTACTCCAAGAAGCTTGTCTGATGAGGGATGAATGAGGCACTGATCTATGGCTATAGAAATATGTCAATAAGAGTCTTTTTATTTTATGTTCATTTACCAGAGTAATGGCAATAGAAGAGACCCAGACACAGAAGTTCTAAAATTGCATTATAGAAGTGCTGATATAGTATAAGAGATTTTCAAGAGACCCTGCCAAAAGATGCCTTTGTTTTAAGTAACACATAATTTCTATGTAAGATACAACACGTTATCTTAATACATACACTGAATTCTCATAAATTCAGAATAATTAATATGTCTATCTCATTTTTTATTCATGTGTTAAGCCATTCTGCTTGATTCTTCTAGTTCTTCATAAAGCATATAATGGGCTGTTGTGAAGTGTAGCCATTCCATTGTGCTATTAAACATCGGAAGTTATTTCACTAAATAAATGTATGACGCTAGCTGTTATACTACCTCTCTCAACTCCATCCTTCTCTTAGCCTCTAGTAATAACTCTTCCTCTTTTATGTTGAGTTCAACTTATTCTGGCTTTAACACTTAAAATAGAATATTTAATATATATTTCTAAATATATATATTTGACTTACCTATTTCCATCCATTTTCATCATAAATGACTGGATTATATTGTTTTTAAGGGCTGATGATCTTCATATATATGTGCTTATATATATATATACGCACATATGTATGTGTGTATGTGTGTGTATGCATGTAATAATGTCTTTGGACATTTTATCATTGATGGAGAACTAGTTTGATTCTTGTGAATAGTGCTGTGATAAACATAGACATATGAGCATTTCTTTAATTTGGTGATTTAATTTCATATGAAAAGTTGCAGATATTTTGTATTTCATCATAGCTTTTACTTTGCCAGGATCATAAAGGTTACACTAATGCATCTCCTCAAGCACTCTATGAGTTCTTTTTCCTCTGCATTTATGACTCTGTTGTATTTTTAGTAATAGCCATCCCAACTGGTGAGGTGGTGTTCATTAGAGTTCTTATTTGCTTTTCACCAGTGGATTGCACATAAATTTGAGATCTTCATACACGTTGGTCATCACAGTGTACTCTTTTTTAAGTGCCTTTCCTATCATTTGTCTATTTAAACTGAATTATATACTCTTACTTTAGTTTTTCAATTTTTCATATATATATTAATTATTTAGCATATACTCTTTCACTCTGATAATTGCTTCTTCGTTATGTTGCTTCATTTGCTATGGAGAAGCCACTTAGTTTCTAATAGAACTAGGTGTCCAATTTTACTTTTATTGTTTGTGTTTGGTGTGGAAGGTTTCACAACAAAAAAATGTTGTTTCTCGACTGTAGAGATGGTTCATTGGGTAAAATCACTTGCCACTAAGTTGAAGGACTTTGTGTTCAATCACCAAGACCTATATGATGGAAGGAGAGGACAGACTCCTACAAGTTGTCATCTTGGGTCTTGTGGTGGAGCATTCACACATACAGACACAGATCATAAGGACACACATACACACATGCTCACACACACACACACTCTGAGATTCAGGTTCTTGAAGACATTATTCATTTTGAGTTGACTTTTTATGTTGTAAGAGATAGAGGTAAAGTTTCATTCCTGTGTGCATGTTCATGCTTATCCATATGTTTAGCTTCCCCATCATCACTTATTGAAGAGATTCATCTTAATGTACATGTTTTTAGTGTCTCTGAGAATAAGCTGACCGATGCATGGATTTATTGCCAATAGTTTTAGTTTGCTCCATCTGTCTGTTACTTTTTATTACTACCATGATGTGAAGTTACAAGAGTAGCATGTCCCGAGGTCAAGGTGATACCTCAGATCTGGCTTCTTTGCCCCAGATTGTTCTGACTCTTTGATTTCTTTTGTGCTTACATATAAATACTAGAACCTGATTTATCTACTTTTATGAATGTTGGTGTTTTGCTATGGTTGCAATGAATCTTCCAATCTCATCACGTAGTTCAGACATTTTGCAATACTTTCTATTATAAACACATAAGATCTTCACCATTTTTTGTATCTTCAAGTTTTTAATTAGGTTTTTTCATGTTTAGTGTAGGGGTTGTCTTTCTATTTGTTTTATGCTTATGTATTTTTATGTCTGTCATGAATGTTGCTTTGATATACTTCTCTATGATTTTGTTGCTAGCATATAAAAATGTTAGCCAGAAGCTAAAGAGCTAGCTCAGTCAGGAAAATGCTTGGTAATCAAGCTTGAAGGTCTGAGTTTAGATCCTCAGCACCTTTTAAAGCACTGTACTACACCACAAGTCAGTAACTCTATAGGGTTTGGTCTGGTTTAATAAGGCTTGCAATTCCTGCACCTCACTGGCCAGTCAGTCTAGATGAACTTCTGAGTTCCAGGTTCAATAAGAGAGCATACCTCTGAAAATAAGATACAGAGCTACTGGGAAGGATACTGGTTATGAATTCCGATTTCCATATGCACACCCACTCATATGCATACACGGATACACACACACACACTTTTAAGAAATGTTTAATTTCTCCCCATTTTGTCATTAACAACCACTTAAAACTATTTCGGANTTTTGGTATTTTGATTCCAGGTTGGGACACTGAGTCAAATGATGTAAAGTGTACTTAGGTGGACAATAAAAGTAGACAGTGATTTTTTAAATCTTCTCATTATCTCAGACAAGAGAAATCGAAAGAAAAAGAAAATGAAACTTGAAGTAACACTGAAAACGTAGAACTGAGGATGGGATTATTTAACCACCTTTTCCATAATATGTTAAAAAATACTTTGTAGCATAACATATCAGAATGTTTGCTCAGGACTAAAAAAATACAAAGAACAGAAAAATAAATGAACTACTTGGAAAATCATGTGAAAAGAGCATCACTTTTTAGTTTTCTTCAAACAAGAGGACTACCAGATAGAAACCAACCATTGGTAGTTTGAAGGGTTCTAGAATTTGAATGTATTAATATCACACCATAGTTGCAGGTTTGAACAATATTCTGATATTCTTGTTCTAGGGTTTTGTTTATTTTTTCTAATGCCTCCAGCTCAGTTTCAACTGAACCAGGCTATAAAATGGATAGTTAAAGCATATCTATTAAGTAAACAAACTGACAAAGAAAAACAGCCTATTCCAGTAATTCTCCACAAAGCACAAAGGAAGGGGACAGGTGACTTCAGGCTTTGCATGGTTTTGGCTGGTATTTTCTTTGTAACAGCGTGAAGTGAAGTATTTATCATCCCCGATTGTGAACTAGATGCAGTCTAGTATTTCAGAGGTTATTCATGTGTGCTTTAAGATTGATGCTATGTGTGTGAACATGGCATATTGGCATGCATTTCTTCAAAATTATTCTGGCATAGCTGTGAAGGGAACCTTCAAGTATCAGTCTTATTTTCTCAGTGCTGAGGGGAGATAGTGTTGGGAAATGTTCTGCCTCAGGCCATCGGTGTGGATCTGAGATGATGAGAGACTGGAAAAGAAGTTCAAATTCATCTTAATTTCTCAGACAAATATCCCTGAAAAACTAACTTCCAATTTCAGTTAAAAATAGAGCCCTTACTTCCCTGAATAATATGTACAAACATAGAGCCAACCTCTTTCCAATTTTCAGTTATCACTGTATGCTATTGTTGGTGAAGCAAAAGTCAGGAGAATTAAAGAAACTTGAAAAATGACCAAATTACTATTGCCCTTAAGCTGGGCACAATTGGAGTTTATCAGTGAGTCATTTTATGTCTTCCTGTAATTTTTCTCTCTCCTGCACCTCCATGAATATTCTGGATATTCTGAGGCAATTCTGTGGAAAAATTGTCAGCAAAATTGTTTTTATGCACTGAAAGTAACTTAATTCTTGGTAGAAAAAAATATCAAATTACATCAGTTTCAACTTTGCCTCAATATAGGAACTACAGAAAAAAAAGTGATGCAAGGTAAATAGTGATATTCAACAAAGGAAAAGTTACGAGTTATTTCTGTATTTGAAAATCATATGGTATCTGACCACTGTTTTGTTACAGTTCTTGCCATGATTAAGACTAAAGGAGTATTAAGAAAATTATTTCACTTAATATTAATTAAAGTACATATTTTTGTTTCAATGGATGCCTTACAGTGACATATACAACTTCAGAATTTCAAGTATGTCACAATGCGCAAAATAGAAGACCTTTAGATTCAATTTGTAAACAACGATTTATCCAAATATTGTTTGTTAAATTCCAGGAAGGAAAAAAGAGAGAAATTAGGTTTCCATTGTTGAAGGCATTTTAATGCTAACTCACCACTAGGGGGAGAACATTGCTAGGCCAAAGTCTAACATTACAGTAGAGTAGGCTTTTGGGTGTATGTGTATGTGTAGTGTCGTGTGTGTGTGTGTGTGTGTGTGTGTGTCTGTGTGTGTGTGTTTGAATGTGTGTCTGTGTGCGTGAGAGAGAGAGAGAGCATTCATGTGTGTGTTTGTGTGTGTATATGTGTGCTTTTGTCTTCCAGAGGAGATTAAACCCTTGGGAGAAGGCTATTTCATAATCTGATCAAAAGAGCAGCTGCAATTTGATCTCAATGAATGTTATGAGTCCACATGAAAACAGAAAAGGCTTGGTTTTGCTAAAGGAATCAAACTCTACCTAGATATTAAATTTTACTTTTTGTTTGATTTTTATTGATACAATGTCAGGTGAAGTCAAAGCCAAGTCTCATAATAAAATGAACTTTCCTTGGAGGACCTGTGAAGCTATTGTGATTGACAGCATTTACCTGAGTTGTGACTTCAGAACTTTCTGAATGAAAAAAGTGTCGCAATAGATGATCATCCAATATGATTTCACAAACCTTTTCCCACTTGTTCTCTTATCTTTAATTATGTGTTTTAAATTCTTACAAAATATGATTTAATCATCTGGTGTAAATATCTCCAAGTTTACAGATTTATTCTGCTTACAAACTGCACTCTGATCAAATTTGGTCACTTTTATGGTCATTATTAATTTACCATAAAATGCATCTTTTTCAAGTAAAGAATATGTTTTTGTGAAAGAGATATATCCTGCCCTGATGATATTTTTGCTTGTTTCTGCCTTCCTTCCTAGGAAGGAAGGAAGGAAGGAAGGAAGGAAGGAAGGAAGGAAGGAAGGTCTCCTCTCCGTCTCTCCCCCCTCCCTCTCTCTGTCTCCCTCTCCCTCTCTGTCTCCCTCTCCCTCTCTGTCTCCCTCTCTCCCTCCCTCTCTCCCTCTCTCCCTCCCTCTCTCAATCTCTCTCTCTCTCTCTCTCTCTCTCTCTCTCTTTCCTTCCTTCCCCGATTTTACTCTCCTACTTACAGACATTCTTCACATCTTCTGGATTTTCAGCTCTCCAATCTCATCCTCTAGCTTTGCCACCTCATTCCCACCCCTCCTACCCCTTTCCCATTGTGAAATGAATGCTCACTCCTTCATCTGTTTTCTTAACAGCCTCCTATATTGCACTTTTACTAAATTTTTTTCCCAATGAAATTAATGACTCTTTACCCCTTCTTTCCATTATACCATCTCATCTATTTCTTTCTCCTGAAGCTGTGATTTACTCAGGGGAGGGACTTTCTCAGGCACACAGCTCTCTACGCTGATGATTTCAATGGTGCCAGCATAATTTAACCACATCATTATCATGTAGTCCCAAAGCTTTGCTCACAGAAAACACCCATCTTTAAAAGGATTTTGTTTCCATTAATCAGTTTTGGAACTTGAGATTCAGGCAAGGGAAGCATTTATTAGAGTGGACTCTGCTTGTTCCCACAGTCATTTTATTTCCTTGATGATGTAAGAAGAAGGAATTGTGCAAGGGTGGTTTTCACCCTCCACGCTTACCTCTCCTTTCTATATCCCACCGAGCTCCCCTCCCAAATCTATTCTTCCGTACAGTAGTTAAATCAGAGCTTGCAGCAGGACTGCATTGTGTGAACTGGTGGCCACCCAAGTACTTTGTATTCACGAGAGGTTTAGAAGTTCAGCAGCTGCATATAAATATGCATAGTTGAGAGATTCATGATGGTGCCTCCTCATTCTCGTGCTGGTTGGCTGCAGTGCGGGCACTGCAAATCAATGAACACTTTTCCCATCCATCAGCTGCTCACTTGCAAGCAGACAAAACACTTTCAATGCCAGAAACCCACAGAGAGCTCCTTAGTGAAGGGAACCTCACTGTCAGAAGATTCAAAATAGCCTGCTCCCTCCCACCTCGCACCTCCACAGCTCTCAGCCTCAAATGTCTTCTTCTCCAGTGGTAATCATAAGCACTTAAAAAATATCACCAGGAAAGAAAGGGGGAGGGGATGAGCAATGATAAATCGGAGTTTTGAGGGTCCTCACTTACACTTGTCACAAAACAAAGGATTCTTTCAGCCTTAACCCCTTAGAAAAATAAAACCCAGCATAAGCATGGCTCTGCCTCTGTTGACTCTTCTACTTTACAGTCACAGGGTTGAGTGTAGCAGCATTTACATATGCATAGCCCTAGCCCATGCTGCGGCAGACATTTGTAATTCATCCATAGTTATTAGATGGCTCTCGGTATTACAGGGTTATGATTACTGAGCCAAGAAAAAGAAAAAGCATAAAATGTCCTTCATAGTGGAAATCACGTTTCCTCCTGTTGATTAAGCAATATTTTGCAGGGGTTTCAGACATATTTATATTGAGATTATAAACATTTCAATAAATGCTTGATCTCATTTAATACAGATTCATACACAGCATAATAATGAATCAAATGGATATTTCTTGATTGAAAGATAGAAATATATTTTGTCTATAAGGCAATCCCCTTTTTTATATGGATTAACCATAATAAAGAGAGCTTATTGATGCTTAGTTATTAATCAGTATTTTAGCATTGTCAATAAGATTAAAAATCAGTTTGATTTGTGCAATTGTATTTGGTACTATGACAGTACTATGTAATATAAAATACAGCACAATAATACCTATGATTCTTGTCTGAAGCATACAAATGCTCGAGAGGTAGAAAATATAAGTATATAAATGAGCATGTGTCCTTCAAGTTTAAGAAAAGTTTAGTTCAAGAGTTGATATATTGAAGATTTTTAACACAGATTTAGTAGTTGAATGACATATTTATTCAAAATTTATCTATCCTGTTAACATAATCAGCTACCATATTGCTGGAAGATCAAACATAAATTTCATTAAGATTGTCTGATTAATCCTCAGCTCTGACTCAGGGAAGTGACTGACATGTCCAAGTCTTTTTACTTAAGAGGAGCAAAGCCAAAAATTGGGCCCCCTTCAGCTGAACCCCAGCACCCATCCACACATGCGTTTCTACTAAGCCATATTGAATTACAAGGCAGAATGTGATAATTGCTCTAGTAGATCAGAGGAGGTAGAGATCACTTCCAGCTGGGATGACCAAAGAAGACATCATTAAGCAGGAGTTGCTCTGGAGCAAGCCTTTGACGAGTGGGCACAGGAACAAAGCAAACACAGCAGAAGGCTTAGCATCTGAGAAACCTGGGGATGCTGGAAAACACTTGCCAGGCAGCCAGAGGACAGTGGTTTCAGTGAAAAGAATGCTGTAAATGACACTTCTATTTAAGGAATCCCCAGCAATAATCCTCACTTACTGGAATTGGGATTCATAAATAGATTTATAGGTCAGTAACATAGACGTCAGACAAACTGTTGGAACTTCAGTTTCTTTATCTGTGAAGTAAAAGCATGAGCTAAGTAACTTCTGAACTCTCTACCTAGAGAGGCCAGTGCAAGGCTTTCATTTCATTTGTTTTGTTTTGAATATAAAGAATATTAGGTGGTGGAGGTGCACATCTTTAACCCCAGAGCTCTGGAGGCAGAGGCAAGCAGACTTCCGTGAGTTGGAGGCCAGTTTGGTCTACAGAGTGAATTCTAAGACAGCCAGAGCTACACAGAGAAACAGTCTTAAAACAAAAAACAAACAAACAAAAAAAACAGTGTATATACACACACACACACACACATATCAGTTGTAGCATACAAATATTCATTGAACTTAAATTCCCTTCATGGGTTTGCATATTCATAACTACATATCTGAATATAAGCTAGTTATATGAATTATATGAACTAATTATAAGTTTTCTAAAGTTTAGTTCCAAGAAAACTTCCTGTGACAAATAGTTTTCATCATTAGCTTTAAAATGCAAACTGATTTTTAGAACAATTTACTCAGCATAAACAAATTATAAGCATACATTAAGCATGTAATAAAGACTTGGGCATGGTATACTTTCTCCCACTCTCTGATTCTGTATTTCAGTTAGTAGGAAAGACAGATACTACTATGCATAATAGACTTCCTTGTGCCGATAAAATGGTATTTTGTACTATTCAAATATGTTTGCTTATATTCACAAATCCTCTACAGTTATACCTAGCCAGACAGTATTCAGATAAATTTCAGTAATTTTTTTGTTAACTTCAAATTCATGCATATGTCTGTCTGAAAATTCCAAATTACTGTATGCTTTAACCAGAAACATCTCCAATGAATAGAGAGAGAGAGAGAGAGAGAGAGAGAGTAGGGTAGTAAATATTTTATGGTCACATGTAGATAAGTGGAAGTGAAATTCCAGTTTGAAACACATCCATGTTTGCCTTCTTAATTTGCCTTCTTAATCAACAAAATGAACAACTACAAAAAGAAAAATTGTTTGAATTTAAAGTGAGAAGAAAATTGAACATCATTCCGATTTGAATTAATTGTATATTGCAAATAATGCAATGCTTTGGTCTTATTATGTTTGATACCAAGTAGGGAAATTTTAAGTTCAGTTTGGTTAAATCAGTTCATTGTCTAATTGCTCATCTTGATAAATATTTACTAAGTACCAAATACATTAATTAGCACTGAATGTTGCTTACTGAAAGGGAACTGTAACAAGGTTTCAGACCTCAGTTATTTATATTTCATATTGAATGAGATTAATTTTAGGGAGACAACCGATTTAACATTTTACATATATAAGTACTTAGTGAACGATAAAGTTTCCCAATTCTTTGAAGGCTTATGAACCAAGAATTTGCAAAAACCCAGTCTTAGTTAACCAGGTGGTACCAGCACCATTGTTTGATGGAAGAATGCACTCAGAGCCCCTAAGTTTACTTACAACAGATGCAAGCTGAGAAAATTTGGAAGAGACAATCACTTACAAATGGACTAATGTAGATTATAGCAAACTTTTTTTTCACAGAAGGAAAAAAAGTTCATTATAGTAAAAAGTAGTACTCTGTTGTAGGTGCAATTTCAAGGTAAAACAAATCCATTTTATAAACATATTTCTCACAAGACGTTTAAAATATTTCCAAATAGGATCACCAGTTAGGGTAGAACAAAATTTTCCTAGCTCAAAGGTCTTGTAAATTGCTTGCTGTGAAGTCATTAGGACTTGAGATTAGATCCCCACATCCATGCAATAGCAATAGAGGTAATGATGATGATATTAACAGGAGTAACAACAGCCAGGTAACACAGGTTTGTAACTTCCACCCTGTCAGGGAGGAGGCAGGCAGATCCCTGATGCATCAAGGTCAGCTCTTCTATAGCCAAACAGTGAGCTCTGAGATCAGAGAGACTTCCTATCTCAAAAAACATGGTGGAGAGTGATTAAGAAAACTGACATCAATACCTGGCACCCACCCACATATACAGGTGAACACCCTTTCCCACGCATATACCTGATGAATATTCAATAATAATTTAAATTTCTCATGTAATTAAGTCTTTGTATTTTAGGAAAATTCAAAATATGTAAGTATGAGAAGGGTACAAGGCCACTGAAAATGGGATCTTATAGTATTGCCCCAATAGCTCTTAGTATTCTTATTTTCCTTATCTATTATCTATGTCACATAATATAATTATTTCTGTAATGTTCCCTTGACCTAAGAATTGAGCAATATTTGAACTTCTTTCTTAATCACTAGTTATCTAAGAGATTTTGTATTCAATGTCAGAGAAAAGAAGTTTTGCCACATTGACTGGAGAGGAGTGATGGCAATCATTAGGAAAAACTTAATGAAGAATAATGTAATGTGCATATATCATAAATTAATTTTCAGATAGTAATTGGTGAAATTTTAATGGTATATTCAATACTGATTCTAAATTATTTTGTAACTTAAAACTAGTATATTGGCATAATGAATAAATGCCTTAGAATTAAAAAGCTATTTTTGTCTAGCTGTTTATTCCCCATAAAGTACTACATGGTAAAAATGCTCTTGACAAATGCACATTTAAATATTTAAATTAGTATGTAATTTACAACATTGAGTTTTACTTTTGGTATCTGCCTATTTTATATTCAATCCTTAAATATTTTGGCCACTACAAAAATGCAGATAACAGTGCATCTTATCTACAAATGTTCATTTGTTTCTTCATAGGCAACTTTGACCCAGGTATGGATTAGAAGTATTGCTCTTCTGATATGAAAACAAGGTCAATTGCTCTTCATTCACCATTTCCCAGTTCACTCACTTTCTAATCCTCATCTACAACCCAGAGCTTTCTACTTTGATTACAAGGGGTGCTTAGGGTTTTGGAATCAAACTTTCAAAGTTCAGATTAAATTTGACTGTATCATGCTATAAGCATGCATATCTACATTCTAGTCTTCTGTTCTCGTATGTCATTTCCACCCAGGATTCATGCAAAGATGAAGTAAGAAGTGACAGAGTATCTGAACCAGTTTGTTGCATGATGCATGTTGAATTCTTAGTCCCTGTAACTGTGGATATTCATCCGGCCCTCTCACTGGATGTTTTCACGTTAGCTGCTAGGCTAGAAAGTGGGGATGTGAGGCAGAATATGCCATCTTCTCTCCCTCCAGGAAGTTTCATTATAGTGAGGAAAGATGTCAGGGACTAGTACATTTTAGATATACTAAAGGACAAATAAAAAGAGCTAATGGAGACTGGAAAGAATCTCTGGCACATGCTCTATCAGAATGAGGACCTGAGTTTGATCCCTAGCAAACATAAACAAAGAAAGGAATGGTGGCATCTATTTGTTGGTCGGTCTTGTAGTCCCTGTTCTGGGAGGCAGAGTCAGGAGGGTTGCTGAGGTTTAGAATGCAGCTGTCCTAGCAGAATTGGCAAACCTCAGGTCTTAGAAAAAGGCTCTGTCTCAGAAGACAAGATGGACAGTTCCTGAAGTGTTGTAGGAGGACACTTGTTTGTTCCTGACTGCTCAACTCTGAAAAATCACACAGAAACAATATTTTTGCAATATTGTTTGGCCAGTAGCTTAAGTGTATTTCTGGCTAACTCACATCTTAAATTAACCCATCTCCATTAATCTGTATATCTCCACAGAATTGTGGCTTACTGAGTAAAGTTCTGGCATCTGGCATCTATCTTCCATGCATACCAGCTCACACATATGGTATACACTCATGCACAGAAATAAAAACATAATACATAATAAATTCTTTCTAAAATGTGCAATAAGTTCACCAATGAGAAAAGAATAAAATTTCACTATGAAATTTTAGCAGGAAGGAGGTGCAGACAAAATGAAGTAAGTGAGCAAGTGCACTTTGGTCAACAAACTCAGGTCACTGGTCTTATCAATGGGACTGCTGTCTAGACTAGGGAGCCTTTGGCTTTCCAATGTACCTTGCCCACTCTCAGCCTTGTTGAAAGAACTTATCCTCGCCCGCACCGCCTCCATGTAATCCTTTATCCCACTCACTTTCTGGGTATCTTATTTCTAGGCACTTCTCTAGGCATCAAGGATGTATCAGTTAAACAAACAAAACAGGTAGCCACTATGATGGTCCTGTATTCTGTAAACATTATAGCATTGCTAACAGATTCCTTAACTTTGAGACTATTGTAATATTGGCCTAGATAATTCTCCTTGTGGGGCCTTTTCTGTTTCTTTGCAGGGGGATGAGTATCATGGCAACTTCTACCCATCGATTCTATTAGCACTTGGTGGGGGCTGTAATGATTCCTAAAACAGAAGTTCTGGGTTTAGTAACAGTAACACTATACATAATTTCATATTTATTTTGATTATTAAATTATAATTTCCCTATAATGTGATAACTATCCTTATAGAATATGAAACACCTTCCTTCACCACAGCATTGTCCACTTGTAGGACAATTACTGGTATGTATAAAGTATTTACATAAATTCTTTTTAACTAATTGACTGATCAAACCAATAGTAAAAAATGATCTTCGTTAAAATCAGTTATATATACTTTAGTTGCTACACTGTTTTGTATGTATATGTATGAGCACTGTGTGTGTTTATAAGTGTGTATATTGTTACATGTTTGTATTCACATATGTGGGTACACCTAGGGTTGCAAATATGGATGGAAAACAGAGGTCAAGCTTGGATTCTTTCTTTAGTGATGTGGGAGGTGATGTGTGATGTGAATATGTTTTATTGTCATTGGTTAATGAATAAAGAATCTGCCTTGGCCTGTGATAGGGTAGAGTATAGCTAGACAGGGGGCTAGAAACTAAACTGAATGCTGGGAGAAAGAAGGTAGAGTTTAGAGAAGACATGTAGCCCCTCTTAATATGGGTGGTAGAAACCAATTATAACCAATAAACCCCCAAACCTCTTACCTTCTAAGCCACCTCTCAAGCCCCATGCATGATTCATGTTTAAACCAACTCAACACTTTCTATTTTTTTCATCTAATAAGTCTGAAATTTATTTAGACCCTCCCCTCTTGTTTCATTATTATTATTATTATTATTATTATTATTATTATTTCTCAAAAGTGGTTTAAGCCAAGCAGACTAGGGAAGAATGACAGAATAGCATAGGCAACTTTGCATGTTAACCATGATTCTAGGACAGATAAATTCCTCACGATAGTAGACTCGAGGGATTATTTCTGGGGTGAGTGTGGTGCGCAGATCAGACTATTTTTAAAAACAGTTCCAACGTTCTATTTCTGCTATTTACATTTACCCAGAAAGTAGACTATTGTGTTCCCTAGCAATGTGCTGTGTCTGCCTGGAATAGGAAGCAACCCCAGCCACTGCCTCTCACCACCCCTTCAAATGTTTTCACTCTGGCTTTGGGTTATTGTTTCCCATTGTTATTTCCTCATCAGGGAAAGATTCTGTTGTTCTCCTGGCCCCTCTCAAATAATATTCTAAAAGCTCCCATCTGCTACATGATTGCTAAAAATATAGCTTACCTTCATCAGCAAGGAAAAAAAAAAATGTTTTCTACGAATGTATGTGTAGTAAGGAGGGGGCTACTTGTTGATTTCCGGATGCTTGTTGGTTCCCGGCCGCTTAGTCCCAAAATAATCATGAAGAAACATTAATTAAATCACTGCTTGGCCTATTAGCTCTAGTTTCTTATTGGCTAATGCTTACATATTATTTTAACTCATTTCTATTAATCTATATATGGCCATGAGGCTGCGGCTTACTGTCTAAAGTTCCAGGGCCCATCTCTGGCAGGGCTACATGGCTTCTCTCTGACTCTGCCTCCTATCTCCCAGCATTCCATTTAGTTTTCCCCACCAGCTCTGTTCCCCATAGCTATACTATAGGCCCAAAGCAGTTTCTTTATTCAGTAATGGTAATCACAGCATACAGAGGAATATCCCACATCACCTCACCTTTTTCTATTTAAATAAAAAGGAAGGTTTTAACTTTAGCATAGTAAAATTACATATAATAAAATAGTTATCAGGCAAGCATTAGTTACAGTACTTATATCTACTTTATATTTTATCATAACTAAGGAAAATTATAATAATAACTACCTGTTCTTCAACTCCATCAAAGATTCTAGAAGGATATCCAAAACTATAGAATTGACAGAGACAGCTCACTGCCTGGACAGTCACACAAAGTTCTTCTGTACTGTTGGGGCATTCATCTTCAGCCTACAGGCCTATAGTATCCAGCAGACTTTTCCATGAAGCAGTAAATTTCAAAGACAGTTCCACCTATATTAGCAGTTTGTCTGTCATTTTCTTCTGTATCCTGCAGAATGTTTAGCAGACTCTTTCATGAAGCAGGAACCCCAAAGGACAGTCTCACCTTTAGGCAAGTTCTGCAGTTATTTTTCTGTGGGTCCTACATGTCTAATTCTGCAAGCAGTCCAGGCAAGAACAGTTTCTTGCCCAAATGGCTAACTCCATAAGGAGCATCTTCAATGCCCATCTTCCTCTTGAAGTAGTTTGGTGCTGTCAAGAACAGATGTGTCTCACTGTCATGAAAAGTCCTAAGTTATTAAAACATTTTAAATGTCACATTCTGTAGTCCTTGAAAGGCTTTAAGAATGCCTACCCATCTGAAATACTTCTCTGTAAATCTAGAAAACTTAACCAACATGACTACAAGTTTTACTACTTAGATGATTATCTATTAACTTATATGTCTTAATTATATATTACATTTTAAATGAGCTGCACACACAATACCTTAATCAAGATCAGAAATACATATACACACTATAACAAAATTTACCTTAAATTTGCATTAATAGACCAAGATCCATATCCATGCAAATCTCTATAGCATATTCCCTTTAAATGTAAGCAAACATTTACAAACAATACTTCAGAATATGCATAGTTTTCTTCAAACTGCTTTCTGCTGTTTATTGGACAAAGTAATTTTTTTGAGATGTGTTCAAGGTAATTTTTCAGGGGATATTAGTCCATAAAACCATGTCAGTCTGGAAGGATTCCACAGGTTCTTACCCTCTGTGGAAACAAAAAAGAAACCTTTTTTCCAAAGCAACATATCCTTAGACCCAAATTCTGAAGTCAAGACATCTTTATAATATACATGCTGGTTTAGCTTAGCAGTCCATATAATGAAATGTCTCTCTGTACTGAGCTCCTTCTGGCATGGAACAATTCTGAAATGGTGTGGGACAATTCTGTATTCTGTCAATTACATTTTAAATAAATGCTGATTG
>LOEQ01000608.1:342708-372238 GCA_001685075.1 Bramus lutescens | reverse complement strand
TCTTCTGGCCTGCAAGCATACATGGAAGGAATGTTGTATATATAATAAATAAATCTTTAAAAATGGGCGTGCCAACATTCTTTATTAGTAATTCATGAAAAAAGTCCGTAATCTGGCAGATTTGTCTTACTATTAAGCAGTGTCCTGTATTATTAGAGGCATTAGCCTCTTCAGCTGCATACATTTCTAACTCTTAAGTTATTTAAATCTCTAATTAAAATACTTTTATTGAATGTCTTTTCCTAAACCTGGTATGACTTTTAAACTTATCAAGTTCATGTTTGTGCATTTTGACAATACATATAAATTAGAGAGTGAATGGATGTTATTGATATTGTAAGGTTCCTATATGGCTCATACTAGCAGTTTCTGGGATTGCAGTACAAACATCTTCCCATAGCCATGGCTTGCTATGTAATCTTGGTCTCTTATAATTCTAGGTCTAGGTGGTTTGGAGAGGAGGATTTATGCACATGTTCTCCTGTTTCTCTGATTACACTGAGAACATGGTGTTTCTTAGTGAAAGAAACTGGCCCAGGAATTATTTCAGGAGTATATTTATTGTGATAAATAATTTGTGGATTGTTGGTAAAATCATGTTATCATTTATGTTTCACAGATGTTTATGTATTTGTATAAGTGGGTAAGCATGTGCCAGAGAGCCAAGAGGTCACTCCAATATCGCCTTCAATCTCGATGTCAGTTTAGAATAAAGAACCTGTTGAAGAGCAAATGCTCCATATTTGTTTGTTTCTTTGTTTAAAGCCAGCCCAGAAAACGACGTTTGTACCAAAGACTTTCGTATAGTTTCTTGCGCATCCAGGTAGTAGTAGTCATAGTGACTAGTTTTGCCAGTTTTGGTCGCATTTTTCACACTTGGTCTTTTCCTTGTTTTCTCTCATTGGTTTTCAAGAAGTTTATGAACTAAATTCTGACAGCTGGTACTTTGGTTTATCTCCTCATAATAGAGAAGATTTTGAAGGAATTCGATTTAGTAAGCACTGCCGGCATAGATCCCCAATTCGGACAGAAATATAAAGTTCTCAGGAGTAGAATGCAAGTTTCTGCTCTCTCTGCTTCTTGTCAGTCTTAGGAGGTACAAGGAATTTAGAGACTTTTGCTGTGGAATGATTATGAAATCAGGAAATTAAAAGGCTACCCTGAATCCTGCCATGAACTACCAAGGAGACTGCTTTGACTATCTGACAACAGCTGAGTTTCCAATGACTTTACAGTCTAGGGGCATCTCTCTTCATGAAAGACATAAGAAGTTTCCTGGTGGCAGTCCCTATGTCAGATAGTATTTCTGTGTCTAAAAATGCAGGATGTGTGTCACCCTGGCAGAAGTTTCATCACATCTAAATGATTAGCTGCTTTCTTAGCATCTATATTTTTAGTAATCTAATATGTTATATAAGTCTTTAAGTATTCAGTTTAATTTTTTAGATTTATTTTATCTTATATGTATGACTGTGTTTTGCCTACATATATGCATGTGCACCATGTGTATGTGGGCTGGCCAGAGAGATCTCAGGGGGCATCAGATCGCCTACAACTGATTTATACGTAATTGTGAACCACTATGTTGTGTGGTGAGTACTTAACCTGGACTTTTGGCAAGAACAAATACTCTTACCCAGTGAGCCATCTCTGGAGAGGTGGAGCCCCAAATCCAGAGTAACTTAGTTTTTCATTTTGTTGTCATTTAGTTGTTTTGCTTCATTTTGTCAATATGATGTGATTTTGGTTTTTTTTTTTTTGCTTGTCACCTCTCCAAGATGTCAACAGAGAAGTTACTAAATTGGCTACAAGTGATAGACAGTAAAGAGTTTTGATGATTGCATATTCCCTATGAAGCATGAACCAACTTGGTCCACATAGGACACTTTTACTATAATGTGCCTTCCCCCCTTGTCACAGACAGCATTATCAGCCTCATAAACATGTGAAGTGGGATCGAATGATGCCTTGAGACAGTGGACAGCTACCCAGCTTATTGAGCACTAATATTAAATGCTGATAATGACTTTAAAGCTACCTAGCCCTTCTATTTTCCCCCCATGTCATCTATTTTTCATTTCTTTCCCAGGTTACCTTTAATGGTCATTCAGAAAACATTTAATGAAAAAAAATCAACTATAAAGGTAGGAAAAATGTTTTTATTATAAATTAGTTTTAATTGTTTCAAAATATAATGTCATCATTAGATGTAGGTAGGACTGGTGCTGCTTGTTGTTGGTGGCTTGCACTATCTCTGCCTAATTGCTGAACTTGAATTCATCACGGTGTTTGTCAGTTTGAATATTTTTCTGCTGTATTTGTTTGTTTTACTGAAAGCATAATTATGTTTTATCTATGTAGACATTTCTTTCATTACATTCTCCATGACTTTATAATAACTTGGGCACACTATGTATAATTTCTACCCTTCAGGAACCTTCACAGGCAGACAGTAATATTATCTCTTATGTACAATAATTGTATATTTTTATTGCTTTCCTATGCCTATACATTTTAAGTAAATAGTATAAACATTTAACACACAAATCCTAGTTGTGAACAATTTAATAATGTAAATGTTAATTTTGAATGATTTTCTTCAGTATTTACTTAAAAGTACTGAAAATGCAGCTCTTATTTGGCTAGGACATACATGAAGATAAATTTAGAGTTTCTAGTCTAGTAACTACTTCTATGATAATAACTTAATTGTAGCCATTTCAAACCAAATTGGTTAATTGTGGTGAATCATATGCAGATTGCTCAGCTGTGGGTCAGCCCCCACTCCCACACTCTAGAACCTCCTTTCTAATTCAGGACAGGCTGCTTCATGCCTCACAGCACAGAACAGTACAGATCAGAGACCTTGGATAAAACCAAACAGTAACATAAAAGTTAACAGTGCTCCGGGAGTCAGAGTGTTCCCGTAAAACGGGAAGATAGACTGTATTGATTTAGAGCTGGCTTAATGATTCCTTAGCTTTGTTAGGTTGTTGGGGAGAAGTTTACTCACTTGCCAAGATTTGTGGCCACCAAATCATGGCCTGTATGGTGATGTTTCCTCATTTGTAAAGTACATGTGCTCCATCATTCGCGGCAATTCGTTGAACTGAAATGAAGATCAAAGTAAAACAAACAAAGAGAGGTTGGGGAACACTGTAAAATGACTTCTTAAGCCCCTGTGAAAATAGTGTACTGGTTCTTTTGGTGCTCGAAATGAAAGATAGAGAAGCTGATCCCAGAGAATCATGTGCAGGGCCACCTGAGGAGCTGATGGGCGAACGCCATGTGCAAGCTATGATGAAGCAGTCTGGGGACAAGTACAGGAATAGGAGCGCAGAGCTTCTGCTTCCTAGCTGTTGTGTGCAGGGCTGGCTACAGGTGTCTTTGTACAGAAGCATTGCAATATTTCCTAATGAATGGACAAGCTTTCATGACACCATTAAAACTTCATACATGTTGTCTGTTGCATTTCTCATGGAAAATATGATATCTGGTAATAAGTATATTGTAAACTAAGATTTGTATTGTTATACTCATTGGTTTTCAACTTTATTTGCCACTGCTGACATTTTTGACATTGAAAAAAATGAGATTTACTTCTTATTGATTAAAAACTACATTTAGGCTTCAATTCTAAGAAATTTAAAATTCAGCACTGATATGAACTTTTAAATTATTGCTTCCCTGGAATTTTATTGTTCCGTAATTTGAATTGGAGGCTGCTATTGTAACTCACTAATTGACTATTTTCCTAGCATGCACATTACTGTAGGTTCTATTCCCAGCTATAAAAAGAACCATTTATACCTACAGATAATTTAACCTTTAAGAGTCTCTAAGTATTAACATTTCCTGAATTATTACAAAGCAATAATTGATTTAAAAAGCAATTCTTTCTGTTAACTCAGAGAAAGATATTCTTATTTTTACTATTTAGTATGATGTTACAAAACTCCTTTTTAATAAAATCTTTTTTGCAAAAAAAATAATATAAACTTTGCACTTCTAACATAAACCCAAGTTGTGTGAATTACTTAAAATATAAAATAAAGAATTATGTTGTACATGAAATGGCATTTACCCCAAAAGTAAGTTTCCTAACATTTCGTTATTTTATTCTTTTGTCATGTCCATAAGCAACAATAAAGTACTTTCATACTATCTCCACAATTCTTAGCTTTTCTCCTCTTTTAATTGAAGATCTCAATCTAAGTCAACAATATCCATTTCCTCTTTATTAATGACTTGCATTAGATGATCTTTGGGTGTATCATAATTTATTTAATAGATCCTCTAAACATTGCTTTTAAAATAGAACTTCAAAATAAAGCAGAGAAAAGCTTTCCTTAATTACACTCCTGGCAGACATACAAAAGAATAATTCCCATTTGTATATTGAATCAAGAAATGAAGGAGTGAAAGAATGTTTTGTAAGAGGCATAGAAAGTAATAATATGTAAGTGCGTTACTTTCAGAGGAAAGTAAATGGTATAGATGATCAAAAATGTGTCTTAATAGATAAAATTGACAATAATCCAAATTCCTCAAGATTTACCATAAATGCCATCTCTTTCCATAAGCCTTGAGATAAGCTGCTCTTTCTCTGTGACAATCATTTGTCATACTGGTTCATAGAAACCTGGAGAAAAACTGAATTCACTTATAAAAATTAATTTGTATTTATATTTTTGCCCACAGTAGGCTATTTGCCTGGATTGTAATGACTGTGTATTACTCATCGTTGAAATTAATGAGTGCTGAATAAATATTCATTCAGCTAAATTGGATTGAAATGAGACAAAAGAGAGTTATCATATAAAACTATTAAATCACGCATGCATTTTATAAGGTACCATCTCTTGTCTTTATGAATTAAACCATAATTTTCTAATGGATTAAGCATAGAAATATAAACATATAGATTGTAATATGCAATGGAACTTATTTTGAATGAAAATTTTGTGGTTCTCTTTGGTATTTGGATACAAAATTATTTTAACATATACATAAGAGTCAAGTATTTGAGAAAGTATTTAGGGTATGATAAATTTACTCATATGATCTCAAAATTCTAAGCACATGTCCTGGTATGAACTTAGGATCCCTGTTACCTTTCATGCAATATTTGCATTGTGATATTGTTATTTTTGTTCATACTCTATGAGAAAAAATTTTATGAATTAAAAAACTCAGTATTTATTTACCAAAGAGTAATAATACATGAAAGAAGAAATTGTGTGAAGAAAAAGAGTGTCACTTAAATATGTTGTGTGCTATAGCCTACTGTTCATGCTGTTTGAGTTATGGGCATTATCTTACCAACAAAATTAGAATTATCACTAGATTGAGCTGTAGTTGAAAGAACACTGGATCTCTTAGTCTGAGTTTAGTGGTAATATTCTTTAAAATATGGAGACACAATTTACTAATTTCTTTGGAAGAAAATAGAAATTAGTCAACATAAAAATCAACATAGACATGGCCCTTGGCAGAGTCTGTTTGTTGTCTCATCACTCTCCGGTTTCATGTTCAGCTGGATTACAAAAGAAGTGCCACCAGGACCCATGCACATAAAATGACTGTCTGGAAAAAAATTGCAAACACTGAGAAATCTTGGGGAAGACCAGGGAGTAGATAGTCATGTGACTTGTATCTGGACAGTGACAGGTTCTTGTCTTATTTTTCTGAACAAGTCTATATCTCAGCAATCCCAACTTCTCCAAGAATAGGATATTGAAGATAGGCGATTATATATGATGTATCTTGGCTTTGCTTGGTCACTCAAATTTAAAAGGAAGGAAGGTAACAAAAACATACCAAAAAAAGACAAATGAATCATGTAATTAATTAAGTCAAGTCTTAAGTAGGCAATTCCCCACATATCGGTGCCCCATCAAAATGTTGTAAACAATGCACTTATAGGAAAATAGAATCAAATCTTCCATTAAAAATGTCATAGTATCTTAAGGAAGGTAATAGAAATAGCACACACACACAAACACACACACACACACGAAGGTAAATTTATATCTGAATTCCAGAACCCAGAAAGACAAGAACCAGAAAGCAATGAGAGAATCAAGTAAGCTAGGAGGGTGTTGCTACTATATATCATGTTATTAAATATTGTTCTTGATACTTCTGATGACTGTCAATTTACAATAGGAATTTATTTCCTTCCTTCATTCAAGTTTTCTGCATAGCTTAATGGTGTATTAATCACACAAGGCAACAGTGAATAAGGTTAATGAATGTTCAGGAATTAAAATGGCCATGAAAGCTAAATTCAGATAATTTCTATCTTGTCACATGATTGCTACTGAATAAAGTCGGTCTAATACACCCACCATTGTTTTGTATGTTGTGTAGCTTAAGATTCCTTTTACAAGTCTGTCCTGGACTGACTCCATCTTTGCTCATCTGTCAAAACTTCCTTGAGCATATTCCCATATATTTCATTGTACTTAGTGACCTTTACTTAAAGTTGTTCATATGTCTCTCTTCTCTGGGAGAACTGAGAATCTCTAAGCCAAGAGTAATCTTTAAAACTGCTGTGTTCTGAGGAGGCAAAGTGGAGTAGTAGCATCATGAGTTAGGCTATAATGGTATCTGAAGAATGGATATGCTCTGCTTGGTAAGCATAGCAAAGAAATAGACAATTTATGTATAAGAATAAGTTTATATGTATGTGTAAATGTGCAGTTGTAGATACACATGTGTAAGTGTCTGCACATGAATTAACATGTTTGTACAATTTCCTCTGTATAACCTGTCAAGAATATGTCATGTATATTGTGCTTGTTGATGTGAAAAGATGTATTCACATTTGCTTATGAATTTAAAATTCTGTGTGTATGTGTCCAGAACCAAATATTGTAAGCTCTTACAACTGAAGACCTTTACCCTCATTTATTCTGTAGTGAAGGCCTCAGCTGCAGTGATTCCTGGAATTCTTTCTTCCTGGGTAGCTTAAGGAGGTCTCTTAGATTTAGCATCAAAGTCTACACTTTCTGTAGGAGTCTCAAAAAACTATAAGAGCTCATGATTCCAGGTTAATCAATTCTTAATTCCTCCTTTAGCTGATGATTTTGCATTCCTAAATATTAGTTCTACTAGAATTCCTTTCTATGAAACTTTTCTTCTTCCCTTTTGTGTGCTTAACCTCCATCAACTACTAGAAACATCTAGAATGTCTACTCTTGGAGGAAAACAATATGCTCCCCAGTCCATAATAGTGGGAAATGCTATTCTTACTAGTGATTAGGAAAACAGACAGGTCTACAGTCCCCTAATAAGGTTTATATATTCTGTTGTGATGGAGGGAAGTATTATAATGTTTTCTCTGCAAAATAGAGCTCCCTAGTTTTTCCTAGGTACAAAAGGAATATAGCATTGTAGTGTGTGTTACAGTTTGATTACCAGTGTCTACAACCAAAGGAGGCAGAACAGATTTGGATATGCTTAACCATGATATTTCACTAGTCTTAGCAAAAGAAGCAGAATAGAACATACAACAATAACGAAAGTTTTGAAAATCTAGGAAGTAGTATTAGAGCATGATTTTGGAGTCCCTTAGGGAATGGAGTCAGTGAAATTCCTCACAGACTTTCTGTATAGTCAAGGGGAAAGGAAAATTGCAGTATGAAGGCAGACGAAAGCTTGGAAAATTCTGAAAATTTGTTCCTTGTGTTTCTGGATGGATGACATTATCCTAAATTAAACTAAGGTATATGGGAGGACAAGTGTAGGGAAACCATAAAAAGAAGCCAGTTTTAGAAAATAAATTTGAGATGCCTGTTGAGGAGAGGTCAAAGCTAAAGAAAGTGCATAAGTGTTTTCTCCATATACGTATGTAACTAGGGTTCCCTATGCCAATGCTTTTGCATGCCATAGTGTCATGCAAAAGCTTTGCTTTCTCATTAATTTATTGCCATTAAATTAATTTATTGCTTGAATATATCATTTGAAACCCCAGTAATTCATTCCATATTTCCAAGCATACCACAATGAGAGAATGCTATAGTTTAAAACTGGCTCCAGATTTATGAAAAAAAAATTCATGTGTCTCTACTACCAAAGAAAATAGGAAAAGCGCCTGCTACATGCCTCAACCTGTTTCAGTTTCAATTACCTGAATTATTGAGGCAGAAACAACCTTTGTGCTTGATTTACCCTTGTGATTGTCTTAGTCTGGCTTGGGGCGCATTTCCATGGTCTACTTTTATTAGAAAGGAAAATTTACGTCCCTTTCTTTGGTATTCCCCCCCCCAAAAAATAAAAGTATTGGAAACATCTTTATTGAGAGAGAAGTTTGCTGATCCAAGGGGGGAAGTGTTTGCCAGTATTTACTTGATAGATCTGTTACTTCTTTTTATTAATCACAAACCTCATGACTCTGTCTTGCCACTATGCATTTTGAGCATCACCCATCACCTGACAATATATTCAAAACTAGCAAGTAGAGTGTAAATGTCAGCCAATTTTCTAGTCAACAACAGCACCTACAGTAAAATTCATCCTACGTCAATAAGACATTTTTAAGACATCCAACCCAACTTTGGTTTTTGACAGAGTAACCCCCCAAATGTAAGGGTTTACACTGAATGTATTTTAACAATACAGCCTCACTAATACTCTACCCATAATAATTACTTAGTAGTTTATTTAAGCATTTGGTATAATCAAGACTGATAAATATAATGCATAAATGAATCAAGTTCCTTTTTCAGAACTTCTTTGAATAAAGAAGACACAATGTATATTATGCCATTCCTTTTCTCTTACATAAGTCAATGAAAGTATATGTCAACTTTCAATTGTTTCATTTCAGTTTCCCTTGTGAATCTAAAAATGCTAAGTTTCAAATAAGTATAAACATGTTTTAAAAGTAAGAAATGTCAAAAATAAAGGATGCAAGTATACTATCACTATTTATTTTAATTTGCAACATGTTTATATTTAATGGACTTACTCAATCGGCATTCATATTTTATTGTTTGTTAGGTAATGTAGTAGGCAGAGGAAACTCAGTAGTCATAAGTTGTATTCATCCTTGGATACAGATAAAAGAACACAGATGTAATCCAGGGTAACAGCTTCAAGTTGGGCCTGTAGAGGAGGAGATGTAAGAGATTTTAATAGTTAGGTATACTAACTAAATATGTAAAATAGTTCCAGGTACACTAAGTACATAATGCAGCTAAAGAAATCCCTGTTGAGAATTATTAATATGGCTGGTTTGAATAGCAGAGGTGGATGAGGGGCAAGATTAGTAACCATATGCCAGATCTCAAGAGCTTTGCAGTGATAACTCCTTTGAACTAAAAGGAGATGGTTTCAGTATATGTGGTGGTGTTGGGGGCATCGTAGGAGTTGAAGAAGAAAAAAGAAGGAGGTGATAATAATATAAGTGCATCAAAATATCAAAGAATAAAAAATAAAAATTAAGGACAATGAAGAGCAAATGGATACATTTAAAAGCTGCTATAAACAGGCCAGATGTTATATTTTAGAATGATATCTGAGAGTTTTTCAAGTGTGAAAGCTATGCAACTTAATCAAGCAGGAAAGATCAAAGAACATGAGTCTGAGCCAAGAAGAGAGAGAGACAATACAGTTGAATAGGTTTCATTACATAAATCTTCAAGATATTAAATTGGGAACACTTTGCAATTTAAGTGTGAAAATCTTGAAGAGCTCTCGAAGGTTTACAAGAAAGTGTGTTTAGATGCAGATGTTGTTACCTGACTATAAAGAGTTGGTTTGGGTTAAAGATGATGATTTCAGTTAGGAACATATAACAGGCTGATAGCTATAGTTAGACTCTCTTGTCACCTTTTTTGAGGACTGCCAGCCCCCAAATAATGACATGGAGATGTATTATTAATTATGGAAGCTTGGTCATTAGCTTAGGCTTATTCTTACCTAGGTCTTATAATTTAATTTGTTTCTATTACTCTACATTCTGCCATGTGACTCTTTACCTGTCCTCCATTCTGTACATCCAACTCCCACTATCTCACTGGAATCTCATGAAGGGCCAGATTCTGACCTGGAGTTCCTCTCTCTTCCTGGAAGTCTTGCCTACTCTCTCCTGCCAAGCTATTTGCCACTCATCCCTAAATATACCATAACAGATAACTAAGCGAGTGTAATATATATATCTGCCATCTGTCCAGGATCAGTGAATATTGAGGGGACTTGGAATGTTACTGTAAGGTTTTTATGGCCTGATAAGCCTCTTCGCTGACACAATAATCCAAATCAGACCAAACCACACCAAATTAGAAAAAGCCCAGGTTTAATGGATGCCAGTGCTCCAAGGTGGCCTTCCAGTCCCCAGAGAGGATGGGAGGGAAGACCAGAATACCACGGAGAGAGGGAAGGAGAGCCAGAAAGATCACATGTTTGTTCTCGGGGGGGGGCAGCTTAAATAGCCTATGGGAGTGGTTTTGACCCTCTCTGGGGAGGGGTAACTATTTGTTGGGCTTTCTCAGAGGTGGAATTTGGACTGAGACAACTCCCAGAGGAGGTGGCCTGAAATGGAACGTTCCACCCCAAAATTCCATACTCCACAGACACATGGATGCCACGGGCTGGGTGATGCTTCCAACCAAACATCCCACACTCCTTGGATATAGGGGTGCCGGCTCAAGTCTGGCTACTTCCTGTGGGCATGGGGTCATGTGGGAGAGGTGCGAGTTGGGAGTTGGTGAACTCATGCTCAATAGGAGATGTAGCTGGAGAGGCATCTGGTTTGCTGCCATCCTGGAGTCCTGAGGCATCTATTCCTTGAGGGAGATGAGAAAGCAGGTGGCTAGGAGGAAAAATATATTGTTATTATTGGCCGTATGAATGGGGCTTACCATTGGAAGCATCATTAACTGCCAGAAAGAATGGGATGGAGAAGTGCTCTGGTTGTACAGAAGAGACATGGGTGAATAAGTGAGACACAAGAGCAGATATGCCCTTTTAAAACCAGATTAGAGTTGGTAGGTGTCCTTTTGAGCCAGGAGAGTTGGTACCAATGGTGAAGTATCAGGAGCTGGTGCAGATGTTGGTGTTAACTGGAGGGCCCTTTGCAGGTTGGTCTTGGCACAGATAGCAGGAGTGACCTGTAAAATATGCTTGAAAATGGCCGGGATTAAAATATGCTTGGAGACTGTTAGTTTTTACCAAACCAGATTTCTTGATAAAGCAGAAGAACTTTTTCAGGAACTTGCAGGGATCTGTAAGACAACTGGAACACGAACATTTTAGAAGACAATTAAAGGGAATTGGAAACCCTGGATCTTTTAAGATACATCTAAAACCTATTTATTCTGGACTATGAAGCCTGTGAAAGAGGTACAATCATCTGTAATTTTAGTAGGAAACTTAAAATGAAGTAATGAACTACCAATACCCCAAGTTATCAAATGTCATTAGACAGAACTAAGAGCGATAAATGAGCAGAAATGAGACAGCTTTTTTAACTAGGCAGGCAATCTTAAGTCTTTCCATAGTAGTCTTTGTCAAACAATGGTCTAAGAAGCAGTACTTGCCTTTAGTTGCTGAGTCCAGGAGGCCTTAAGATTTTCCTATGGGGGAGGATTTAGTTTTCCTGTCTTGGCCATGATGAGATGAGATGAATGATCCCTGGTGTAATGTCCAGGAAGCTGATGAGGTGGAAGACCACTTTTTTTTTTTTTGGCTGTGTGAGTGGCTTTGTCATACCCAAAAGGAAAGCCTCCAGGTGGTAGGCCTTCTGTAACCATGCATCTTCTTAGAGGAGCTGTAGGATGCTGTAGGAGCTTGCATGTCTCTGTATTAGGAGCTCTTTTGTTAAGTGCTATACTCTCAGATCTATAAAGGCACTTGAGAGTTAGGATGCCAATACCTGTTAGTTATATTTAAATTAGACATATAAGTTAAATTTAGATATATATTTTACCCAATTAGTTACAGCTTACCAATGCTAGTAATTGTAAGAAGATTAAAAGGAATATTTTATTAAGTCAAAGAATATTGTAGGTGGAATGTCTCCTTGGTAGGTCCAACACATGTGGGTACTCTTCAAAATGACAGCTACCCATGCGTTTGTATTTTCTTTAGTGTTGTAATCTGGAGTTACAAATTTTACAGATCTTAAAACATGCACACATACACACAGAGAAATAAGACAAGCATACTATGGAAACAAACACACATACACACATAGACATAAAAGAAGCAAAGTGTGGCCACATTATTTTAACAGACAGACAAAACTATTTTAGGAACCTGGGTCAGCTGATAAATTTAAAAAACCTGGTGTAGAAGGCAGAAACCAGGAAAACACACAGGTGGTCCCATCAGACGCTGCAAGAGAGAACAGATATATAAGGACGGAACACCTATATAGTTTTAGAGTGGAAGGATGATGTAATGGATCCTTGTAGAGTACCAACAGCGAGAAAAGTAGGAGGGGTTGCAGAAGCATAAGCATATGGGGGCTTTTTGTTTTACGTTAGGTGTTGAGGAATGTATGGTGTCAGATAGCCCCAATTAAAAAAGTTTTTTTTTTTTTTTAAAGAAGCCCGAAGGCATTAGAGGATTTTCTTTGAATTGCAAGCACCCATATTACAAGTTTATATTTAGACTCAGGACTCAAAGTTTACCACAATACGTCCACTGTGATAAGACTCTTGAGTCAAAAAACAGAGAGGTGTGGGAATTCCTTGGAAAGATGTCTCTTGTCCGAAGGAGGCCCAGGAGGGCAAGGTCTACCTCGCCCCTTTTAGTCAGGTCAGGTGTCTGGCACAAGCCAGTGACTTCCACAGACTCCCCCACAAATATATAGATCATGGGCCCTAATGGTAGGGTTCTCAAGAATAGGGACACCTCCAGAGGAAGCCCATCATAGCCTGGCAGAGAACGGGTGAAAGGGAGGGTGTTTTCCAACATGTAGCCCTGGGCCAGTGGGAAAATCAAACCCCCTAGGGAGACCTCCAGATGTAGTTTTTATGGCCCGATAAGCCTGTCCGCTGACACAATAATTCAAATCAAACCGAATTAGAAAAAGTCCAGGTTTAATGGATGTCAGCACTCCTGGGTGGCCTTCCAGTCCCCAGAGAGGAGTTGGGAAGGAAGACCAGAAAACAATGGAGAGGGGGGAAGAACAACCAGAAAGACTACTTGTTCATTTTCGGGGAGGGGGGCAGTTTAAATAGCCTGTGGAAGTAGTCTTGACCCTCTCTGGGGAGGGGTCACCGTTTGTTGAGCTTTCTCGGAGATGGAGTCTGGACTGAGGCAACTCCCAGAAGAGGTGGCCTGGAATGGAAAATTCCACCCAAACATTCCAGACTCCTGGACACATGGACGCCAGGGGCTGGGTGATGCTTCCAGCCAAACATCCCAGACTCCTTGCACATAGGGGTGCCAGGGGGCTGGGGTGATACTTCCAACCAAACAATTACTAAAAGGTTTTTTTTTTTTAAACGAACTTCCAAAATAGTAGATTTTGAAATCAAAAAATCTATTCTTGTCATGATTTTTTAAACAGCATAATTCCAGGAGGACAGGGCACCATTGAAGGACAGAATGGAAAACTACAATTGTCTAAATGAATATTTGAGATCATGATGAATTCTATCATTCAAGACTGGAATTTTTCATGAGTTTCCTGATGCAAAATGTAGTTAAAAGTAGTGTGTCCCTGTTTAAAAGATTTCTATGGTATTTTTAACAGATGCATCTCTGATTAGTATAGAAAAATAAGTCACCTTTTAAATTAAATTACTCACATAATTTTGCAGTTCAGAATTTCATGAGCTACATTCATATATGCATATAAATATGTATGTATATGGCTGCCATTTTGGTAAAGTATTAGAAAATAAATGCTTCTGACATCATAGACTTAAAATAAGGAGTCTTTCAGCACAACTGGCTGACCAGTACCTAAAATTATCCTTGAAAATGTGCATTAAAGCAATGCTATGTGAACTCAACAGGTTATACTCAATATATGCAAATATATAAATACACGTAATAACAATTAATACAAAAAGAACTCATGAATTTGGAGAGTGATTGGGGGCCTATGAGAGAGTTTGGAGGGAGGAAAGTAAAGGGGGAAATTTAATTACATTGCAATCTCAAAAGAAACAAAAAATGCAAGTAAATAAAAAGAAAACTGTTTAAAATAAGGAGTCTTTAAAGAAAGAAATGGAAACAGTTTAAGAGTATTTTTATAACCAGTTGCATCAGAAAAGTAAAAGTTTTCTTTTCAAATAGTTGACCATTTCTCTTATAAGCAAGTAGATATCTCTGTGTGTGTGTGCACACGTGCACACGTGCATTCACATATAGATACATATAGGTAGATATTGTATTCATTCTGGTCATATTACCCTGAGAAATTTGTGAAGCATTCAAACTTTTTAAACTAAAATTGAAATCCCTCTTTGATGCTCAAAGTTTATATAATCACAATTATTTTAATTTTAAAATATTACTTCTCACATAGCCTACTATCTTGGGTAATAAGGGTGCAACGCCATACTGGGCTTAATTCTTCCTCCCAAAGATGATTTCTTAAAATTTATGTTAGCTCATGTTTTCTTGTTATTATTTGTTGTTGTTGTGGGGGCTAAGTGAGGATGCATTTGATGTCATTTTTTCCCAAAATCTCTTTGATCGATCTTTCACTGTTGAGTCTAATTCTAACAAAATGCTGTCCCACCGTGAACTTCTGACCACAGTACACAGAGAATATCAATCATTCCTACTCATCCATTGTTTCAGGTCACAATGCTCTGCATAGACATCATCTCACTTTCCTTTCTCATGTCCACTTCCCAGGTCTTAATAGCACACCCTACACTTGTAACCAAGGTGGCATTCTTTGAGTACTCATCTTCCCATGACTTCTTATTCTGCAACAGAATTCCTGCTTTTGGATTCATAAAGCATTTGGTAAATATGTGAAATCCCTGCCTATCTAATATAATACTTAAGATTTTTTTTGCTGGTTTGTTTATTTTCTCAGCTGGGTGTTGTATCTGATGACTCTGTGTAATAACATTTCAAAGACCTTTGAATGTGTGTCCTAATGTCAGAATATTCAATTTAAAAACATTGACTTCATTTAAATCAAAATTCATTTCTACATACCTAGACATTCCCAGAATGTTTATGAGAGTTCAGTTCTGTCTCCTTGAAATACATATATAGGTACATATAAAAGATACATAAGTATTGAACCAATAATTATTACTAAAGCTAAACTGATAATTTTATTCTGAATAAAATGTATGCATTGGAGTTGAATTGAAAATTGTATTATCATGTAAAATGTGCTCAAATAGTAGTAATTATATCCATTTTAATAACATTCTTGAGATGCCATTTCATGTTTTTATAGTCTGCTTCTCATCTGTCACATATATTTACTTCCAAAGAAAAATTTATGAACAAAATAAGCAATTTATTTATACTTTTTACAGGTAAATAGTTGATGGATAAACTGATTCTTTCAGTTATGTTAGCATCATTTGTAGAGAAATATAGACTTCAAACGTGGATAAATTAATGTTGCTCCATCTGTTAATATCATTTCCTTTTTATCAATATATATTTGTATTTACATATCTTCAGTGTTCATGTTTATATCCATTTGTATGTATGTGTTGCTTAGCAGAATGTTTACCTTTTATAATTAGTAAATTGTTCCAAACTTTCTTTTAATAGCCATTTGGAAAGGACATAATTATAAATTGTTGTTTACAAAAGAAGAGTTAGGAGCTATAGATTCCTTTTGTAGTACATTTATTATAAAAATTGTGCTTTTATATTTTTTAGATATTTGTGAATTCATACTAATGAATGGAACAGATTATCAGTATTAGATTAGGAGCATTTAAAGTTAGAACTAGAGAGGAAAAGATTCTCAGACCAGATACTGATTAATGTCTGTTGGAAGGAATAACTGTTCTTATATTACTGCACTTAATTTTATCTAAAATAAGAGGAGTGTATTTCTGCCAAGAAACGATTTTGGCATTCTGGATAGGCACTTAATTTCCTGTCTTCAAATACCTCAGTAACACAAGGTTCAGATCCAACAGTTTTTATTTAGACCACACAAATGGTGCAGAGTTTAACACTTGCTTTAACAAAATAAAGACATACCACATGCATGTTCTATTTACTACATATTGACCAGACTCATTAAGTCTTAAGGATCAAAGACTCCTCTTTTAAGGGGGGGAAGGGAAAAAATCCTTCTATCCTAGAAAATAGAAGAAAAGAACCCGAAATTAAACCCTGGTCTTACAAGTAGCCTTGCTGCAGTTCCAACCTCATTTATTTTGCTGTAACACACACTTAAAACAAAATGAAATTTCCCAAACTTAAGGACTGCCTGTGGCAGAGTTTTCCTTCTTCATGGCAGTGTTTCTCTCTTACACCAGTGTATCTCCTGCTTTTATTCCTCCCTTTGATCTTTCTCTTTTAAATCCTTATATTTATATATGGTCTCTGTCTTTCTCTTCCCTTTTCCGTCCCCTACCCTTCATCTAAATTCCTGAATCTCATGGCTCTGTCTTCTAGTGCTCTAGCGTGCCCAACTGCTAGAAATAAACACACTAAGAAAGCGCTTTCTCAGAACCATTTGTCACCCCTACTACTTTAAAATTTATTGACAATATTATGGTTGACAGAAAAGTAAACCTCACAATGTGAATTCAATTTCCTGTAATTCATATCAGAGAATCAGAGAGATGTTTATATCCTTACCTTTAATACATATTAGTTTTTATAATGCTTCCCAACCAAAGTGTCAGTGTCCTTCTCTAACAATTACAGACTTCAAGTACTTTTACTCATATGAATTGCTCTTGTTTTATGTTTTAAAAACATATACTATGAAAAGAGCATGGTTTTGAATCATGGAATATAGAAAAGTCTGAGGGCTTAAATACAATAGAAATTCATCTGGCTAGGTGACACCAAACCACAGTACTTGAGGACATAAAATGTATTCCATCAATGCCTTAAATTTAGCTTTGTATTTGGTAGCTAAAAAGGTAATAAAATTCCATTTCCAAAAAATATTTTTAATTTTTTGTTGATAGTGCTACATTTTGCCACCTAACATATATACTTTAATTGGAGAAATATATTGAGAGATAGATGGTTTTAGCAGTACAAGCAAAGCATAGTATTTCATTGTTCAGAATGGAAGGGCATTTTAAACACATCCTGCGGCAGCAAAACTGGCCCTAATCTTTTTCTCAGGTGCACATGTTTTCTGCTTTGACACCGGTTAATGGCACCTGAATTCCTAAGAAACACTAAACATTGCCCTGCTCTATTTGAGACATGCAGGAGAGAGAACTCATAAAATTGACTTTGTGAATGTAATCGTGTATGGTATAAAACTATAATACTATGTAAAATACTATATATAGTATATATACATTAGTATTATATGATACTATATAAAATAACAGGCTCATTACTAAGCCAGCGGTTTGAGATTTTGGCACCTGTACATTAGGTTTACATAGAGCATGACTGGAGTGCTGTCCTCACTTTACTAGATGGGAAATTCCACTCAAAGGCTACTGAGCTACCAAACTTAGGGAAAAAACAGCATGAGAGACCACATTCTTAGTTGCTCAGGATTTCCTTCATACGGATGGAGCAGAAACTTGTATATCCATCCTCTCTTTAATAGTAAAATAAACAAGAAAATTAGTTTAGAAACTTAAGAGTGGATCAAATTTAACTTAGAGTAATCTGCAGAAAAAGAGGGTGTCTTTTGTATTGATGAGTTTATTCTTGATTTATTTTTGTATTTTGAGCTTTTCCTGTGCAACAAAGTCTTTCAAAAGACAAACAAGAACTCTGAAGCCCACGAGTAGATGATTTCCTTTTCTGATGTTGTTTCGGCAAGTGCCCTATTCAATTTGAAGTGAGAAAAAGAGATATGCACGAATAATCCTCCAATTCGAAACTGCATACTCAAGAAATAAAT
This sequence comes from Bramus lutescens, assembly GCA_001685075.1. NCBI lineage: Eukaryota > Metazoa > Chordata > Mammalia > Rodentia > Cricetidae > Bramus > Bramus lutescens. Next base: position 354,234 of record LOEQ01000608.1, on the reverse strand, counting down.
TGGTTAGCACAGCTATCCTCTGTGCTCACTGTCATTACACACCTCTGGAAAACACACCCTACTGGCTTCCTCAAAACTTTTATAACTTTGACCTCTCTATGGCCTTTCACACAAGGACCCATTCCTGCGTGTGGAAGAACCTCATTAGCTGCATATCTTTCCAAAAACTATAGTATCCTTGTAGATAAACAAAAATATTAATGTTTACATTATTAAATATTATCAGTGTTGCTTCAATTGAGCATATTAATACTGGTATTCATTATGTCCCATTCTTCAAAGAAAATATACGTATAAAAACTTGTTTGTGTGGGCAGGATTAGGCTCTTGAGCAAGACACGACAGAGTGTGAATCCATGAAAATATGCAATGAGGTCTAAGTAAATTGAAAACTCATCCAGGATAAGGTCTTCTGTGTGTCTTTGCTGCTGTTTTGTTGTGTGGGATAATTCATAAGTCACTTCTGTGTTTTCAAAGTAATACTAACATAATAGAACAAAATAGTTTTCCAACTTCAATTCTTTAAAAGTCTATAAAAGTTATACAATACTTCCAACGAAATCCCTTTCCTAGAATTGAGGAAATTTGATTTAAATAAATATACAAGACAAAAATAATAAATCAAGTATTTTCCAAAGAGATAGAATAGTTCAATCTATTCACTACCCATTAGTTTGGCAAACAGAAGCTGATCGTCTTTGAGATGTGTGCCGTTGTTAGTGACCACAGAGCCAGTAAACATTTAACTTCTAGTTTATTTGGCTTTTTAAAAATGAAAATAATTGTGATGTCATCAGCAACCCAAAGATAAAGCCTTAATAAACAGTTGTTAAACATAAAGCTCTCAGCGGGTTCCCTTGAGTTTACCAATGCAATTGCGCTGAGTTTTTAAGAAAATAGCATAAACTGTAAATGCAGTGTGCTTTGTGGGGGTAGTTTCTACATTAAAAAATATTTTGAGAGAATTTTCTATTATAGAAATAAATTAGTTTCATCATGCGTAAAGGATAAGTGTACACTTTGAGGATACAGACATTAAATATTTTCATATCTTCTCATTGCTCTCAAGCAGTATAACACAGTATGACAATTTTACCTTATATTGTATCATTTCAAGCACGTTTTCTTTCTAGGCAAATTTTCTTTATTATACTTTAGCAATCATTTCTATGCCGAAAAATCATGCAGGGAAGTCTTATAGATTCAATGTAGGGATGACCACAGTGCTCTAAATGTTTATTGCTTGTGGAAATGCACTCTGATCTATCAACAACTTCCGGAGTATTGTAGGCTTGTCTTGTAATAGTGGAAGTTGCTCAAGGCATTAGCACAGTGCTTTATTTTAACTGCTTTTCTATAGGAATGGGAATATGTCTAAAACAAATGAAAGAGTATTTAATAATAAAGAGAAAAACATTAACTAGGAAGTGTCACTGGAAACTGACAGAGAAAGGTCATACCGTAATGAACACGTGGCCATGTACTCACTTGGATTGTATGAAGCTTTGTAATAGAAACAAGGGTAAAAGTGGATAAGGTTTTCTACGAGGAAACTAGCATGGATGAGACGTTATGCCTCCAACGGGTATGGAATTTAATGACACAGTAGGAAGGGTACTGAGCAGTTTCCCTGGTGGTGCTGAAGGGAATGTTAACATGGAAATACTGGGAAAATCTGCCTTGAAAAGATTTGTTTGTGGGGTCTGAAATAGGGATCCAAGAGTGACTTTTAAGCAAGGTTACTATATTGTAAAACCAGCATCGAAAATGAATTTGTCTAAAAGTAGTACACAATATATAGGTGGCTGTTTGAAGATTGAAATAAAGTCTGCATGCACCCTGCAGCCAGGAAGAAACATGGAAAAACATTCCCAGTGACGCAGGTGTGAAGCAGGAGATAAGCTCTTAGCATAAGAGAATGGCAATTAGACGGTAACAGAGAGTATACCTGAGGCACTGAATTTACATGAACATTCCATATCTAGATGTTAATCTTATAACTAACCCCAGATGTTTAGTCTCATGATTGCTGGTTTAGTTCTAGGAACAAAATAGTTACCTCTAATGTGATAATGCAATTCTTATCTCTCAGTTAAAGGCATTTATTACAAAAACAACAATAAGGTTCTGCCTATTTAATGATAGCAGTACATGATAACATGAATTCATTCAGAGCATGCAGGGCGTTGTTACCCAGCAATGGCAACAGAATTCACTGAAACAGGCACATGTTCTCAGTCAATTCATCTATGAAAAATAGCTGGTACATTTGACATAGCTGATAATGATTAGTGACCCATTTAATCAAGACTGAAAGCAGTGAGCACATCAAATAGAGGAAGATGGCACATAATGGATGCCACCCCTTAACAGTGCCCTAGTAGTGTTATTAATACAATCTACCAAATAGTGAATTAATATACTGTGTACAGTACTGACAATAAGTTAACGGCTAGGAGATGGCCAAATTCAAACTAAGGGGATGTATTTTTAAGCTCAGTGTCAAAGGCTGCTTCTGACTTTTAAACTTCTTTTATATTTTTTCAAATAGAATCTCCAAATTAAATAAGTAGTAAGTTTGTTATATCTTCATGAAATTGAGGCCTATGTAAACTTCATGGCTGGTAAAAATACATTTTGTACATTTAACATTTTAACCCCTAGAATGCATATCAGTAAAAATGCATTCATTACTAATTAGAAGCCATACAGTCGACATGTCATGATCACAATATGAGAAGTCTTTTCCATAAAGGGGTAATTTTCATTTATTCTCATTGGTAGTACAAGGCTCAGCTTGCAGGTACCGTGTAAACGTGGAAAATGGTGTTCTTCTATTTTTGAATTGTTTGTATAATGAGATTAGTCAAAGAGCCTTAAGCATTACGCACCACCATATTTTATATAGTTTGACTAAGCAATTCAATACAGGTTTCTTTTATGCAGCAAGATCACCTAAGTTGCATCATCTATGTCCAGGCCAATTCCCCCTACCCTGTTATTCTAACGTCTGTTTTGTCTTTATCAATAAATTGGCAGGTAAATAATCAAATAATCAATCCAAGGGGTTTGTTTTTAGTAAGGTTTTCTCTTTGGACATGTAGAAATATTTATATGGTTTCTGCTTGTCCATTGCTCAGCTTCACTCAGGTATCATCCCCTAGGAGGAGTCTGTTGACCAAAAGGATATTTATGGGTTATGTTGCTATCGTCAAATTGCCTCTAAGTTGTCCGTCAAAGAAGAGTACCTGAGTTGCAGGTAAAATTTTGTGTGAATCACAATTAATGAAGCAATTGGGGAACTTTGAACCCCTCGTTTAAACCTTCCACTTTAGAGAAATTCTGGGGTTTCAGGCTTGTAAATCTCGAAGAATTTTCTCTGGTTGACATAGCACTTTCATCTTTTGAAAGGATGGATAAAGCTTGTTTTTGTGAGTTGCACTTGCCTAGAGAGAAACTGTGTTGGACTTTTTCTATGTTTCAGAAAAGTGGCTTAACCATCCTTGGTTCTAAAAGACCTTACAAACCTTGAGGGGAAATTTTTAAATCATACAGAGAGCTCATTGTTGTGAACCAATTTATTTATCCTTTTTCCAGTAAGTACAATGATAGTTAAAACATAATAATCACTGTGGATATTGCCTGCCTGAAGAAAAAGAAAGGCTTCTTTGTTTATGATAATGAAGAGAAAGTTGTGGACACGAGATGAGGACATCAGCATGAAAGAGATGAAGTGGTGCCAGGAATCTGGGGGTAAAGGGAGGGAAGGAGAGTATCACAGGAGACTAAACACAGACAACCACAAGTCATGCAAAAAAAAACCCCCCCCCACAAAACTACAATACTAAAGTTGTGTGATAATTCTGATGACTTCTTAACATTCATGCTTTCAAGAAAAGAATAAAGCATACTAAAATATTAGATAAAAAGTATAAAAACCAAGAATATACCAATTAGATTATACTGTACTAAAAGGGAAAAAAATGAATTGTTGACCCCATCACTAAGCACTCCACACAAACCAAATTTAAACAGAGCTATGAGATAGGCCAAGTTTTCAAGGTGATTAACTATGTTCGAAGGAATGTAAGATAAACTGGGATAGAGTCAACCAGAGAAATAAAATTGTTACTCTAAATATGAGTATAAAGTTTTTGTTCTCTGAAACCCCATGTAATAATTTATCTAGTTAAGAAAAATGAGTGAATTAAAAAGTCTATGTGAGAAAATAAGCTTAATTTTTAAAATTAAAACTTTTGTTTTATTATTTCATTTTGGTTAAGAAATGGTGGGAAAATATTCATTTGTAAGTTGTGGGTACTTGGGCACACTTGTAATTCAAGAACTTGAGAGGCAGAGACAAGGATATCAGGTGTTCAAAGCTGTTCTTAGCTACCTAGATAATTTGAGGTTAGCCTGAATGCATGAAATTTTGTCTTAAAAAAAGAAATTTATATTTTGAGCTCAAAATATTTTAACGAACTTAAATTATATTATATTCAGAGAACAAAGCATGAATAAAATAAATATTGAGTCTATGACACACATATTTTCTACACAGAGTCTAAACATCATGAACAACCACCTAATATTTTGGGTTTTGGTTTATTTATTTATTTTAAACTATCAGCATATATAGATATATTTCTCAGAACACTGTCCATAGTCATTTAGTCACTTTGTGGGAAAAATATTCTTACTCTATCCTTTAGACATTCTGTTACTTTTAAAGAAATTATGTATTCTATGCACACATATACATGTGCATACACTGAACAAGACACAGGTAAATACATTTGAATAAATAGGCAAATAGACAGCTAACTAACTAAATAAATAAATCTTAAAGAAAGAAACAAGATATTTCTCAGTGAGGGAAGTTTTTTCCATCAGTGTAGTGGATGGTACATACATGGCTGACATCTACCCCCAAAGACCTTTAGGGAGAGATTAAAGAACTTATTTTAAAGCAAGAGAAACTTATAATAAAACAGTGACACTCAGTCACAACATCTTAATAAAAGCATATAAGAGCAGGCATTGGAAATTTTATTAACACCATTGGACATTTGACATATATTGTGTGGGACCAGAGGGTAGTCGTGAAGAGGAAGATTCCCACTGGTGCAATATTTTTATTCCGTATTAGTTTTTTATTGGGATGCAGTTGCCAGAATGAAAATCACGCTGCTATTTTGTTTCTTAAGGACAAAGAATACTTTTACTTCTACGACTAAACTTCATACATCTCACACACATTTACTCTAATGTATTTCAGTGCAATTTGTCAACTTATACTGTAATTCTTCTTGAAGTGAAATCAGCATGATAATTGTGCATCTGTGGCTAATTAGCTCAGTTGCTTGAATCATGAAGCTAATGAGGCCATATTCTGGGTCCGATCTTTGTGTGGGCCAATGAGTTTTACTCTCTTCCTGGGTCACAGACTACAGTTCAAGCCCAGGCCAACTATTACATAGTTAAGTGCCACTGACCGTAAGGAAGCTAGGCCAAGAGAAAAGCAATTCAGCAGCAAGCCTGAAATAGATCGTCATCTCTACAGTGTGTGCCTGTTAATGCAGTCTGTAATGCCCATGTATGCTGTGAAGCATTAATTATACTCTCTGTATGTTGCAAAAGGACACACAAGAAACCTTCTGAGGCCTCAAGTGACACATTAAGGACAATAGTGAGAGTTATATAAGGGAAACATGGAAAATAGCTCATTCTAAACCACAAATTGAATCTTTCTTAAATTACAGTGGGGAAAAGTCCCACGTTTCCCATGTGTTGATTTCTCTTCAATAAGTTGGAAGAGTCTTACATAATTTGGTAAGGGACACCCTTGAAGTTGTGTTTGACAGCAAGATGAATGAAAGGGAAGGGAAGGCAAGGGAGGAACCAAAATGTCTCTTTTATAATAAAGTCCAGTTCAGATATTTAGTTTAAACTTGTCTTAATAGTAACTATAGAATTAGACAAATATGTTAACGCTTTCTGACAAGAAAGCTATGGTTATGTCCATGGCACCTGCTAAAATTTAGCACCTAGATTCTTTGTGTAGGAAGGTGATGCCTGCAGTGTGTGTGGGGCTTGCACATGCATAGAAATGTTTTGTTATTACAAGCATATCAGATTATATTTTAAGAATAGAAGGCAATGAAAGATGAAAGGCCTGGACACCATGAGATAGAAAAAAGCAATTCCCTCCTACCCTGTTTCATTTACACTTTCAATTTTTAGAGCTGTGATCAAATTTAATATAGCATATTCTGAGGTAGATAGATAGTAGTAAATAGTTTCTATTTGCTTTAAGAATTAGTTTTCAAAGCTATTGTGGTTCATTGGCATCATAACTAGATAGGACTGTTGGTCACTTCTCACCTTTGAAAGCTTGAATGTCACCTTCTGCAACCATGACAGCTAGTCCTCAGGGAGGATGCTTCCAGGTGACATACAGCTCAGGTGTCTCTGAACCTTGTGTCTGAGTGCATAATGTCTTCAGCAATGAAGACTTTCCTCCTACCTCAGGACACAGATCTCGGGTTTGATATTTTAAAATATAGCCCTAATTCAGAACAATAACGACAGGATTTATCTCCACTGATGTTCTGATGCATGATAAAATGTGTTATGTAATACAAAGCCACATTATAATCCTTGCAAACACGAAACCAGTATAAAAGGCTGTTTAGTATTTTATACTGTGAGATCTATATGAGTCCCTGAATATATGTGCACTGCAGGAACTGTACTGTTAATATGAATAACCTGTGATATATTAATAAATTTCATAAAGTGAGCTCATTTTTCTCAATTTGTTCAGAATTATATTTAGTCAGTGAGGATTCAGGTTAAATTTTGGCATAAAAATGTCATTGATTTAAGCAAAAAATATGACCTTGAGAACTTAAAAATGCAAGTTACTTTTAGAAATAAGAACATCTCAACTTGCACAAATTTGGCAAATACCTTTTGCTGTTCTGTATTTTCACCATACTGGGGCTGTCACAGTATCAGCAGGTACCCTTCCTAACTTGCTGGAGTTTTCCATGTATTGTAATAGGAGAAGGTAGCTTTTCTTCCTATTCTGAAGTCTCTCAAAGGCCCTCTTCCATATAGAAATGCACAAACATTGGTCAGTGTAAAACCTCAAGCCTTCCCTGGAATCCTTAAGTCCTGTAGTTACTTCAAGGATAGGAGGATTGTGGTTTTGGAAACACATTTGTAAACATAATTTTAGAGCCAGGAGAATACTGTATTTCTGGAAAAGGGTATTTGAAATATTACTTCTCTGATCCTTCCTATAGCATTTTAAGTTTCTATCCCTGTTTTTCATGTTTTCTTACCCAACCCATCTGCTATGTATGAATAAATACAATTGAATCTTCAGTTGTTAAAAATATACTAAAGGAATTATATTAATTACATAATTTAAACTCTAAGACTCTCCTGCTTATCATAATGCATGTTTCATTTCTAAATGTAAGGTTTCATGATAACTGTCAAGTGCATGCACACATTTATCTAAAGCCCATATGTTTTCAATCATCTTGAATTAATATAGATTAGAACAGAAAACATGCTATTCCCCCAGGAAAGAGAAAGATCCTCATAATTACTCCAGAGTCACATTTTTTTTCCTACAAAATAGTAAGTTGTAATTACTATTTAAATAAATGGCAGGACAGTCTTATAGGATAATTATATGTTTTCCTTTGGCTTTTCTTGGTTTCTAATTTTTCTTGAATAGTATTGCATCACATACAATCCAGAACTTTTTCAAAAAGAAATACCACACACCACTAAATATTTAAAATAAACAAAAATTTGTGAAAGCAAATTTAAAGATCTGGTTTTAGACAAATCTTTAAGAATCATCATGATACTTTTAGTTTAGACAAATAAAATGTTTCTCTGTTTATGTGGACAGATAAAATTTTGTCTTCATGAAGATCATATTTAGATCTTTACCCCAAATTTCTATTTTAAATAGATAAATAGTGGAGTTTGGTTTAACTCTAAAAGTCACAGCCATCCAATATCATACAGTACTTTTTAATCATGTGTGTGATTCCTTTAACCTTTGCAGAAACAACTCAGTATATAAAGAAGTTATCACCAAAAGAAATTCAGTTATGTTTGAAAAATATATAAATTAATAATGTAAACCCATTATTGCATTTGCAAATATTTAAACAAAATTTTTAAATAGGTCTTTTATGGAAGAACATAGTCACAAAATATTTTTAGCATGTATTACTTGATGAATAGTAATTTGTCTTAAAATGTTATTTAGTGATGATCAAGTAGTCATCTTTAAAACAGAACAATATATATTATTCCTGGTGCTTTTGTTGTTGTTGCTTTTCTGCCCAAAGTGAGTACTACAATTTCGATTTTTACCAAATTCAAGATCATTTAATTTTATTTATTTTCATTGAATTTTAATCATTCACCACCAAACTTAATATTTTAACTAGACTAAATAGACTTGTGGTGATTGCATGATAAAAATAATCTGATTTTTCTTTCTCCTCCTGTCTGTGCTGCCTATAGTGCAAAAGATCAGAGATAGAAATGGGTCCAGAGAGTGAAACTGAGGAAATGGGAGACAGGAAGCAAATATGCATCAATTAAAGTTTCTTAAGTTAAAAAATAGATATATAGCCTGCTCCTTAAGAAAAAAAAATAGCCTTTAGATATGAACCAGTGAACTTAGGTTCTCTAGGTTTATATAAATATATATAATATATAATATTATATATATTATATATAATAACCTATGGTCATATCTATCAATGATATATGCCTGTCAGCCTTCATTCTGATCTTTGATATATTGATCTGTATAAGAAAACATGTCCATATGCACTGCTTCATTTTTATAGTCTACGTAAAATCACATTGTTTCATATAAACAGACAATAACGGTAGCATCTTTGACCTTTATGAAAACCCTGCTGAAAAATTTTATTTTACATAGCTTTTCATTAATTAGCCTATTCAACTGATCATCAAAGTCTGAACCTTTGAAAATGTTGTTAAATTCCACACTATCTAAGAGGTACTTTGTGGAAGACATTTTCACCTTTTTTTGGGTGGATCTGCCCATTTTATACTTTCAAAGCCCAGTAAGGTCATTATTGTTTTTATTCCTGTTTGGAAAGAGTATAAAAGGGTTTGTTTTAGCATGTGGTTCCAGAGGAATCCATCATGGCAAGCAGGCATAGAGGCAGTCATGGAACGCATGAAACTGTTTGATCAGACTTTGATGTCCGTCAGAGGAAGCGGAAAGAGAGAAGAAATTGGTGAGGTGTTAAACCCTTGGACCCTCAGACCACATCATTTGTGACTCAATTCCTCAAGAAAAACTCTTCCCTGCAACAACCTTTCATAACTTCTCTAAACAGAGCCACTAAATATTCAAAACCATGAGCCGATGTGTTTTTCATCTGAACCACAATGGGTTTTCTGGTCTACCAGCAACCTTAACTGACTAATCTTCTTTATAGGATCCAGCCATACTGTGTTCTAAGCATATGAAATTTATTCCAGTAATGACGTATGGCATTCCAGAATGTTTGTTAATTGTGAAGCCTTTCCTTTTGTTGTTGTTGTTGTTGTTAGTCTGTTTGCTTTGGTTTTTTTTTTGCTTTTTTTTGCTTATTTTTGCACTTTTTGGATTAAGTTGACATATATTTCCCTTAGTACTACCAAGCATGAGTATCTTGAATGATTAAAAAAAAGGCTACTTTCACAATATTTCATTCCTTTCAAGGAAATTTTCATAATAATTTGACAAAAAATAATGAAGACATTGGAAGTGCTCAACTGCTAGGATAAATTTTGAAATATCATGATTATACAGATTAGTAGCTATAAATAAGATGTTTGTTGCAGTATGTTTGGATAAATGAATTATATAGTATAAATTAAGCAATAAACTTTTTGAAACGAGGCATATTGTTTTTGTTCACTCAACCTATGCAAGAAACGCTTGTGGACACACCTGCACATATTACCACCTCATGACTTTCCTGGAAATTTATCATAGAGCAACCACCATAACGAAATTACAATGCCTGTAATTAAGCACTGTAGATAGACATGCATAGTTTATGAAGAAAACAAAGTGCATGTAACTATACAGTCCAGCTGTGACTCCCAGATTCCCATCATCAAAGAATTATGCTTGTTAAAGCAAGTGTTAACTCAAATTATTGGAGGCTATTTTGAGTCACAATAGGCACTCAGCATACCTAGATATTACATTTAATTTCCTTAGCTCACTTTATACAATTTTTCTTCTATATTGAAGACATGCTATAAGTGGATGCAAACATAAGCATCATGTTCCACTTTTCATATCATTTCCATTTTAAAACTATAAAAACATGTTACATTAAGGAATATGGAATGTTTTACATCTAATAAATGTATTTCAAAGCTGTTTTTAAATGGTTAAGTTACAGAACTTACATTCTAGTATATTGAAATATTGAACTACAGAACTACAAAACTAATGATGTCATTTTTGTTTCTATCTTGTTCCTAAGACCCTGATAGTCATGACAGCAGCACCTTTTTTATCCTTGGCAGACTTCTACTGTCATCTGGGATTCTAGGAAATCCTTGTACTGCGAATCCTATAAAATCTATAATTTCAAGTGTTCAATGCTTGGAATAAATTTTTAAATATGATATAACTTTTTAAATATCTAACTGCTAATGTCCAAGTCCATAGAAAGCAGTTGTCGACTTGGTTTTCACATGTTTCTTCTTACCTTATTCCCTCACATCTCTAAATGTGCATATGATTTAAGGATCATATGACATTTGACCTTTGGAGAAAAATATTTCTTTGTGCTAAAGAACATTTGTTAAGTTTTATCATTTCAAAATTGATTAAACATTTTGAAGACTGCTTCATATAAAGTGGTTTCTACATGCACAGCACTGATCACCTATTCAATATTAAAGAAGTGAAGGTTCCCTGACACTATGGTAATAGCTTGATTACTTAAGATAGTTTTGGCAGCTGAGATTATTCATTACAAAGTTAGCATAGGCCTGTTGTGACTGCACACACCTTTAAACCTAGTGCCAATGGGACAGAGGCATGAAGATCTCTACGAGTTTGAGGCCAGTCTGGTCTCCATAGTGTGTTTCAGTTCAGGCAAGATTGCAAAATGAGACAGCATCTCAAAAACACAGCAAATAAACAAATGATGAATAAAAGGGAGAAGTGAAACCAGTAAAACAAAAACTATTGGTTAAAAACATAAATACAGTAAAATATAAAGTTTAAAAATATAATGACTAATTTAGGGATTGAATGTTTAAAATCTCTGTAGAGCTTTTGTTATAGACAATAGCTTGCATAGACACAGAATGTTTTTATTTTTTAATTATTATTATGATTATTAAAAATTTCCATCTCCTCCCCTTCTCCCAATTCCCTCCCCCTCCAGCCCTCCCCCTCCCCCTTCATTTCCAGTCCAAAGAGCAGTCAGGGTTCCCTGC
>LOEQ01000608.1:323245-335180 GCA_001685075.1 Bramus lutescens | reverse complement strand
ATATATATATATATATATATAATTTTGAAGATTTGATTTGACTGGATAAGAGGCTGAGCAGTTAATAACGCTTCCTGCTCAGTTATGAGAAATTATCCAGTCACCTTAGTAAAGTTGTGGTCTCTCACAATCACCTGTACCTGAAGCTCCATAGGCCCAATGTCCTTTGCTTGCACATTCACACACACACACACACACATACACACACACACATACACACACACACTTATACACACACACACACACAAATTCTTTTTCAAGCCTTAATATATTTCAACAGAGATGTGCAATTTTTCTTCATGTGGTTTTGAATTTTCACTTACTTTATTTTTTATATCTGGAGGTGACTCCCTTGTTTCATTTATAGTTTTGATGGCTTGAATCTTCTGTCTTTCAAGTCTTGTGAGATTTTTGTCAACTTTGTGAGTACCATAAAAGAACACAAATATTATTTCATTGACTTTTTCTGTTTTTAAATTCATTCATTTATGCTCACTTTTCCTTCTCATATCTGTTTAGATTACTATTATGGGTTTTGAGGTTAAAGAGTGGATTATGGATCTGAGATATTTTCAATGTATACACAGTAACCATTATTAATTTCCCTCTGAACACTACTATAAAGGCATCCCCAAAATTTTTTATATGTTATAATTTCTGTTTTCGTACTTTCCAATGTGTTTTTATGGTTTCTTTTTGTTTTGCTTGGTTAAGACTTCCTCTGTAATCCATGGATTACTTATACATGTGTTGTAATTTTTTCATTAGTATTGTTATTATTTTTTTCATTTATTTTACATACTAACCACAGGTTCCCCTTCATCCTCTCCTCCTGTTCCCTCCCCGTCACCTCTCATCCACCCCTCCCTCCATCTACTCTCATGTGAGTCAACAAAGCATGTCACATCAAGTTGAGGCAGGAGTAAGCTCCTCCTCATGTGTCAAGGTTGGGTGAGGCATCCCAGCATGGGAATATGTTCCAAAATCTAGCTCAAGAACCGGGGGCAGATCTTGATTCCATTACTAGGAGCCTCACACACAGACCAAACAAAACAACTGTCACACATATGCAGAGGGCCTGGGTCGGTCCGATAGAGGCGCCCTAGCTGTCATTCCAGAGAATTAAACAAACAACACTGTGAAATCTAGGTGTAGTGATACACTGTTGAAACCTCAGAAGTCAAAACATAGATGCAGGTGGATTTTGATTTTTGCAGGCAACTTAAGTGCATAGTTAGACTTTGTCTGAAAATGAATATTTAAACAAACAAATGTATCACCTTTGTATGATCTCAACTGTTGAATGTTTTGAGATTTATTTTATAGATTTGTGTTTTTATTTCATCAACATTTTTGGTTGGCATGAAATTAATGGATTTTATCATGGCATCTTTTGAGTGTGGGTATGTGTGCATGTGAGTGTGTAGCAGGCTTTCTTGGACCACCAGTCCCCAAATCATGACAGAGAGACTTATTAATTATGAAAGCTTGGCCTATAGCTTAGGCTTTTCCCACTAACTCTTATAATTTAAATTAAGCCATTGATATTAATCTATATTTTGTCTTGTGGCTTTTTACCACTCTTCCATCTTGCACTTCGTGTTTCGTCTCTGTCTCCTCTGGTGTCTCTCCCACCCTTATATTTATCTCCTTTTCTTACCTCTCTGCCTGCAAGTCCCACCTTACCTTTTCCTGCCCAGTTATTGGTCATTTCAGTTCTGTATTAATCCAATCACAAGGCACCTTGGCAAAGACACATCTTCACAGTGTACAAAAATATTATTCCACTATGTGTGTGTGCGCACATGTGTATGGTTACACTTTGTTTTCACTTGTTCCCCTCCCCCCCAAATCCTCTCACTTAACCCTTCCTTAGCCTTGTCTTAAAATATTCCTAGAATGTTGGGGAAAGGCCATCAGGGGACTTTGTTTTAATTTGGCAGCATCTAGACTTCAGGTTGACATTTGTATGGGTTTTAATTTGACAACAGTTCCTTATGTGGTGTTTGACTATAGACAATGGCAACATCCTAACAATTATTGTCCTTGTGGGGCCAAGGGTTTCCTGATCACATGACTAAGGAGACCCAGAAAAAGCAAAAGTGAAGGAACTCACCAGTATGCTTGTCCTTAGATCCTGAGTCTCCAGCTTTCTTGCAATCTCTTCTTCTATCACAGTCTGTTGCTATCTCGTCAACTGTCACAGACTCCTGATATCTGTTTTATTCTCTAGAGATATTAGTGGTATTAATAGAAGATTTTAAAAAGCATGTTTATTTTATGTTCCTTAACACGAATTTCCCTCTTTCTTCCTTCCTACCTTCTTTCCTTCCTTCCTTCCTACCTTCCTTCCCTCCTTCCTTCCTTTCTTTTGAAATTGGAAAGCCACCATACAACTTCTCCTTTAGTTTCTTTATGCAAGTTAAACATAAAAAGTATTAGAAACTAATTACTGATTTTTTTTACTGAAAGGGAAAACTGCAGAGTGAAACATTTCCAACTATAATTTATTTATTTAATATCCATTTTACTTCCATTCTTCAATTTCTTCCTGCTTGTTTCATGAAGAGTCTCTCTTTAATAAATTTCCTTTGGATACTAGCTTCACTCTGTTTCATAGTGAGCTTTTCTCCTTTCAAAGTAGTTACTGAATGACACCCCATGGGAGTCTTATCCATTTGGCTTATTGTTATTCCCCTGAGTCTATTACAAGACTTACCAAACATTAGTGCTTAATTGCTGCAAACCTGAACAGTCACTAGGAACTTAAATTTTCCACTATTATATCTATACCTACTTTGTGAAGTCTTACAACACTCAGGCCATAGATTTGTCATGCACAATTCTCCCCTCAACAATGTTTCGGTGTATGTTAGGATTCTGGCAAAATTATCCCCAGAATTTTTTAGTCTAGGGAAAAAGTAATTGCAAAATGCAGCACACACGTAAGGTCATGTTCTACTGTGTAGAACTGAGTGCAGTTTTCAATTACAGACAGGCAGGATTCCATGACTTTCTCCATATGTGCATGTGAGACTCAGCCCTCCCTGCTGCTAAAGTTCCCTCATGAGTAGAATAATGTGGGATAATATCCTTTGAAACTATTTGTAGGAGGTTTTCTTGTTCTCTGACTTTCACAAAAAAGGTTCAAGCAAGTCATGCTTTGAATTGTCAAATATTATTTACTATGTGTGTGTTCCTGGAGATGGATACAGATCTATTTTTCATATTAGGTACTGTACTTAATTTTAGACTTCTTACAAACATAACTTACTTTAGATATAATCACTATAAAATTTTCAATGGAGTATGAAAATAGAGATCTTTAAAATTGTACCCTATAGCTTTTGGCTCAAATACTAGCAATACTTACTTTCTTATTTGGCTTTAGATCCTGATTAAGGAAATAGAGATTGAATTCAGTCCACTTTTGTTAGAAAATATGGAAATGTTTGTACATGGGAACTTTCATTGCATGTGAGAATGGAAACTCACCAGGGAGGGGGAAGCAGTTCGTTTTATTGCCTGAGAGCTGTTGATACACTCCTTGCATCTTTCAAAGGCATCTTTCATGCCGCACAGGCAAAGCGCAGCCAGTGAGAGAACAGAAAGAGCACTGCTCACATGTCTCACTCTCAGCAAACATGCACAGCAGCTGGGCTAGGTAGTGGTGGGGATTATCACAAGACCCAACTGCAGGCTTTTGCCTGCTGGAAGAGACAACTCAGCCTCTCAGGGGACCACTGTGTTGGAGATGGCAGCAATAATGTGTCTCTGCTGCTAGTGGCCATGTAGTATAAAGTTGGTGCTAGAGAAAATCAGAAAGCAATAAAAATATTAGAAAAAAAAGGAAAGAAAACTCCGAGTTTTTGTTTTGTTTTGAATTCTTAAAATGGGAGAAAACAAATGTCTTGGGCTTGTATTCAAGACAAAGAAAGCATTAGAAATGCCTTAAATGAAGAAAACTCACAGGGCATTCGGTTTTCTCATTTAAGAACCATTTGGGTGTGTTGAGAAATAAAGTTGCAAAGTAGGCATGTTCAGACCTTTATTTGCTCCTTTTGGTAGGAACGATTTTTTTTTCCTTTCTATTTCTCTCCTCCCCTAAGTACAAGGCAGAGTTTTCTGTGCAAATGAAGCAGGCATTGCAAGAATCAGATTCACTTTGGGCGACTCTTCGCATTCCAAGTCATCACTGCGTTAGGCAGCACAATCCCATCTCTGGTTGATGGGCAGAAAAAGTGGGCAGCTTGCCAGGTAGACGTTTCCATGACTCCCAGCCCCCAAAGGTGATGCGTTTTTCAGCTAATTCAATGAAGAGTGGGCTGAACTTTGGGTCTAAACGAGACAATAGCTGCCTTCGCAGTATCAGCAGAATGGTTGATGGGAACGCACTCATTCTACGTTTGGCAGAGAATCATGTGACCTGACGACTGAGATTTTGTGATGGTGCCAACGGAGACTTGGAAGCAGCAGCGGGCCTGACTTTTTTCTTCTTTTCTAGCAAGGATCAGAAAATGGTGGATCTTAATACTTGACTTTAGCCAGACTCAGCAAGTAACTGAGCTTTGAAGCACAACTTCGCCTTTATTCTGGGTTTTTGGCAGGCCACCAGGAGGCTGTCCCTTTCACGCCTGATAAATTCTGCTGCTTATCTCGAAAGAGAGAGAAAAAAGGAAAATAATAACAGAATATTGAGGCATAGCAAGAGAATCCTTAAATTGTATGTGCTTTTCCCACTCCTTTTCTGACTGCTGATTAAAGAAAATATGTTAATAGCCTTTTTGGTTACTAAAGAATCCAAGTAGCTGGGTTATTTATTTATGTATGTATTTGGTTTATAATGAACAGGCATTTGAACTGGTCGAACAGGACGAAAGAGCAGTGAGCATGAGATCATTTCAGCCGAGTAGCAAACTGGCACCCAGCCTTTCACCCCTTCGGTTCGGGAGGCAAACGTGTGCAGTCCTCATTTCTCCAGTCAGCCTAGCCTGGAAGGATTCCGGGTCTCTCCTACCTTCTACCATTCTGCTGCCAGTTGATAGCAAGGATTGCTACAGCTTCTACGCAATGCTTTGTGCCTGGAGGAAGGAGAAGGAAGAGAATGACGACAAGCCCTCTGGACCGCCTTTGCTGAGAAATAGCAGGAGCCCTGAAGAAACAGCAAATAAAAAGAAAACAACACACACACACACACACACACACACACACAAAGAGCTTCTCAGTACTTGCAAGAGCGCTGAAAAAAATGACGATAATGATGGGATGAGCCTGCTTGAAAACAAACAAATAAAAAAGCAAACAAACAAAAACGCAAACCAAACCAAAGCCAGCAAACTTTGGCTTGTCTAACTTCTGAGACACCGGACTCTGTAAAGCAGCTTTGAAGGCAACACAACCAATTGAGCATTCTTTGTTGTTTGTTTTTATTTTTATTTTATTATTCTACTATTATGATTACTATTTCAAAAACTGTGGCCTAAGCGCAGTGCATTGCACTTGGTGAACCTGCACTTTCGTATCAGGTATAAATTTTGTTGTTTCCTTTATGCTTTCTCTTCCATAAATCAGGGTCTCGCACTTTATTCTCACTAACTCGTCATCCACTTACACTTCTTCCTTTTTCTTTCTTACGCTAAGCGTTAGCATAACTCTAAAATGAAAAATAGAAAACCTCTAGGAATACACGTGTGCTCTTGAGCAGAGACATTTTAGAAAGACGGTAGTGTGTTATCTGTGATTTATGTGTCCAGTTTCACTTTTCGCAGAGAAGGGGGCTTGGAATTAAGTAGTAAAAAAGTAAAAGTCTTTTCTGTGACTCAACATTTGAAATGCAAAAGAAGAAACTTCTCTAAGTTCTGAAAAGAAATCTTGTTTGAAAAAAAAACATACCCAAATAATGTTAAATAAAATGAGTTTAAGGGAAGTTACTTCTACGAATTGCTGTAGGAGAGAAATGGGGATGAAAGAAGGTATTCTCAGTTTCTAAGTGTAAAATAGTTTGTTCCTTAATAATTCTACTTCTAAAATTATATGGAAAAAGAATTTGCCCCAGAGCAGTTGCAAAGTGTTGGAAGTTGTCCTTCACTGCTTCGGTGGGGAAAGTCTGTGCAAACTTGGTTCAAGTTCAGACTGCTTTGGCTAGGCAGGTGAACACATCACATTCTAATTATTTTGTCTATTTGTAGAAGGTAATTGCTAAGCAAGTTCAACATTTTTTGACAAAATGCAGTTTTTCCTGGTTCAGTGGGAAAGGAGTAGATGATATATTCTATTTTAATTTTTTATTAAAATTTTTTTAAATATGTAGGGGAAAATTTGAAAAGAAAAAATGCTTTGGACTATGCAGTGTGTATTAAGGTTATAGTTTTCATAGTAGGATTGGAATGGTAATATCATCCACGAGAAATACATTTTAGGAAATTGTTATGCTTTTAAAATCATACTTAATGATATCAGAAACTCACAGAATAAACAAAGAGAAGTGTTATACAGCTGCTTTATTCTGTCTTCTTCTTGGTTACTTGGCAAAGAATTATGAGATATTACATAGACCTTATATATACATAACATTTGAATAAAATGCTTTATTGACTTTATTGGTTATTGTTCACTAATTATTTACAGAATACCTCTTATTCCTCCATTGTGTTAGTGGAAAGCCAACTTTCAAAGGCTTAATTAATATTGATAAACCTGTTTTCATGTTTCAACATCCTTTGGTTAGAAAAAACATTATTTTGAATGTTATTTTTGGAGCCATTAATCTGCACACTCCTAATTATCTTATTAAGCTCCATGCCAAATCCAAGCCCCCTTTCAGCTTTCACTACTTCATTGTGCAGCACCTAGTCGCTTCCTTAGGAAACATCTCCTTTCACTTTCAAAACTGTTCCTGTGAAAGCAGCGCCAACCAAAACGAACACATAAATGCACACTGTGGAAGGATTTCTGTGTCATATGAGCATCCTGGGGTGGGGCCCATGGACTCTGCCAAGCCTGAAGAAAAAGACTTTTGAAGGGTTTTCCTCATTTTGACGTTGTGCTTTCTTCTCGGCCATCTACTCTCATCCTCACGATCCATAGAGATGCTTCTCATAGGTGGCAATTGTCTGATATTTTCCTTTTGTGGTTGTTTTAGGGGAACACTTAAAGTGGATATGAGAAGAGAAGAACATGAGCATAGGAGGAAACCATCTCAGGTAAAAAAAAAAAGAAAGAAAAAGAAAAAGGAAAGCCCAGTGTAAAGTGTAATCAGCAATATTTTAAAGAGAAAATTATTCTATGCTTGGTACTAAGATATTTTCCTTCCTTTTGTGGAGCTAGCTATTGGAATTTTTGGTGATGGGTTTCCTTCAAGACTTCACAGCATGGTTTGCCTTTGTAAACCTTTTTGTTTGGTTTTGTGATCAATGCCTGGTTGCCATCCCTCTGAGGGCATGTGTGTATACTGATTCTTACAACACAAATACAAGATGGCAAAAAAAGGAAGGCATTTAATGAAGAGAAAAATATGCTTTCGGTGGTTATACCATACAAAAGGAAGTAGAATCTGGGAGGAAGGTATAAACTCATGATTTGCATCTTAATCTTTGTTCATATATCTAGTAAGACAATAAAGCCAGAGCAAACTGTGAAGGAATAAAAATTACAATCAGTGCTTCCTCTCTTTTCACGTGAAATTTTTGCAGTATGGTGAATTTCTTTCACTATGATTGTATGATTGTTGATTATTTACTATAGTTTTAATAAGCAGAAGAATGATTTGAAAATAAATAATGGTGAAAATTTGTGTCGACCAAATTATCTGTATTAAACTCTATAAAATTCATTTTATTTTTATTTATTTCAAACATGCCAAATCATGAAGTAATTACTGTGCAGTATTATTTTTCACAATGAAGATGTAATTAAGAAAAGCTTAATCATTTTTGTATGAGTGAAATGATTAACGATTGTACAGCTTATAATTTTGCTGCAGATGAATTTAGAATCCTAAAAAAGTACATGTAACTGGTTATATATGTGCTCACTGGCTTGTTCCCACACAGTCTGATAGCTAACAAAATTAGAGACCAGTTTATTTCCTTTCAACCTGTTGAACACAGGAGTTATAGGCAAGTGTATATTTTGTTTATGGGATACAATTTTGGGGGAAAATAAATTTAAATGTATTTTTTGAAAGAGATTATATGCTCTTTGATGTGATCTGAATGAATACAAACAGTACAGAATAGCAATAATGACACACTTATCTTGTCATTGATTTTAGTTTTCTGATAGCATTTTTGCATACTGTTTAATTCCAACTGTAGGCACATATCTATATATTTAGGATTTGTGATTTTTGTGTTCTTTACCTAGTCAATCAGATCTCATTTGTTTTATAAAAGTTATAATGTTGCTATACATCTTTACAATCATGACTAAGATTTTATGTGAGTGAATACAGGCACTCTAATTCATATACAAATAATTTAATAATTTATTTTTAATTATAGACTCATAATACTACATCCATGCCTTACAGTAGCATAATTCATATATGCAAATACGGATTCTTAATTAGAACAGTTTAACAACATTAAAATATTCACAATTAAAACAGAAGCAATCTATAAAAAAGAAGAAAAAAAGAACTTGCAAAACTACTTTTTAATCCTCATGTTTACAAACCTGTGTTTAGGTCAGCGTATTTATTAAGGTCTTGAAGTGGAAATGTGCATCCTGAGAGTATAGCCTTTAAAATACACTAAGATACTGATACCATTTCTATCCCTTAATTGCATTAGATGTGTAGGACAAATGCTACATTGGTAGCATCCATGTGAGACGATGCCCATTGGCATAAACCCGTAGATCCGATCTTGTGGTGAAGTGGACCGCACAAGCTCGTTTCTATGGGTCTGTGGCAGTGCGGTGATCTGACAAGGCACTGTGTACAGTGCTGCTCAATCCCATTCAGACACTCCTGCTAACCCTCCAGCTTTTTCACATAATCACGAAACAGTCATACTTACTTTGTTCTTCGTGTTATATATTAATCCTTGTATGTCGTACAAGGCGAGTTTTAATTGTTGGCTTTCTGGAATTATTTGTAGCACATCCATTCAAGGCTGAATTCAAGTGTAATAAACTGCTTTCACAAGGTTGGTTTTATTTTTTTAATGGCTTAGAGCAAGATCTGAATAGCTGCTGCTGAAAAACTTCAGCACATTCTCTGTTAGTTAATATGCCTTTTCTACTTCAACAGCAGAGTGAAGTCTATAACTAGATTTTTACGTTACTGTTGAGCCTGTTTCTCTTCAAAATTGAGGCCTAATGTCACTGATTTTAAATTTACTCACTGCTAGTGGAAGTGTGTTAAACGAGATGCCAAAATGTGTTTTATGTGACCTATGCCATAAACCCAACATATTAGGAGAATCCTGTAAGATAAAAATTGAAGTCGATTGGTAAATCACTAGAATATTCTATCTACATCTTGCCAAGCCCTTAGGTATTTGGCCGCCATATTTGGAGGAGCTGACTGAAGATATGATAAAGAGTTTGAAGCAACACTGGAAGCTGTGTGCATCCGGGTTGAGGTAGTAGGTTGTATGGTTTAGAGTTACACCCTGGGAGTTAACTGTACAACCTTCTAGCTTTCCTTGGAGCACACTTGAGCCATCGAGGAATTCTTCATCTCTTTAATCTTACTGAACCAATTTCTGTGCAAGAAAGTAATGTGTCATGAGTATGTGAGGCCTTAGTGCATTGAAATGATTGTTTCAAGCCTGATTATGGAGTTATTCTGCTTGTGTCTACTTGTACATAATAACACAATACTCTTTCTAATGGGTTGTTATTTTGTGTTTATCATTCTAAAGAACTGATGGATAGTGAATTAAGTTACATTAATTTGGATCTGGATTTTTTTCATCAACAGATTCACAAAATTTGACATTTAACTTTCAAATTGATCTTTGGTCTGTTTTTATTCCATACTTAGAAACTACAAAAAGACTATGTCAGGATTTTAATAAATTTTATAATATATTATTTGAATTTTTCTCATGACCCATCACTTTCTAACTTATGTTACAGCTATCAATATGATTATTTATATTTTCCATACTAGACTGTAAGCCCCTTGAGGGCAAAGTCCATGCTTCATTTTTCATTGTGTTCTTTCAATGCTTACACATCCTTTTCAGTAGGTATTTGCAGGACGAATAAATGAACTATAAGATTTCAGTCTCTGAAGAGTTTCTAGATTTGAATTACCTTTATTGACCCAATTATACTTTTATAACTAATTTCGAGATTATTTTAAGTTAGTAATATCTAGTTTTTTATGGTTTTGATTTACTCTATACATACAATTTTAAAATTTGGGATACATTTTCTCTGGAACAAGTAGTAGAATGAGTTTTTTTATTACTAATTACTTCATCACAGTTTATATATAAAACCTTAGTTTTAAATAATGCATATTTATGTTAACCAATTAAATATCTTTTTTTCCAGATAAAGTGTTTTTCTTTCAAATACCAGTTCCAACTATAGGCTATGCCAAAAGTCTCATTTACTGATTTTGAAAATCAGATTTTTATATTTATTATGTTTTTCTTATCTTCTATACTATCTTTTATTTTTATACAACTGAGTTTTATCTGTTTGGAACCCCATAAACATGTCAAGAAATTTATAATAAGTAAGGATGTAGAATGTAATTTTAAAAATTGGAAACATTTTTATTTAAAGAAAATTATTTATAGTCCACATTATTAAATCAAATGATAGTTTTTAGAATATTTTTGGTTTGTTTTTCCTTTTAGTGATGAAAATGTAGTATTACAATGTTATTTAGTTAATCTTACATATATCATTTTTCAACATGAAATTTAAGTAGCTTTTGACAGTAAAAATTTAATTTATAACTAGAAATATCAGAATAACTCATGGCATATAGCCTATAAATGTACATTTGCTTATATGTGTGTATGGACATATATATTATATACATACATACATACATACATACATACATACATACATATCTTGGCTTTGTGATAATTCTTTTTTAGAATAGAATTTATAGATATCCAAATATTTTATTATTTAAAAGCTGATAATAGTGGCAATAATCAAAGCACTTCTGATATACAGAATATGAGTCTTAGAAACTGAACACCAATAATTGTCAACCATTGTTGTTTGAGTTTGCTTAAGAGTCAAGGCTGATATGAGCCTCACAGTGCAGCCCAGTATAAATTTGAACTTATGATTCTCCTACCTCAGCTTTCTTAGTACTTGAATTATAGGTATATGCTACTAATCCTGGTCAAAATTATTATTATATATCAAGTAGCTTCTCTGAAAAAAATTCTTTTCAAGGCCATGGCCTAAAAGAAACAAAGTTTCAAGAAATAAAGGAAAAATGTGATATTGGAAAATTGAAGTATATATTGTCATATGATGCTGGTTGAATATAAAATTGGGAGAAATGGGCAAGACACTAGTTAACAGGATATCTATCATGATTTAGCCCTTAGGAACCTAGAATCCATTTAATTTGTGTTTGTATATATCTGTTTACAACAATACTGGTTGTAAGGATTTAGAGGCCATATGATATGCTCATTAAAGGGATCAGATTCATACTATTGCAATGAAAGTCCTGTTTTCCATACAATGAAGCATAGTTAAATGTATTACAGAGGCCAACTATGATGTACAACTTAATAGTATGTTATAAAATACTATAAGAGGGGGCTGGAAAGACATCCCCATCATTATGGTGCTTGCTGAGCTTGCAAAGGACCTGAGTTTAGTTTCCAACACCCACCTGGGTAGTTGAAAACTCTAGCTATAGGAGATCTAATGCCCTCTTATGGCCTCTGTGAGTTCCAGAACACGTATCTCTCTCTCTCTCTCTCTCTCTCTCTCTCTC
>LOEQ01000608.1:305723-315895 GCA_001685075.1 Bramus lutescens | reverse complement strand
CTGATGCAGGATTGGTGAAGATCTTCTCCCAATCAGTAGGTTGCCTATTTGTCTTAATGATGGTGTCCTTTGCTTTACATAAGCTTCTCAGTTTTAGGAGGTCCCATTTATTCAATGTTGCCATTATTGTCTGTGATTCTGGGGTTCTACGTAGGAAGTGGTCTCCTGTGCCCATGTGTTTGTAGACTACTTCCCACTTTCAGTGTCTCTTACCAAGCATATAATCTCATCTAGTGTTCACATCCAGGGAATCTCTTTATTAATGAGGGAATTCATTGAACAAACTGAGCTCTAGCTCCTTTATGTCACATAGAAAGGCATAAACACGCAAAGATTTAAAGATGTTTTCCAAAGATTAGAGTCACAGGAAAGGCAGGAATATGGCCTATGCCATCAGGTTAGTCTTTGTGAGGTTGAGCTTCTTCTTTGTGGCGTGGCATTGTTACAATCACAGAATGGTTTGTTTGAGATAAGAACTTAACATACTTAGCTAAATTACGTAGCGTCAGTGGTCAGAAAGCATTCATTGTCACTGCCCACTTTTTGACTAGGGAAAAGAGGAAATGTGGGAGAGAGTATTATCTGGCTTTCATTAGAGCGAAGAATCTTAAATTTCCTAGCCCTGAGAAACTTCTTCTTCCTGATCCTAGATAAACATTTATGTGTCACTTAACAACTGACATCTATAGTTATAAATACATTTTTTAGGGGATGTCATTGTGTAAATATCAAGGAGTACACATGAATAAAATGGTACAGCCTATTGTACAGGTAGGTAGATAGTAAGGTGTACCTGAGCTATGACAGTCAAACAGCTCATGACCAAAGCTCTTTGGCATATAATTATATTCTATGTGTTTTTTTGACTCCATCATCCTTCTGCATTCCCATTTTACTCTAAAACTTGAAGTTCAGTGTTCTGGATTAAATAAATGCATGAGTGAATGATAGCCACCCATGTTGTTAATATTCTTCTACCTGGAAAAGATGTGAAAGAGACAAGTGTAATTAATTGTATCTATGGATGTTTAAAAGTAAATCATAGTGTACTCTGGTGATCAGATTTAAAAGGTATCCCTTATTTCTATTAGATATTTACTAACACACTATATTTTAATTTCACCTGCATTTAAGACTTTTAACTTCTTAAATTCCTTTCTTCTGTATTCCCTTCTCAAAGAGCCATGTGTAATTTTTAAAGCTCAGTCAAGCAACTTCTCTGAAAGACATGAAAGTAATTTACAGTCCGCTTCTGCTAGATTAGCACAAACGCATCTCGTCCTTTCCCCATCTCCTACCTCTGCTACTTCCAACCTCATCCTTGTGAATCACTACTGTCCATTTTACTCACCGAAGATCCATGCCTGATGTAGGGTAATGGAAGGTCACTTGCATTGTGATTTCTAACTGGCTCCATAATAAAAACCTGGAGTCAGATATTAAGGGAGTGAAAGCTAAAGAATCAGAGAGGTGCAACAACCAACCATTAGTTCTTACCTGTATGAAATCCTCAGACTGAGTGGGGTATCCTGTCTCTACAAGTCCTCAAACTGAATGCTTTGAGCTCTTGTGTCCTCCTGCCTTATATTCCTCTTTCCACCCAGCCATATCCCTTCCTGTCTCCATCTCCCTAGTGCTGGCATTAAAGGCACGTGACTCCCAAATACTGGGATTAAAGATCTGAGCCACCACTGCCTGCCTCTATTTCTCCTTGAGATTGGATGAATCTAGTATAACCCATGGTGGTCTTGAACTCACAGAGATCCACCTGTCTCTGCCTCCTGAGTGCTGGAATTAAAAGTGTGAGTCACCAGTGTCTGGACTCTATAGCTAAATAGTGGCTCACTACACACACCAGTCCTCAGTCCAGCTTTATTTTTATAGCACATCAGAATATCACCGAAGTCACAAACACATGTTTGAGCACGAGGCTGCCAGTACACATATATGGTAATACCATTTTGTTCATGGAGAGGCAATGTCTAAATCTTACATTCAGTTCATTTGTAAATAGCATACCATCATCATTGAGCTCTTGTAAGATTACATAAGAGAGCAGCACTTAATTTTTGTTATAAAGAAGATAGAACAAAGATGACAATAAATTGAAGCTGTTGTGGTAAAGTAAAAATGAGTATGGAGAATTTTTGACTGTTCCATTCATTTTCAATGTTTTTAATTTTATTAGAACTTATTGATTATATAAAATAATGGGTTTTAAAATTAAATGCTCATAAATATGCACAGTGTACATCAGCCATATCCAACCCTCCTTCAGTCTCATTATCTCCTTACTTCATCATGCCACTCCCTCTGTCCTTCTAGAACAGTCCATTGTGTGTGTGTGTGTGTGTGTGTGTGTGGCTGGTATACACATGTGTGCATGTGTGCATATAATGGTTTTGAATCATTTTACGTTCTGGGAAAATTCTATTCATTTTTTCAAAATCTGCTTATTCTCCATGTTCACATTAAGATGGAGTTAGTTATGTTGAAGTAGCCTGCTCTAGCATTCCTATTTCTCCTGTTTCTTAGTTAATCCTGTACCCTTTTTGTAATTTGGCTTATTCCATAAACTATCACAAAATAGTCATGGGTCAGTAATTGTGAAGGAGACTCTGGCAGTTATTTACTAGAATGTACTTATTTAGGTCAAGCGAGATGACTCGGTGCACGAGAATGCTTGTTCCATAAGTAGGAGGACTCAAGTTCAGAGATCATTACCCATTATAAAAAGCAGGTGATGAAGGCTCACATGTGTAAACAGACGCTTAAAAGAAATGCCACACTAGCTCAAAATTGAGTATCATAGAAGGTTATTTATTTAGGGGTAGACTCACAGATTAAAGTCTGCACAAACGGAGAACAGGAACCAATCACACTGCTGGAAGAGCGCCCGGAGGCCCACTTTACATCAGCATATATAGCATAAGAGGCCACGCCCATGTGGGCAGAAAACTTAATAGCTATTGGCTGTAGGAATTTCCACAGCACACATGCCTGAAACTCCAGAAATCTAGGAGTGAGTCAAAGAGAACACCAGGGCTTGCTAGCTGTTGTCAGGCAACGTGACTAACTCAAGAGGTTGAGACAGAATGTCCTGCTCTGGCAACCTCATGGATGAATACAGATGTGCCTAAGCACACTTATACGTGAGTATGTACTACCACACACACATCTATGTACTTATAAATGCATAATAACCATGTCCTCACTTAATACCAACAACTACAAAACTAAGACAAACTCTTTGGGAGAATTATTTGTGCCCTATCTTCTGACGTAGCAATTGATGAGTTTCTGAGACCTAGAAAAGTAAGTTTATGTAGTTGACAGAGGATGGACTCAGGCGCAAGTGACTTTCGGAATAAAGGGGAGTCTTGTAGCAGATACCTGCAAACAAACCTACAAATGCTTACTAGGTACTTTTGATGTTATGCTATGTTTTCTTTTGTACAAACTTCAACTTTCTTGCTATTTAGAGATAAGATCTCACTATTTGGCTCAGGCTTGTTTCAAACGTGATTCTCCTGCTCCAAGCTTTCCAAATGCTGGTGTTATTGGTGTGGGACAAAGGGTTCGGCTTCAAATTTCATCTTATTTTGCAGATTCACTTCTTAAAAATTGCTACTGAAATTCTTTGGACATCTAAGAGTGGTCACTAAAAGACTAATGTTTATAAGACCTGGGAATTCTTTTGATTCTTCATTGTAATTGCCTAGCCTCTGTCTTCAAATGATGTCTGCTCTCAAAGGCCACCATGGTGAAAGTAAAGTGGAAACAATATTTTTGTTGTTGTTCACTTGTTTGTTTTCCCTCAGTTAAGTGGAAAAGATCAAAACATATAATCTCTACCCTTCATTTCAAATGGAGTGGTCCTTTGTGTTTCTAACCACTGGTCACTTATCCTTAGTTTCATGGTCATACTTAGCTTTATTGACCTTGATTGTCTACAGACTATTGTCAGGATTGTTGCCTCCCTTCTACTGAGAAGGGTGAAGAGAGAAGAGGGAGTGTAAAAATAAGGATTAATGCTTAATCTATGAGAAAATACAAGCTTGTTCAAATTCAGTTTTCCTCTCTTGCATTGTAGTGTGCTCTTGTGAACAAACTTTCCCGTGGTGTCTCAAGGAGCACTACCTTAGGCCAGCAACAGAACCCATCCTACAACCACAGCCCTGAGAGAAACTTGTTATATCCCATATAAGTTATAGCAAAGTACCTAGAAGTTCCATGGCCCGAAGCATCTTTAGGTCCCCATGTTATAGCTTGTTTTGCCTTTAAACAGCTGTCTTTCTCAAGTTGTGCTTTAGCAACAGTCTTCCATTACCAATTAGCACTTAAACACTTTAAGTGAAAAATAACCCTCAGCGAGTCTTTGATTTCCTTGATTCCAGTAAAAGATATAAACAAACAGGCTGAGACGCCCCCACATTAAGTTGTATGAGTTTGAATCTCTTACTATGGCCCAGACCTTTCCTTCTCAGATGCCACTGGTAACATAAAAGTTCCTGATCAGTCACTTGTTATAAACTTAGAACAGGGTCTACCTAGTACTAGTGGTCAAAGGACAACTGTAATCATTATTGTTATTTATATTTGTGAACATTAAGTGAAGCGTCATCTGATTTGAAATACATGGGAAGGGCTTCTATGTCTCTTTATAGATAAAAAAAAAATACCCAATTCCCTCTTCAACTAGATATTAGGAAATTCGGAATTAACTTCTTCATTTGTAAGAAGATTTTAGAACTGATTTCTTTGTTGATTTAATGACTTTCCAATACTTCATTTTCAGAAGAAGCATTTTGACCATGTGGAAAATGAGCATATCCCCCTGGTGTCTTTGGCAACACATTAAGAGCAGACATAAATTTACATCGAAAGTTCATCTCTGTGTTGACACTTCCTTGAAATTCATCTCTGTCAGGCAATACTTTAATAATTGCTTCTTGTAAGCATTTGGAATGGATTCAGACGTAGATTTATATGCTCTCTGGTAAACATCAAGATGATTATTTCTCATTGATTTTATCACATATTTTGTAGATCTGGCTGTCATGTATCATTCTTGTCTTTCTACTAAATCCAGACAGTACAAGAGATGGTAGCTGGTAAAACCCAGTCCTTCCATCTGTTAGGGAAACAGAGATACTGACCCTTAGGAAAGAAGGAAACCGAGTGTTAGTAGTTGCAAGTGAAAATCTGTCTCTACCAATTTGTGTCCTAGGATCATTAATATTCTTTATAAGGCCATCATCTCTGACATTTAATTTTCCAAATGTGTTTTCAAAAAAACATGTTATATTATGGTCCATTACCAATCACTAATGGAGAATTTTATGACTAACTTTTGGACCAAAAATGATTATTTGCTGTGTGAGGATAGATTTGCAAAACTAGATGTGGTAACATTCAAATGGCCACTTATTTCTAGTAGACTCCTGCTCTGACTATAGCCTAAAACGTAGATTTCCATTTCATGGCATCATTATCTTCAAGCCCAGATGGATGTCTTTTGCACTTAAAGAGCATAACTGAAACCAATTTGATGGAAATAGGCTGGGTCTTGTCATTAGGAAATTTAGAAATGGAAAAATAATGACTTGTGTAATAAATGCATGGTCGGAGGCCAGGTCCATCCCCCAATGTACTTAGGATTAAAAATAAAACAGGAAAGTAATGCACATCTCCACTAGATGCTCCTTTTTTTGGAATGGTAGCTTTAGTATCCAGTGACTCAAAGCGAGCAATGTGAGCTTTTTCCATGTGTGTGATGAGCATTTTTATGCCTATTTTGCATTCCAAATTTCTAGAAAATAGAGCTCTTAAAATAATGCCATCATCATTGTTTCTATCTTATTTTTAACCACTACGTGAGCTGTGAGGATCCATTAAACAGTTTTAGATTCTTTCCTTCTCTATTGACGTCTCAACAGTCTGTTTCCAACATTGCTGAGAGCTGTAAAGTAAACAATGATTCAGTGACAAAATTTATACAGTGCCTATAGTGTAAATATTTCCAGAGAGAGGCTTCTTAGTCTAGAATACATGGCCTGAAAAGCAAGGCACAGCTCCTCAAGAGTCTCTCTCTCTCTCTCTCTCTCTCTCTCTCTCTCTCTCTCATTTTCTTTACATTTTGAATTCTAAGATTTGCTCATACTTACATGAACCTCAAGTGTTTATTTTATAGCTAACCTGCACTGAAGACTTTTCCAAACTCCATTTCCATGTTTTATAAAGTATAAAGGGTAGGATAAAGAAATAAAATAGAGTTTAAGAGACCAGTCTGAAGCCTCAGACCTAGCTGCTAACGGTATCAAGAATCAGAGAATCAAACCACACTTAGTGTCAGGTTCTTTTTTACAGGGCCCATTGTTTCTACATGGCTCTTCTCAAAGTATGATCTAATTTCTTTACTTGTCAATGTAAAATATCATTTACATTATTAAAGTATTTAAATCTTATAATGTAAATATGACAATTTAATATATGATGACTAACCACCAGTAATATATGTCAAATATTTATTTAATTGCTCAATGAGGACTAATAATACTGAGGATAATTTTTGTTTTGCTTTGTTTTACTTTCAGGAAGTCACATAGTTCCAGTAATTAGTGGTAAATGAAAGTACTATCTGATAACATGCCTTCAGACTTTTAAAATTAATTTAGTAATATGAATACCCAAGAGGCTCTCAAAGTTTTTCCTTATCACAAACTTAAGAATGACAAACTTGATTAGTGAAGTTAGCTGGATTAAATGATGAAAGAGAAACAGTTCATTGAAGCATTTTTCTGTAAACTTAGTACTGCAGATATCAAAATATTCCTGAATAATCCATTGAAAGGGTCCAAGGCAGGAGATCTTTAAAAGGCTCCTCATATCATGCCCTAGGTGAAGACTTCTCTTCTGCTCCATTCCTAAAGGAATGTTTATCTGATTCACATAAGACGTCTCCTATATGCTTGACACATTGTGATGTGTATTCACGACTGTCTACACAAGCTTTTTTTCTTCTAGACACTTGGGTTTGGGTGGGCAGAACTAGGTGTCCAGGTATCTGGAGTGTTTCACACTAAGTAATCAACTCCCACTTCATGAAGATATTCAAACATCAATGAGTTTCTAGGGAATTCTTTATAACATATACACACCGGTTCTCATGCAAGGCTCTTTACGACTTTAATTTCACCCAAGTGACAACTACAAGCTGAAACTCTAGCAGCCTTAACAATATGAATGGCAGAGGAAGGATCTGAAGCCACTCCATTCTCTCTGTTACTCTTTCATTCAACAGATTTATCCTGAGAGATTCTTCATGTGTCAGACATTACATCAGACCTGAGGATCTAAAGTTGAAACCATTGAGATCCCCTGAAACTCTGCCTAGTCACAGAACTAGACTATAAACAGTAATTATAACACAATGTGGTAAGGGCTTTGACAGAACAATGCACTCGCTGCTGTGGGATTTCTAAAGAAGGAATAAATGACTGAGCACACCAAATTGCTCCATTTAATTTTAATACACTTTTTATATTCATTCTAGTCTGATTGTTTAGAACATAACTACTATAACTCAGAAAAGGTAGGAAAAGGCCTATGTAAATTAATGAAACTTTAAATATTGTAATTCTATTTCTAAGCTAATTAGTGTTCATTATTGTTCAAATTATACATTTAATTTGACTCTCAAAGAGATATCTATATAAAGTCTAATGTGGGAAGTCTTTAAATGGCTAGCTTAGAAATAAAATCATTATTGTTGTCATTTATGTTACTTCTAAATCCAAAGAGAAGGCTCAAAAGATAATTATTTTCACAGGTACCTTGCAAGAACAGGTATATGAAGGAATTAGGGTAGGGGTACAACATGTCATGAAAATAACTCAGAATGAGTCAGAAACATAAACAGTGTTCTAGAACGCAGGTGGGCGCCAGAGTATTGAATAGAAGTTCACCTGCTGTTTGTTTGTTTTATTTTGTTTTTATTATTTTTAAATATTGTACAGAAAAACCTTTTGCCTTGATGAATAGATTTATTTTACTTTTCATAGTTTATCAATACTTTTTAATTAAAAAGAGCTATTGAAAATTATAGTATTTAACTATGGCAATACAAATATTTTTCTGAATTAGTTAAAAAAATCAAAATCATCACAAATCTCTTAGCATGTCTTGATAATTATCAAACTATTGCAACTGAGAGCAATAAAAACTCATTAAGAACAAGAATAAAAAATATAAGTAAATGAACATTATAAATGCTATCATTATTTCTTTTCTTGAGAACATTGGAAGATTATTTAAAGTTTTATTATTTTTATATTTTCGAGTTTAATTTGTGGATAGAGATACCACAATTATGTATATTATTGGGCTTCATTGGGTAGCTTTCAAGGGAGAATAAGTAGCCTACATAGAGCCTCAAAGTTTCATCGTTCACAAGAAGTATACTGAAAGTCATGTGTAATCTTATGTCTAATTATTTTCATTCTGCAACACCAGAATTTATTCTACCAAACTATGGAATTGTATCAGAGGCAGACATTTCCCAACAATCTCTTTAATTCCTCTTTCCCAGCTATCAGAACCAGGACCCCCTCTTTAAGGGATCAACTCTCTCAGGTTCTTCATGAGTGAAATCATGCAGTTTGTCTTTCTCTGTCTGACACATAAAATCTTAAAGTAAACAAAATAGATATGAAGGCCTAAAGCAAACGTGGACAGACTGATGTTCTATTTAAAAACTTAATTCCAAAAGCTGAGAGTGACCAGTAGCCAGTGGTTAAGTATCAAGAGAGCCAAGAGTATATTTTAGAGTAAAGAGAAACCAAATGGATGAGAAATGGATAGAAGCAAATGGGGGGGGGCAGTCACCTCTTTCAAGCATCTTAGGAATGCGTGTTCAATGCGTTCCAGGATCGCATCCCCGCAGGCTGTGGAGTTGCTCAGCCCAGTGTCTATGCATTCACCTTAGGCCACATTGTAAAAAGAAATTAGGAGAAACAGTTGCTCTTCTGTGTTTCATACCGAAGCTCTACTCTAGTAATCCCTCTTGTAATAAGAAGAAAGTCATATTCATTCTTTTTCCACATTCCTTCATATCATCCCAGTTAAATTCTTCTGTTTCGTTCATGTAAGAATGCAGCGGGAGTGTGTTGTGTTTATGGATGCTATACCTACCTTGAATGACTAAATCTATTCCTTGGGAGTAGAATCGGTGAAATGGCAAGCCTTTTAACTCACATTTCTACCAAATTTCTGATTGACTGCTGCTGGAGACCAAGGATAGAGAGGGTTTTCTGAAGTGCTTAGAACACATGAAGAAGTTGGATTGACAGATCATACCATTGCTTCCTTTAGATCCTGTCTATGGATTCCCCTCCAAATGATTTGGGAGTGTGAAAGTCTTCCTAGTGTCTTGATGAAGTTCCCTCAGGGAGCTGGACTGCTAAAGGTCAGCAGCCACCAAAGCCACCCTAACAATATGGCTTTTCGCATGCCTGAAAGGAATAAGAAAAGGTGGACGTGGAGTAAGCAGATTTTTATAAATCTCACCACAAAACTCATTTATAGTTAAAAAAAAAACAAAGAACAGTTCTAAACTTTACATACAAGCATAGCAGCTCAGACAATGGCATTACCCAATTATAATCTTATCCAAGGCATCCTTAAAGATACTCTGTAATCTCACTCATCAGAAAAGAGTCTGGAGGGATAATGTTCCTCAGTAATCCTTTGAGGTATAACTGGAAGCCAGTACAGGAGTAGAGAGATCTAATGGGAAGACACTGAACTGAAACTCCGCAGCCCATAGCCCCACTAAGTGTACCATTCTTTCCCTGGGGATTGCTCTTGACCCTTACATTTAAAGTCTATAATAGACAGAACTCTTTTCTCAGAAGCCCCCACACAGTCTCTCTAGTGTCCTCTCATCTTTCTCCAAGCATGTTTCTTTCTAGTTAAGAAATATCACTTCACTTTGTAATAACTCATCCACAAATTCTTTTGTTTCTTTTTATTAAACAATATACTGATTCTTGTGGACCTTTCATTTGTCAAGACACACAACTGAGATTATAGGTTATATTTTTTTCCATGTGATAGCACATTATCTGATTTTATGTAAATAAGAGTCTCGAAGCCATTACAAGGTATTTTTG
>LOEQ01000608.1:272243-284663 GCA_001685075.1 Bramus lutescens | reverse complement strand
AGAGAGAGAGAGAGAGAGAGAGAGAGAGAGAGAGAGAGAGAGAGAGATTCATATTCAGATTGGCAAACCAACATTTGGTATCCCAGAGACATTCTCTCCAACAGACAAAATTATAAAAGAAAATATAAGTTTTTTTCCCCTTTGGCTAAAAGGCAACCATTTCTTTATTATGAAGATTTTCATATACATGTTTATTTTAGTGTATTTTAGCTTTCTTTGAAGTCTGATTTGGAATCTAATTTGTACTCAGAAGTGCCTTCCTCAGGCAAACACAAATGCTGGGTGTTTAATTTCATAGAGAATTCCCAACCAGACCAACACCAATTCACTGGCATCTTATTCTTGTCTCTTTATCTTTTAATAATTCATTCTTTACTCTGAAAAGGACCAGAAAGGCCTTTTTATTGTTGTTTCGTTTCCTGTTATTCCTTTCCAATGTGAATAGGGAGTCAAAAAAAAAACCCTCTGTATTTTAGCTTCTCCCACTACTATTTCAGCCCCTGTGAAAAGCAGAGCTCTGTAATGTGTGTTATTCGGCACTAGAGAGAACATGGCTCTCCATTCTGAAAAGGTCAGACAAATAAGCATCTCCCATGTACTTAGAACCCACAGAACAAGCAGATTTTTGAGTTTTCTGGTTTTGTTAAATCGATTTTGGAGAAGTTCGTTTCTATTTTACCTGTAAATCATTTTGTGATTTTTTTATGGCCATTAGTAAACAAAATCACTTCACCCCCATAAATAAATAAAGTTTCTTCAGCCTAAAAGAAATTCTCTTTATTTTAGATCACTGAGTAAACCAATACAGTTTGGTTCTTAAAAGACAGAAGAAGGAAAACATTGGGGTTCAATGATGAATTATGGTGTAAACCTTTTCAAAGGGACACAGTGAATGAGAATTGTACAGTAAAGGTCTTTGCAAAGCTGGACAATGCTTTAAATCCACGTTGCCCCAAATGATAGACTCTGAGCCATCCAGGCTATCCATCAGAGATACAACCATGGAAACAGAGGCAATGCACTTTGACTTTTGGTTAATTGTAATTTATATTCCAGATTACTGGTTGCAGAATACAAGTTAAATATGGCACAAAAAGTATTAGGCACGTGAATAACGTGTTGTGTGCATGCCCATTCATGAATTTTGAGACAAAGTATGAACTACATATCATTTCTATGTTAACGACCTTCTTTATTACAAACCTCACTTATTAAGTTAATATTCTCATAATAATTCTAATTTTAAATAGCATTTAGAAGAAGGAAGAGATTCTTGCCCTGCAAGGAAGGAGCAGGCGGACTGTATTATTTCAAAGCACTGCTTATTTTCACTTTATATACAGTTTAATGTACAAATAGACCAACTTTGGCTTTTTAAAAAGTTAACAAACAGACCAACAACATTTGAAAATAATTGATATTGCAAGGTTGTACTAGTGTTACACTTTTCAAACTAAGTATAGAAGCAAAGTCAATGTTTCTTTTTTTAATACTTTTGCAGTGACTGAAGCATAAACCCTGATAAGCAGTGATTAGAAACTGAGAAGTAGCAGGGACAGCAGCATGCATCCATGACAGCAGTGACTAAACTGCTTGATTTCAACATTTTCTTTCAAATAAGTTTTGATACAATCAAATCTACTTTCCTATTGGCCGCAGTGAAGGTCCAGGCAGAATCTTGGTCTCTTGGAAGAAGTAGCTAAACAATGTCTCAATATAAATATTTTAATCCGTGGTCATCTAGCAATAATTATTATTTTTCTTCCAACTTTTATTGCGTTTGCTTTCCTAAACTCCTCAGTTAATATTTTTGTGCTTTCTCTGGTGTCACGTCATGTATGCTGTCCAATAATAAAAAATAACATAGATTAAGGGGAAAAGTTGAATGTGAATTTGTTTTTCCTGGTCCAAAGAGCTGAGTGAGGTTTTCTTGCCCAGGTCTTCAGAGCTGAGTACCTATGGCTAGTTTCTGTAAGCAGGTGTTCAATTATTAAAATAGTCGATATTTTATGTCTGACAGCCATAGCAAAGTCATGACACAAACTTTCCCAGAGCATTGTGAGAAACTACTTGGGGGGGGGGAGCAGCATAAAGAATGCTCAGGTACAGGAGAGTTAAAATCATCAAAATAAAGTCTTATCAAGGAGACCGAGGCAATCGGTTTAACACATTAAACATGACGAATTCGGCAGGCTTCTTGCTGTCACTGACAAACAAGTGTGTTAAACCAATCTGTGTGTCAATCTTTGTTTTAACTTTTCATCGTATTCTGAGCTCTGGCCCTTCGTAGTCTCCAGGCTCACGGAAACCATGATTCATGTTTTCTGTGTTGATTAACTGAGTAGTGGCTCGTTGCTGTCCTTCCTGGCTTTCTTCCCCCACCTCTACGTTTCATTTCCTTCCCCTGCTGCCTTTCCCATTCTTCTCTTTCCTGTCTTTTTTTCTTTCTCCTGAGAGTATGCTTTCAACGTCATGTTTCCTTCTTTTTCTCTTTTCTTTTTCTGTCTTTGTGCTTGAGGGTTGCTCTCCCTCCCACACACTGTTTCCTTTTCCTTCTTTCAAATAAGAAGTCGGTGAGAGCTGGTTTTAGAAAGCTATGTTCTACTTGCATCTCTTTATGGATCGTGTGATTTTTTTTTGAACCTCTGCGTATGGTTGATTGTTCTTTGCGTTTGTTGTCACATATCTGCTGCCAAACTGCTACCTTAGTTGGTCCTGCAGTGCCGCACTGCATGCTGGGATTGCCTGTGAGAGTAAACTGACATAGTTGCTCCACCAGACAGCATTGGTTGGAGGATGGTGTCCTTTGCTTCCCTCTTGAATGCCTATTTTGTATGCTACAGAGTCACCAATGGCTAGTTCTGTCCGGAAAGTAATTCAGAAATACTCCTAGTGTAGAAAGGGAAGGTAGCAGTTTACCACACTGTCGTTACAGGGAGCAACAAAAGAACAAAGAAACTGGTGCTTTGGATGTTGAGAAACACCAGCACAGCCATGGCCAAATGTTTCTAGCTCTGTTAGTAACAGTGTACAGATGTACAGGGACCCACGTTTTATTTAGATCTATTTATTCAATCATTACTATGCAGAGCCTGAACGCTTCTACGATGCACATATTCACTAATAGTCATTTTTGTTATTATTTTAAGTCTTAAATAATAAAATATACTAATACACTTTGGTTGATCTCACTCCACAACTTAGCATTTCAACACAGTTTAAATCACACTGATTAGTCAGATCCTGGCAGGACTTGTCTTCTAATTCCTTTGAAATGAGAGCATAGCTAATAAAAACATGAAGCTATTGCTCGATTAAAATACCCCACCCCCACCCCTTTTTTTATTATGACTAGAAATGATTGATCTCTACAGACCCGCCACACTATGGGTGTCTGGTGCTGGGTGGGGTCTTCACATAAAAATGGAAAGACTCGCTTTTGCTCATTCTTCAGTCAAAGAGAAAAGAAAACGAAACCATAGAATAAAGTCTAGGACTGTTAAGAAACTGCTGGCATTATTGCTTTCTGTGTCACGTGTGCGCCTGCCTGGCTGCTTCCTGAGGTGGGGACCCTGGCGAGACCGCGCCTGAGTTTGTTTCCACACTGCACTTGCAGATCTGTCTTATTGATTAGCAACGAAAAGGGTGGGGAATTGGAGGGGAGGGGAGGGGAGCACTAAGTGGCGACCGGCTCACTGAAGCAGAAGACATGTTCTTCCAGGAAGATGTCAAACAGCTGAGAAACACCTACAGAGGAAGTAAAAAGGTGGAAAAATAAGGACGAAATGAAGGCATTTCTAAGGAGAATCTCGAGGCTCCTTTTCTTTGCTCTCTCTTCTCCCCCACCCCTTTCCTTCCATCATCTGACCTGCAGAGGCTAGAGTGACAGCGTCATGCAAATGCCGCAGTCCAGCAGGTCTGGGAGAGGGTGGATGCTAGACTGTGCGTTAATGTTAATGATGAGCGCAGTGAAAATACCAACCGCCGCCACCCCTTGCACACAGAAGCGCTCTGAGTCAGCATCAGATGCTAGCCTGACTCTCCGTGTGTCTGTATGCCTGTGCGCGCGCGCGTGCTCGCTCGGGCATCAGTGTCTAGCCGAGGGGAGGGGGTGGCGTTGTGAGTGCGTGGAGGGTAAAAGCCAGTCAGTCAGTGAGAAGCAAAGGTACGTTGGAGAGCAACTAAAATCTGACTGATTTCCATCTTTGGAGCATCAGATGTATTCCCTAAGGAGGATGGGTCTCTGTGATGGGGGTGGTATAATTATGTTAATGTCATATTTATGGAGGGGTGAGATTTTTCATTCTAATAATTGGTTGAATGCTATGGTCAAAAATTGTAAAGCCATATTCAGTTTTAAGAAAGAGCATGGACTTTTATCTAAAGACTGTTTTAATTTTTTCTTCCTTCCTTTTTTTTTTTTTTTGCTTTTTGTGAATGCTGTTTTTGGGTTGTTTCTTTTGGATTTTTTTAAAACTATTTATTTGAGGCCAAAAGTGATTCAGTATGGGAAATCAAATGATAAACAGAAAGAGATCTTATATAATGATGCATTACATCACAGAACAGGATATTTAAGTCTTACAAGGCAAAGTAAATATCTGGGCAGGGGTGAGGGGGTTGGTTAGAAAGGGGTGTGGTACTTGGGTGGAGGAGGGGGACACTTAGCAAATATTTTGTTCAGCCTAGCTTTCCTTGCAGCTTGCGTGGAAATGGAAGATTCACCTGCCTACAGGAATACACTCTAATTCTTTCCATTTTTTCCTTTCTTTCTTTCTTTCTTTCTTTCTTTCTTTCTTTCTTTCTTTCTTTCTTCCTTCCTTTTTTCCTTGCTTCCTTCTTCTTTCTTTTTATAACCTCCCCTTTTCCCTTTTAAGATCAACCACCCCAGAAGAACCAGATTCCACTTCCGTGGCCAGGAGTTTTATGTTTCACCCTACATTCTGTGCTACTAAACCCTAGCTCATTCCTAAAGTACAGAATCCATTCTTGAACCACAAACGAGACTAAAAGATGGGAGGGAGTTGGATGAATATACAGGATTGGGATTGTGTATTTACAAAGGTAGTGAACTTTATCATGTAATTATTCAAAGAAAAGAATCTTTTTGCTTACAATGTTGCCAGGATTTAAAGTAACATGCTTAATAAGTGGCCTTGCTCAAATAACTATAGATTATGCATGGAAATATTTGCTGTCTGAATAGTTTGTATATTTAAAAAGAAAAATCAAGATGAATAGGTGTTAAATTATAACATGTAGAAAGTTTTTTTTGTTTGAATCTTTACTGTAATGGTGTATATTTAAATCAGATTTTAAGTGTTATATATCCTGGACCCACTGTGTAACAGTTGTGGTATAGAAAGCTGCAAAAAAAGCAACATTTCAATTAGGTTCCCATTAACTGGTATATAATCCTTTTTTAACGTAATAGAAGCGGGTGTTACTGTCAAAATCTGCTAGCTGCAGATTTTAACCCATTTGCTGTCTCCTTTGAATAGAATGGAATGATTCTTAGCTGTTCATTGTCTGCTTTGTTCTCATAGTCCTCATTATTGTAAGTTCTAACCTATAAGTGCTCATCATGATTATTCTGCTCATCTTGACTTTCATGTGTCACGTATGTTTCCATTTGTGTGTTTCAACTAGTATTTCAAAGAAAAAAACCTGACTGAACCCAACTATGATTCCTAAGCTGTCCTTTTTACGGGAAGAAGAATTCTCCTGCATCAAACCAGACTTTTCCTAGTCCCTGAGACCCTAACTTGTGAGGAATTTTAGTAACATCACAAGTCAGGCTCTTGGGACCTAGGCGGAGGGGTACCAGCAGCTTTGGACCTTATTGATTGTCGGCACAAACCACCAGAACAAAAGAACAGGCATATTCTGCCTAGGAGGAAAGAACAATGCTTTTCTTTTTAATCAGCAAGGGTTTCACCATGACCCACCCCCCAAAATGCAATTGTCAGAAACTGTACTCTAAAGATATGGCACAGTGGCAATAAAAGAACATTTGTATTTACTATGATGATCGATTCAAGTGTTGTAAGAGAAATGTATCAGAAGCAGAATTAAAACAGAATTGTTTTTAAAACGTTGCCTTAGGCAAATTTTAAGATGAGGAAGAGGAGAATATGTCCTTCATTAATGACAAAATTTGTTTATATTCATAACTTTTGTATGCATAGAATTATATACATTACTTACTTGAATAAATTATTATGTCTTCATAGAACTGTGACTTGGAATACGTAGGATTCCAATCATACTTGAGGCCTGCAAAAAAACGATTTGCAATCTTCTTTATTAAACCTATTAGGGTGGATACAAATTCGTAGGGAATATTGTTTTATACATGATAGTTTCAGCCAGTTTTCCTTAGACTTTGCCCACGCAAATAGTCTATGTGTATTAACAATTCTCTTATTCTGAGATTCACAAAGTCTATCTTTAGAGGAATACGGTGAATTTGAATTTTTATATTTCATTTTGTGTGTGTTAGGAACCTATATGAGATAAAGCAATGGGTAGCTTTGTGTAAACTGCATCTGAATGCAGAATCTGATCAGAATTTCCATTATCAGAAGTAAATATTCCAACCATAGCCTCTGTTGCTTATTTGAATATTTATTAGTTGTTGACACATCATGCATGTATTTTTGGACCTATAATCAATAAATCTATTCCAAATTTGCAATAATATTACAAAACCTGAGGCTTAAAATAGAGACGGCTTTTTATAACACAGTCGGCAGAGTGACTTTGATGCTTTACTTGTATTGCTTTACCATAACTTGGTTTCTCCATTGTTAAAACAAATCTATGAACCTATTTTAGGATATTGTGTGGAATCTTTGTTCACTTTTGTTCACCATGAGGTTGTTATTATTGCTTACAACTTGAAATATCATGAAATACAAAGCACCCTTGTTATTTCCTAAAAAAATATAAAAATATCTTAAACACTGGCTGTGTTCAAGTAT
This sequence comes from Bramus lutescens, assembly GCA_001685075.1. Classification (NCBI taxonomy): domain Eukaryota; kingdom Metazoa; phylum Chordata; class Mammalia; order Rodentia; family Cricetidae; genus Bramus; species Bramus lutescens. Next base: position 277,680 of record LOEQ01000608.1, on the reverse strand, counting down.
GCATGAACATTGCATCTTTTTAGATTCCTTCTTGGCCTCACCCATGCCATTTATCTAGAAGCCTGAAAATGTGTCTGTGTGTATAAATATGTTTTATGATTCCAAATGAATGGAGCAAATATAAATAGTAAAAGTTTATTTTTAGCCTGTATTTTTCTTTTGCTTCTTTTAATCTCCTTATTGTTGGAACTGATTATTTGTTAAAAACAGAACTTTTTCAGCACAAAGAACTCTACGTATGTTTATCTGTGAGCATCAAAAAAACTCGATTCTGTTTAATAGGAGGTTTACATAACTGATCAGAAGCATTCTATTGAATGGAATACTATATAGAGGAGTGTGTTTACTAACACCTGTCATACGATAATCATAAATAATATGCATATGGTTATCTGATGAACTTAAATCCAAAAGAAAGTAAGGAATTATATTTATATAATAATAGCAGAATATTTAAATATAGGTATTTCCTTTTTTTCTGTGCTAATGAGCTCCACTGTTTATTAACTTACATTTTATAGGAGAAAATTTACTAACATAAATTGAGAATGCAATGCTATTTATTCAGTTCTCTTAAAACAGACATCATGCATGCATATATATGACTGATAGATCTTGCAGCTTTGAACATTCTCTGTGCAAACACCATGTGTGGCATGTGCTTGGCGAGAGTGCCATTCACAAAGCTTTCCTCTTACTCCATAAAGGTGTGTGTAGACATCAGACACTTTGTTTCTGTAAGTCAGTTTTTTCTATAAGTACGTGGATGGGTGGGATTCTTTCCGCGTTTCTCTCTCAGCTGTCACCAGATAATGCTGCTCTGAGGCTTCATACTATGACTTGTAAAACCAGATCATTCTAAGCTTAAAATAAAAGGAAAGATATACAAAAAAGAGTGAGAAAAAGATGACGGTTGCATACAAAAAGCAGTGATATTAACAATCCAATGGCTTCTGGATTGGGGAAGCAGTCTGAGTCAGACGCATACATTAAGAGCTGTCTGATGCCCATGTGAGCTCGCTCAGTGTGTTGAAAACGAGGGAGATCACCTCTTCTCTGACACCAGCTTATTTGGACATATTAATTTTGAAATAGCAAGTCACTGTTCCACATATATCGACTAACCCCTGCTTGAGTCTTTCTCTTTCTCATATTGTTTTCTAAATTACTGTCAACTCCAAGTTCCTTTTAAAAATAAAAATCGTTACTCCACTTAGCCATTTACTAAAGACTAATGGAATAAGAGTTTTCCTTTTGTCTTTGTTTTGAGACTTTGACAATATTGTGATACCTGCATCTTTAGCTTTAGATCTCTATAAGGGAAACATGGGTCTTTCTAAATGACAATTTTAAAGCATTTTAAAATCTGTCATGAAAGCCACTCTGGAATTTTGCCAAATCTTAATATGATTATATTTTCTTTTAATATTCATGAGGTCTATCTCATTCTCTATTTAAAATCCCTAAACTCTTCAGTCTTGCACTGACACACAGAAGTATAGAGATACCTCTTAAGTCATTTAATAATGCCTGAAAGAGGAAGATGTATCACAGGGGAATTATAGTAGAAATTAATTACTAATGAATTAGAAAAGGTGGGGTTTACCTTAAACTGGTCTTCAAAATGGCGGGCTGGTACACATGCCTAAGCTTGACCTAATACGTCTATAATATGCAAATGGCCTAGCAGGATGTCGGGTTTGGATAAGTTTGAAGGAAAGCAGTGCACACAGGGTGAGCAGAAGCCCAAGTTTCCTCGTCGTTTGCACATGCAATGCAGCCTAGTTGTCTATAAGCAGCAAATGCAAGCACAGTTTTGATGCCTGGATTCTTCCGTTTAATTTGTTAGTAAACTTGTAATTTAGTACTCAAATCCCAGTGATCCCTAAGTGACTGCATTTGGAAAAAGAAAACAAGGTTCTTAATATAGAAAAGTTTAAAAAAATACCCTGGGTGTTTGCAAACATGTGAAAAAAAAGAGGTTTTTCCTGCAAGCCCATATTTAGAACACTGAAACTTAGTTGCTATTTTTATCTATGTGTCAGTTCCATGTTTAGTTTCCGTATCCATCAATGATCAAAGACATTAGGGCTTGTGTGTGTGTGTGTCTGTCTGTCTGTCTGTCTGTCTGCATGTCTGTATTTTTCTGTGCATTTCTGGAAAATGCTTAGTGAAAGCAGTATAAACACTGAGGCAGCTTCCTGATGTCACTCATATCGTGTTATTACTAAGTTAACTTCAATTTTCATTGACTGAAACTTTCCCCACGTGACTTCATATTAAACATATTACATGTTAACTTGCATACGGTACTGGACCTGTGGAAAGTTTGAAGGCAGGTGAAGACTGGAGGTAACTGAGATTAATTGAAGATTAGTTTCATTAGCTAATTTCAAGAATATTTTATGAAAACCACAAAATAAGAATTTTTGATACATTAGTAAACCTGCCCTATTGATGATATTACATATTTGATTTTAAATTTGCTTTTTCAATAGTGAATTACTCACCTACAAAACCTGTCATGAATGGCACCCGTTTGGTCAAGTGAGTAAGAATAGTCACCCTTGGGTCCCAACTTGGTTAAATAAGGTATTGGATCTTTTCTAGAAGAAGTTTTTAACAATTTTTCTATTCTGTTTTTCTCCCTCTTTGTTGACTGGGACTTATCATTTGTGAACAAGTGAATTTTCTGTGTAATTATTTTCCTGTTTTGGAATCGGTGTTTTCCTTACTCCACCAGTCAATATCAATATTTTATGTATCCAGTTTGGCAGGTCATTCTTTAAATCTTCTGAATATTTGTAGACATATAAGTGAAATAACATAAATTATATATTTGTATTAGGATTGTTTTGCCATTTCAATGATAGGTTGGAGTCATGTTGAATTGAAATATACAAGTGAAGCCATTGGTTTTGTAACGACTTTTAATATAATACCTTTTTCATAATAAACATCCAAATCTTAGGTAGGGAGTCAATCTTCCCTAAGCAATTACTCTGCTATGCAGCACACTAAAAGGCCAGCCTCAGCATTCATGAACTGTGGGGAGATTTCTACATTAGACACTATTTTTCATTATTTTTGTTCTTGAGGGATTTTACCAGTCACTTCTACCATTTCTCTCTCTTCCTGCCCCCTCCTCCTGCACCCAACATGGAGCCCTTTCAACTTCTTCAAAGAAGCTGGAGGGAAAAAAGTGGACTCTTTATTAATGGCAGAAAACAAACTGGCTGCTAGACTTCCGAGACAGCTCTCCAATAATGAAGCTGGGCAGGCTCCGTGACAAAGAATTCTTGAATGTACTAAATATATAGAGAAGCCTATTTAATTCATCAGAGGGGCTTAGAGGACAGACACAGAAAGTTTAGACTTTAATTTAAGCTATGCCAGAAAATGAAAATGTACTTTAGAAAGGATTTCTGAAACAATTGTTCAAAGAAATGTCAACTTTGAAGGTTCTTTCTAGAAGAATGAATTTTGTACTCTCATTTTATGTGGTGATTTTTCTCAATTAAAAAGGAAATGATTAATAGAATCTCAAAGAAATTGTAGTTTATAATTTAAAAAAATGTGTTTTCTTTCCATATGACCCATTGTAGTGAGGCCCATTTAGTACATTGTCTAAAAATAATCAGTTACATGAATGAAACACAGAGATAATTTTATTTTTATGAAAGTTAGACATAATGGAAGTGCTCATCATATTTCAAAAGAAAAATTTTCATCTTTTTATGGTTTCCAGAACATTCACACACACAAAACTTAAGATTTAAAACATTTTAGAATAATATAATCAGTTCATTCTGAAGAAACAAATAGCTAATAAAAACAGGACCATTTGATTCTAAATTTATAAGATTAAAAACATGATCCTAGCCTATCTCTTGATTAATATGGCAAAAAGTTCTCCTTGTCCGATGCTTCTAAGACTACCAGACATGATATTTGTAAGGGATATTCATTTCAAGAATATGAAAATTATTAATCCCAATACTGTCATAAAGAATTACTTATAAAGTTTACTCAGGGTAGTAGGAATGTAATTCTAGGAGGAAACTACTTGCAGACTTTTTGCTAATGTTTTCTTGGGATTAGCAGAGTCTGGAGCGAAGTGTGTTTTTGTTTTCATTGATCACTACTGTCTGAAGAGAATATGCACTCCTCTCTGTTGCTTCTCTGGAGCTCACAGCTGAGAAGGGAGGACTCTGGATTACATATCGTCAGCACAGTATGAATTTTTGATCCATTAGTCCATGGCTTTCCCATGTTCAGTCGCTCTCTGTCTCTGCTCTCTCATTCCATTCTCTTCTCTTTTCATCTTTTCATCCTTTTCTCTGTACTATGTAGACATTCTTAGGTGGGCTCTCAGCACTGACTGACAAAGTTGACCAGCTGTATAGTCTTTACAACACAATATTCCAGAAGGGAGACAGAGACAGAGACAGAGAGAGACAGAGCAACAGAGAAAGACAGAGAGACAGAGAAAGACAGAGAGATAGAGACAGACACATACACACATACAGAGAGAGAGAGAGAGAGAGAGAGAGAGAGAGAGAGAGAGAGAGAGATTCTGTTTTTCTCAACACCAGTTCTGAAGATGAGAAAGAAGCCTTGTTTTCCTCCCATGCCCATCAGTGGATCAACTTTTCTACATTTCTGCCCATATCTGTTCTACGCTCACTCTGAGGATGGCACCCTATAGAGAGAGGCAACAGGACGAGATTAATCTAGCAGGCTCAGAAAAACAAGGGAATGGCACATAATGGAAGAAATACCTGGCAAAACCAAAACAGGGCTTGAACAGTTATCACCAATTTCTGAATTGTTTGCCATAACAACATTTATAGGTCAGATGTTTGCCTTAGTGAACTTGGTAGTGTTTATCAATACATGGAACACTATTGTCCAGAGAAATGAGCTCTGTACATCATGATAGTCAAAGACTGTCTTGCATGGTGAATTTCAGCTTTGAGTATCATGAAGATTAACTACATTTTCTTAACATTTCCTATGACATATGTAAGGACAGTCAGCATAGTATGTCAGTTAGGGATCTCAAATTTTATGCTAGTATTATTAGAAATAAAAATTTGGTAAATAAAGGATAGTAGTTTCATTTGAAGTCTAATGTGTATGTAATAGATAACACTTGATTTGACTGGTTGGTTAAATTCTTTATCACCAATGTTACAGAAATGTCTATGACTTAATCTTGGAATCCTCTTATTTTTGATTATGAATTGGCCCAAATTTCCCTATTCTTCAGTGAACATATATACATGCGTGTGTTATATGTTTGTATGTATGTTATAATAATTTATATCATCATACACATGCAAACACATATATATGCCTTTAGTGAGGTGAGCAGGCCTGCTTTTTGTCTGGCCGGCTCCCGCACGGCTAGCTTATACCCCAAAATAACAACACA
>LOEQ01000608.1:242413-257708 GCA_001685075.1 Bramus lutescens | reverse complement strand
GAGAGAGAGAGAGAGAGAGAGAGAGAGAATATCCAAGTTTTAAGAGATATCCAAGTTTTAAGTGATCCTTGATCTTGAAAATATATATATATATATATTTATTTATTTATCTTGTTAGAGATCATTATATACTGTACTTCTTTGAAGAACGTAAGTAATTTCCTGGGAATGCAAAAAAGTACACAGTTATTTATAGAAGTAAACTGTATGGTTTTGCCAACTCTGAGGACCTCCTTTTTATTATTCTAATGAACAAAAACTGGGAAGCTTGTGGTGTTTAATTTAGAACGTGCTAGCATGTTGTAGCAGAATTGTAATCTCATATTCCACTTGTCACATATGAATAGAATACATTTTCACGATTTATTTATTGGGTCTAATTAAATTATCATTAGTCTTCCATTTATGTGGATGTATTTTTGTACAGCACTGTTCTGTTATATATAAATGCTACACTTATTCAATAATGCAGGACTAAAATTAGATCTCTATTCTATTTTGAATTTGTTGGTGAAGTATCTTGCCTTGACTCTGAAAGCTGTATTGTAGGTTAATGAGTTCTTTTCCAGTCTGAGGTTTCTTAAACCTATTTTAATTCCATGTCAGAAATTAGAAAGGTTTTTCCAGGAAGAGTTATATACATCCACAAAATAACATGTGGGCGTTTCTGACCTACTTCTTTGTCTTCAATTTTGCTACTGCTTTTGTCTCCAAGGAAGAATACAGATGCATTATTTGTTTTAACATATTGACTTCCTTTTGCAATGTATTGCTGTGCACATTCTTGTGTCTATATGGGTGTATTTTATGCCCATGAGTGCTATGTGCAGTTTAATATGGAAGTCAGAGGAAGGTATCAGTTGTTCTCCACTATTTTTATACCTAATTCCCTTTGGAATGGATCTCTTATTGAATCTGGAACTCACTATTTTCTGGTAACTGACTGGCCAACAAATGCTAGCAGTCTTTCTGTTTATGCTTCTACAGTGTTTGATTCATGTGGTCACACCTTGCTTTACAAGTGGGGGATGGGAGTGGGAATAAGAATTCAGGTCCTCATGCTAGTGAGCACTCTTACCCATGAGCCATCTATCTTTCCAACCCCTATGGGCATTTTAAAACAGAATTTTTCTATGAGTTAATTAGGCTAATTTGTCTAAATTATTCTTTCAAGTAATATCTAACTTGATACTATTGGGGACCTGAGGCAGTATAAGATTTGGGAGCAAAAGGATGAGATTACAATGAACATGCACAAGGATAGCCTCAGGCAACTCTTAATTCCTACAAAATGGTAATAAGATATTCCGTGCATAGTTCAATCAGGAAATATTGTATATTTCTCAGCTGGTAGAATCTCTTGCACTGAGACGGTGGGACTGATCTAATTAATGTGAGCTTGCCAAAGCCAGCTCGACTGGGACAGATGGAGCATGTGATCAAACCGGACTCTGAATGTGCCTGACAATGAGGGCTGACTGAGAAGCCAAGGACAACAGCACTGGGTTTTGATTCTAGTGCATGGACTGGCTTTGTGGGAGCCTAGTCTGTTTGGATGCTCAACTTTCTAGACCTGGATGGAGGGGGGAGGACCTTGGACTTNGGGAGAGAAATGGGAGGAGGGGAGGAGGTGGAAATTTTTAATAAAAAATAATAACAAAAAGAAGTAAAAAAAGCTATTGTGTGGTGGCTAAACATAAGAACTACCTTCTTAGAGCATTCAAGTGTACAATACACCTCATTGACTGTAAACACAGCATGATGGGACACAGGCCTTGATACTATTCATGCTTAGAAACGTCATGCTCATTGAATAGTTTCATCATGTGCTCTTCCTGTCTCTGTCAACTTTTGTGTACAAATTTGTGATATCAGATGCTAATACATCAGAACATCAACCAGGTCTCACCTGTTCTTTTGTGACTAGTTTATTTCACTCAGCAAGATACCTTCAAGGTCATTAGCATTATTATTACTGTTCATTCCAATTTCTTTTTAGAGGTAGAATAGAATTTATACACATATTTATTTATCCATTTATCTAGTATCAGATGTTATTTTTACATGTTTCCCCACATTTATTTATTTAATTTTATGTTTATAGAGATCAGAAGAGACAACTTAGAGGTGTCAGTTCTCTATGTCCCCCAGCTAGGGCCTGCTTTAGAATCCAAGTCATTGGGTTTGTCAGCAAGCGTCTTTACCCCTGAGCCATCTTACTTTTTGAATAATCTATAAGTTTCATGTAGCTGATCTCTATTTGAAATCGTGTGTCTAATTATTTTAGTTAAATACCACATAAATGGACTAGCTAGACCAGAGTTGCTATATTTATAACTCTGCATGGAATCTCTGCTCTGTTTTCTCAGCATTGGAAACATTCTTAATGCTATGGACAACATACAATGTTGCGACTCCACAGTCTCACCAACACTTTGTCTTTTTTCTTTTGATAATAGCCATTATGACTGGATGAGGTGTTACTTCATTTTAGCTCTGATTTTTGTTTCCCTAATGACTAGTGCCAAGGCACATTTTTCCAAATACCTGTTGCTGTGTGTTCTCCATAGGAAACATCTATCAAGTCTTTAGTTTGTCTTTTCGTCCAATTTTTTTCTCTTGCTGAGATTTTCACTTTTTTATTTCATATTTCATATTATAGCAGATTCATGGGATTAACTATCCAAGGATGTCCTTGTGCTATTTATTCTTGCAGTGGTGATTACAGTGTTAATAAGACATACGAAGGGAACACAGCAGGGTTGAGAGTGGCCAGGGAAGCTTGTCACATAGCTTGGGAGGACTTTCACTTGCCAAGTCTCCCAAGGATGGCATTGAACTCTTGATTTTCTTGTCTTGACCTCCTGCTTCTGTTAATTCTGTCAATTACCATGACCAGAGTCACTATGTCCAGCCCTGTCTAGTTTTTCTTGGATTAATAAAATGCAGATTCTCAGAGTTTTACTCTAGAGCCTGGAGTACAGTGATGTGTTCAATAACAAAGTTTTTCTCTAGTTCGATTGATTTATAACAGAAACCAATTATCATGTTACACTAATTTTGTATTGATGATAGAAAAGATTTTCAAAAAATGTTTACTTCCTTCAGCATTTTTTCATTTGTTTTCTTTTTATTTTATTTTTTTTTTTGCATTTTCGAGACAGGGCCTCTTTGTGCAACAGTTGTCACTGTCCTACTGTCCCAGAACTTGCTTTATAGGCCAGGCTGGCTTTAAAGTCACAGAGATCTGCCTGTTTCTGCCTCCAGAGTTCTAGGATTAAAGACGTGCACCACGAAGCCAAGCTCATGGTTCTTCCTTTGGACCACTGTGTCGTCAGGCTGACATCAAACTCAAGATCCATATGCCTATCATTTCCAAAGTCTGGGATGGCAGTCTGCAGCCTGGCTCCCTTCAATTATTATTTAAAATATGCATTTCTTAGTTCACCCTGGTAATTGCAAAATTGTACATAGAAGCCCAGGAGTTTGTGAAATGCTTTTCCCTAGGGCAAAAACTCTCCTTTTCACATCTTCTTTTTAAAATTTATATTTGGATAATTTTTGAACTTTTAGTGATCTGTTTTTGGGGAAAAAATGAAGACACCATCTTCTCTGAGGTTGAAATCACTTAGCAACGACAGCTTGTAACACATGCTCTAGGAATGAATGTTTTATAAGGGCAGAAATCCGACCACCCTGATGATGACGTTTTTTGGTCACCTTAGCTATTCAGAAAACTCTCAGCAACATGCTTTACTTTGGTGGTGAGAGAGCAGTATTCATGCTCTCTTCACAGTATACCATTAACAAAAGGGGAGAAACACGTCAAGAATATCAAAAACCATTGTTTATTAGTTTGCATTTATCTGAAGTTAAGATAAAATCTTTCAAACCACAACGTCTACCTGTGACTTTTAAAGTTTATCATGAACGACAGACACTATTTCAAATTCTCTCAAAGAAGTCTCTAAAAAGATGCATTCACTTTGGTGCAGACATGATAATTTCTTAGCTGAAATACTTTAGTTTAATTTAATTAATCCAATTTTTAATACTAGATGAAATATAATTTTAGAAGCTAAACATATATTTGCTGTATTTCTCTAGATAATCCATGTTGTTGCAAGTCCAGAATACTAAACAAATTTTGTTCCATATTGGGGAATAATGGGTATCTAGTCTAAATTCTAAGTGAATTGGCTTAGCAAAAGTGTGCAATGAATAAAAAGATTTTAATTTTCAGTGAAATGGGATAACTGTAGTAAATCATATCTGAAGGACGAGACAGAATTCATGCATAGCAATTATATTGAAGAAGAAATGTTAGCCAAAAGCTTAGTTTTTGTATTAAAAATGCTTCTTTCATCTTACTGGCTCGTGAAACCCTTGTGTCACAGCAGCATCCTTTAAAACATGAGAAACAGTCCAGTTACTGAAATGCATTGTGTCACCTTTTGTGTCCAAGAGAAACACATAGAAGTTTATTAGACTGAAAATTGTAAACACAACTCCTTAATAGCTCTATCATCTAAAGAAACCTTACATAGACTTCGCATAACCATTTCTACCCATGATATGCTGTCTCCTCAGAAGCCCAAAGGCCTAATACTGTTACACTGAACTTTTATCCTCAAATTCAAATTGAGAATTGTATACTCTTGAGAATGGCCTTTCCCTCTGCTCCTAGAATAATTATTTGATAGTTAACCTGTGATTATAAATGTATATGTGACTGGATATCCCATCATTTTTAAAAAAAACTATTAATTTATCAATAAACACCTAGGTTACTTCCAGTTATTGCTGCTACAAGTAGAATGTAGTTACTATAAACACCACCTTACAAGTCTTGTTGTGAAACATGTTCTCATACATTTGAAGTAAATTAGGAAGGATCCAATTTCTGATTTGTAGTGTCACTGTACAATTAGATCAACCACACATTGAAATTCTGTTCTAGAGTAGCTGAACATTTCTGATTTTTTATTGTTGTATTTAATGTGTATAATTATATCTAAAGTGCCGTGTGTGATTCTTCAGTTTGGAAAAGAATGTTATAGGAATGATTACCTAGATGTTTTCTAACTTTGGTTCCTCCCATGTGCCTTCCTTTCTGTCTTGTGTATTCTCAATATCCCCTTACAAAGGCAAATGTACTTCTGTAGCAAGGTGATTTAGTGAAGAATCCAGGCTCAAATTATTTTGGATTACTAGTTGCAATGTTTGTTATTAATGAGTACTTCTCATTTTTCTTATTTAGGATAAGTGTAGGCTGCTATGAAAACTGAGCAAGCATTTGTGAAGTCTTTCCTTTAGAGAGACACTTCTGGCCTCCTTTCTAGCATAATCTTAAATTCTCACATAGATGCTCACAACCCTAATGAAAATTTTACTTACATGACTATGCTAATCTTTAAAAATGTAAACACCAGTGAGGACAATGATACCATCCCTCTTACTCATCACAGCATCCTCAGAGATAGCACAGACTCGGCCACAACAAAGTTATCAGCACCATATTTTAGAATGAATAAGAGAAATAATGAAAAAATGAATGAATGGATTAGTTGTGAACTTTGCCTCTAATGTTAGTATCTGTTTATGAATTAAAGCATTTAAAATTTTATTTATAAGCTGCTATGTATTGATCATGCTTCTTTAATTATGAAGAGAAGGCCTCTGCATAAAGGCTGTGTAAATGCATTTACAAGATGCCTTGTAAATAAAGCATAAGGTAAAGTTCATACCACTCCTACCTAAAGTAGATGTTATGGCTTGAATGTAAGTGTCATGGACTCATGTGTTTGACACTTGGTCTACAGACTGTGGTTTCTTTTTAACAGAAGTAGACACTTTAGGAGGTAGAATATAGCTCTAGAAAATGGATCCCTGGGAGACAGATACAGAGGGTTAGGGTCTTCTCTGTTTCTGACCTGGCTCTATTTTTACCTATCTGAACACGGAGCTATAGCCACAAGTTCCTGGTGCCATGGACCTAGCTACTTAAACCACCATGAGTTTCATGACATGGGGGATTGAACCACTTTAAACAAGCACCTTCTGTCAAATATTTTTTATTGATTTTTATTGAGCTCTACATTTTTATTGCCACAAAAAGAAATGTAATCAAAGCAGTAGGATAATATTTGATTGATAGTTGGGGGTTATTCATGTTAGCTAGTCCATTGGTATGCTGGGACTCCATAAAGTTGATGGGAGTCATATTATTTAGGAGTTTTCTTTGTCTTTATTAGTCTTGGGTACCCTCAAAGTATCCGTTGGTAACATTGTCATAGAAATACTTCTTTATGCCTCCATTGACAAACTTACTTCAGCATTCTAGCGGTTAAATGTTTTAAGTTCCACAAGACATTCAAAGGACGCAGATAACTCTGTGACATCACAAAGATGATTTTTCATATGCACACTGTGTAATAAATACCCAAACTGTGATTTGGCCACCATTCTCAAGAGCACAAGCCCTTTAACCTCACTATTTCTCTGCTTCCCTCACAGTTTGTCAGTTACCTGCCTTGTACACTTCTAAAAACTGGTTGCTTTGTGGTCTTTAAAGAAACAATTAGCAATTTTTGCACTCATTTGCTATAGACCCCTAATAAACATGTTTCTCCATATTTTGGTGTATGAGACCATGTGCTAAGTTGTAAAGACATATATAAGCGTATTCATTTTCTTTGTTTTCCCCAAAATTCCTCAAATGCAGGTATCATTAGACTGATGTTGAATATTATATATGTGAAGAATTGTAATTTAATATCACAGGACTATATAATAAACCTTTGCTGTGAAACTGACTCTCAACTTCAAACAAATTCAAATGTCCATTTTGTGCAATGAAGGGTCTGAACTGAAATTTATGCCAAGTCATAGTACGCTGTAAAAGGAAAATTACATTTGTTTCCTTGACTTTTTTTAAAATATTTTTAAATACTTATCAGGTATGCAAATGGACATAAAATTGTTAATATTTGTTATTTATTGTGTCCATCATTGTCTTAAACAAATTTCTAGTTTTATTTCATGTTATTACAGGCACATAGGCAGCTACATTCACTGTGCATGTGCTACTGTTGAAGAAATAGGCTAAGAGAGATTAAAAAGTGGTCTCAAGGTCACAGGGAGTGATGCTTAAGCCCAGGATATGATTCTGTGTTGTAATGGGGTCCACTGTTTACCACTAGTTCATGCTTCTCTTGCTGCAATAATTCAATTTGGTCATTTTAGCTAATAGTGAAGGAGGGTACTGTCCCTTTTGTTTTCATGTTCCATACATTAGGCAGCATTTTTCATTCATATGCAATGTGGTAAAATAAAATCCTATCTTCTCCCTTCTATGCTTCCATATTTATTGTGCTTCAATGGCCTTTATAAATAAATCAAATCATAATAACAAACCTGTGACTGAAGTGACTTAGTAATTCTGGCTCATTTCATTCTCCTGTTGCAACTCAAGGACTTTAAGGTCCATCATAAATATCTATAAGTCAACTCCAGAATTACAGCTATGAAACCATAGAGGCAACATTTTAGAAAAAAAAAATCACTCTATTATGTAATACTAAATCTGTATCTGTAGTTAACTGCTAGAATAGCAATAAAATATGGATTAGATTTTTCCAACTGAATATTAAATCTATTTTAAAGAGTCCTATTTGTGCCCATTCATAAGTTAATATTTGAAAATTGTTACCCCCCTTGCTATGGTACATCTGCTCTCTGCAAGTGTTTGTATTCAAAGATTGCTGCTTCATAAAAGCACTTCGCCTTTATGTGTTGCTATTTTATTATTGCTGCACTTAATTGCAAAGCTTCTTTTATATAAACAGGGAGAGTTTTCTAAATCCAGGAATGAGTATTTTCTACAAATAGTATGGAGACGTTTATTTATTTATTTTCACTTTGCCAAAGTATCAACGTCAGCTCATAATTATAGAAAGGCTTTGTTCTTCTTATCTGGGTGTCAACAGTAATTGGAATCCATATCCATATCCATATCCCACCTTGCAATCATGCTGCAAAAGGGCAATAAATTCCCGCTGAGTGTGTTACTTGTTAAATTTAGTGCATTACATTCAAAGTAATGAATAAAAGCAGTGGGCCGTTACCGTCTGGCTGGCTGAGGGAAGCCAGAACAGCAAGACTCCCCTGAGGCCTTGTGCTGGTTTTTAAAATAGCAGTGACAGGCAGAATCAAGGGAGTCCCTAAGCACCACAGTTTGGTTTGTCTCCCCTAATTTCCCCTTCTGTTAGAGACTCAGGCTAGAGGGAGAAGAGGTAATCATATCCATTAATTCACCACACTTTTATGAAACGCTGAATACTCTAGTTTCACTGCCAACAAATGCAGTTTAGATGGGTAGAGATATATTTACATTGATCAAGGAGATGAAAATCCCAGTGAATGTCAACCAATAGCTATGCCTCTGTGCAGTTAGCACTGTTCCCTAAATGTATCTATTGTGTATTTATCTAGATAAAAAATGCACATGGATATTATTTCATGAATAAACCAATGAAATAAGCTCTGTGTGTATCGATACTTCCATATCATATTTATTGAACATGCATAAACAGTTACTGAACATATGACGCCAAATTGTTAACAATCACTTTTTCTTAAAATAACTATATTCAAAAATAAATATTTCCGTATAAAATGCTCTCCATTATATATAATACAACTTTTTAATCTTTAATATAAATAACCAATGATGTTGAATGAACCTGTTCTACATTCTTAGTGTGCAGAGTTCTTATTCTTTAATATAATTAAGTTAGATATGCCATTTCCTGCCAAAGCCAGTTGATATGCCCAGTCCTTTCTATTTTTGTTAATAGTAATACTAATCCAAAAGAAGAGTAGATTCTTATGACAAAATACAAGTAATTTATGTGAAATAACCACTTTTACTTTTCTTGAGTGCCTTGGAAAATTTATCATAGAGTGCCCTTTGCTATCCACGATAAAACAGCTGCTTCCAAATAGCCTGGTGTATCTCATTAGAGAGATATTAGGCCTAATTATGCAACATATGAGTGAGATCATTATAGCGACATTATCTCAATGAGGTAAGTAAGGCACACGTGAAATCCAATACTCAGCTGCTCGGAAGAATATTGGAAAGCAAATGTAAGAGATTGCAGATCGTTTCAGTGTGTGTCGAAAGATGATGCAAGACTGTCATGAACTTCCTGTGAGCATATTTATTTTTTACTACAGCTAATCATTTTCTAAATACTGTAAGTCAAGTGAGCCTACCAACTCAGAGATCCTTAACTATAACATCTTAAAACCACAGGCAGAACTTGTGAAAGTCAAGATATCTGGACCCAAACCTGAGAATTTCTCACTCAGCAATGTGGGTAGAGCTTAAGACTTTGCATTTTAAGTTTCTTGTTGGCAGTGGACTCTTTGAGAATGGGGGAAAGTATGGAAGTCCTGAGGACACATAAGTTATAGTGCCTGCTTCTGTATTTCTCTGTAAGGTAAAATGTCAAGGTTCCACTCTGCTTTGGACTTTTAAATCAAATGATACTTTCACATTACAGGTATTCTATGAAGAAATTTATCTTCAAAATATAACTAAGGTTGTCTGTCATACGTATTAAGCATATTTACAGCATGACATTCGTAAACAGTAGCCTAAACAGTAAGGCTATCAGCTGTTACCTTTCGAATTTATTTGCAAAGGAAAATGTCAAAAACCTGCTGCTGTAATTGGTGGAGTTTATCTCTTATAGAATGCCTCAATATGTTTACTGAATTGATTAATTCTGTGCAACAAACTGTGTATCAAAATACCTCAGTGGAATTGTGATTCTTATCATGTGTAAGCAATTATCTGGCTCCCTTTGTTAAAAAATATGTGCTAGCCCTGGCTTAGATGGATTAGCTAGTTTTTCCCTTCATCATGTGTTAAGGAAACACATGTAATCAAAACGCTATTAAAAGTTCACATAGAGGTTCTTTTTATTAATTTTTGTTTTCTTCACTTTCTTTTCAAAATGCCACTTATTTATTGTGTTTGTGCATGGTGTGTCTGTGAGGATGCACATGCCCTAGTGCAGCGCAGTGGGGAAGAAGACAACGGGAAGAAGTAGGTTTGCTCCTCCTACTGGGTGGGTTCCAGAGTCTCAGATTGTAAGACTTCGCAGCCATAGCTCTTACCTGCTGAGCTATCTTACCGGTCCTCGTAGGTTTCTTATCCCAAACCAAGCACTGTAATTTTAGAGTAGGGTTCTAGAGAGACAACTCAGTTGTAAATAGCTTGTCTGACAACCAAGAGGACTGGAGTTTGATGCACAGAATCCAGATTTTAAAAAGAAATAAAGTCTGGCCTTAAGTTTTGTTAAGGGCAGGCCACATGCCCAGCAGTAGATAAAAAACACGAATAGGACTCAGAGTTATTTTTGCAGGTCTTTTTGTTCATAATACTTTGGGGATTTTTTTAACCTTACTGATATTTTGCTTATATATTAGGGTTTCTGATTTTGTGTTTTATGGGGTTTCTGTATATGTAATGTGTGTATCTGTGTCTGTGTGTTTCTTGTGTTTTTTCTTTGACTTTGTTTGCTTACTTTTGTCCTATTTTAGATTTATTTATTTAATTTCTTTTAGAAGCCTGTTTGCTTACTAATGAGAGGGAGAGAAAGGAAGGATGTGGATTTGAGTGGGGAATTGGAGAGGGTCTGGTAAAAACTGGGAGAGGAGAAACCATAATTAGAATAAACTGAATGAAAATTAATCAGTTTTCAGTTAAAAATAAATGTAAAGCATCAATTAATGCCCCGTCTCCCAAATAGAATAATTGTACATGCTTGAAATATCAATATTGGGAAGTCAAAGACCACAGAGTCCAGGGGCTCACCTGGTCAAACAGTCCCGCTTACCTAGGGGCTTTCTGACCAATATGAGATACTGCTTTTAAAATTAAGGCTGACAGTGCCCGAGGCAGAAAGTTGAGAACATTGTTTCCTGGCCTCCACATACATGCACAGGCAAGAGCACATGTACCTGTATACACATGAAAAAGCATTCAGAAACACAAATTTTTATAGTAATAGTTGCTATTAAAAGGCCATTTTAAAAGAGAATAATTCTTTGGTTTTACATAGATAACAAAAAATTGAAAAATCTAATATTCTGAGCTCTTATATAAGATTGATTAGGAAACATCTGCATGATAATCTTCTCTGAAAATAAAGATAATATTGTAAGATTTCAATGTTAAATATAAGAGTGCAAACCAAACTTGTCAAACAACCTGAATTCCTAATTTTCAAATCTTGGAATCTAAGCTTTTTTTCCAAGTTGCTTTGAGTTGAACTCTCTGACAGTCTCTCCTCTGCCCTCACCTCAAAGCCAAGCTAGACACTCCAGCCCCCTGTCTGCTGCTTGCAAATCCTGAAACCGTTATTGCAACTTTGCAACTGTTTTTGGATCATTCTGATGGAGTGCCCCAGTCCCAAAGAAAGCTTTTTCCCAGGCCACTTTTTATGTAGCCAGAAAATATCTTTCTTGTATTGAATTGCTAAGGACTATGGCCACTGCATAACAAAACTGGGGCTTTGGCCTTCCTTAACTTTATTGTGTTCTTATTCTTGGCTCTAGTCTGTAATCACATGAAGGTCTTTAGAAACTAAATCCTGCGTCTCAATCAGAGAAATCTGGGTCTAATTGGCCTGGTGTATAGCCAGGTCATTAGGCTCTTTTAAGAAGCCACTTTATGATCATACTATGCGGCCAAGTTTGAGAACATTAACAGTTATTTAGAGGTGAATCCACTAAAATGGTAATTACAATCTTATAGTAGTAACAGTGAAGTGAATGTCTGTGTCTTGTACTCTAAGGAGCTAACACATGGTAAAAAGATGTCTTCCCCAACGTTAACACGTTGTGTCATTCTGCCTATGTGGAAACTAGAAGATGATAGTGAAATCATTCAGTGCCTTTGTCATAATCATAGTGGTAAGAAAGAAGTGCTTATGAAGCAGTGTTCACTATGGTGGCCAGTTTCAATTAATTCATATTCTAACTGTCTTTCTCATGTTTTAGGTTACAGTTTCCTTAGGGATCTAAGAGAGGCTCCAAGCCCTGGCTAAGGGACAGGAACTCACTGGGTGCAAAAGAGATGGCACATCTGCATAATCATTGATAATATATTTATAAAATGGATACAGATATGAGCATTATTGAAAAAGTAGATAACTGTTTAAAAGTTTTACAGATATATTTGATAGTAATATATAAATTATGGTGATGAAAAATGGAGTAGTCCTTTAGCTATGGAGAAAAGGAAGAGAAAAATAAAAGGTACAGCAACATTTTCATTTTAAGTGGGAGGGCTGAGTGTGCCACTCATCCTGAGGCTATACCAATGCAAGGAATGTAATTAGATGTCTCCCTCAGATATATGAATGGAAATAAAACATAAATAAATACGAAATGCTACAAGAGGAATAGTTACCAAATCATGGGCAGATCAAATAGTTTTAAAAAGGAAAAACTGTGGAGAAATGTTTGTAAGATTTGTAACTTATAAATAGAAATTATATTTTTCAAGCATGTATTGTTCATTCTCAAAATATGCCAAAATAAAACTAAACCCAGAAATTGCAGCAGCAGCATATGGTCATAATTTAACATTACAGGAATATTTTTTGTATTTGTATAAAGAGGCTCCTCCAAAATATTTAAAAGAAACAATAAAACAAAAGCACACTAAATAGAAAAACCATTTGCCTTAATAATTATTGAAGCTTGTGGGAAACAAAAACCAAAGTTGTAAGCTAATTAGAAATATCACATTACATTGCAGTACCACATTTCAACAGTGGCATATTGCCAATATTTTCAGAGACAAATTCATGAGCACTAGTGTTTATTATATTCAGATTAAGTTTTAATCAAGAATTTAAATTTTATAAAACTAGGAGAGAGTGTCAAATGAATATAAATTTAATTTTGGAAATTTAAAAATCATCAAATGAGTTACATAAATAAATCTTGTGAGAAAATGTTTAATTGTAAATAAGAGCACAAAGCAAAATATTATTAATTATTATAAAAAGGCAAAGTGAATACACGGAGAATTAAAAAATATGATATGGTGGTAATCTTATTTAAGAAGGTAGTTGCAAAGTTCTGGAAAATTATAACAAATATACTTTACACAAGCTGTTGAAAAATAATTTCTGGCCAGGCTGGGCAGTGGTGGTGCACATCTTTAATCCACACCACAAGGAGAGGCAGAAACAGGCAGATATCTGTGAGATCAAGACCAGGCTGGTCTACACAGCAAGTTCTTAGACAGCCAGGGTGGTTACAAGGAGAAACCGTGTATCTAAAGAAACAAATAAACAAGAAACCCCTAATATAGCAATGTGTTGTGTATCTAGAATAAAATGTAGATGATTTTAACGATCCATACAATATTATGAAGGAAACCATGTAGTAACTATAGGAATGCATGGAAAGCTTAATCCTTCATCATAATCTCCCAATATTCACATTTTAAAAAATAGTTTCATAAGTATTTCTACATATGTTTGCTAAATTTATATTTTTCAGAAAATTTGAATGATATTGCTTTCCAATACAGTTTTTAAAATCTGAATCATGAAAGTCAGAAAATTCCACCTACCCTTAACCTTATACATGAGTTGGAGAGACAGTAACTATATATATGGTATGCTCTATTTCTAAATTCTACACACAAAATTTCACAGATTCTATGCAAATCCAGTGAATCTACCCTGATTGATTCTAATAGAAACTATCCAGTCTCTCTGTCTTACATGCTTTCCTTTCCTTAAAACTTCTTTCGAAAACTTGCCATCTACCGCAAAATTCACCCTGCCTCCTAGAAACATCTAAAGTACAAGTTTGGCTCAAGCTAGGAAAGATATTTTAAAATAATGTTGTTGTTGTTTTAATCAATATTCTACTTTCAATTGCACAAATTTGGAGTGTCTTGTTTATTTGCCTTAGTTTCATTTTATAAATTATCTATTACTTTTTATTTTAGAAAATAAATGCTTTTTCTATTAACTTGTGTTTATTGTGATCATTACTCTTTGGATTTTACTGTGACTAGTCTTGGAAAATAAATTTCTTTTTTTGCACCAGATACCCTTCAACCCCTCCCAACTCACCTTTCTAGTTTTGACTCAGCCAGGTGGTAACATGGCAAGAGTAGCAGTAACCAACAGGACCCAGAGGGTAGACATTAGGATTCAGGCCCCCATCAAGGGGCAGAAAGATGCTATTTCATGCCTTATTCACAAAGATTACCCTATCCATGCGACTCTCCAGATGTTATACTCATGGATATCAATTGTAACAGTGTACAGTAAGGAAGTCCAAGCACACTTAATTTAAAAAGTTTTGAAAATATTCTAAAATAAATCAGGATGCAGGAAATGCCACAGAAAGCAAGAATAACAGGGTAAATTTGAAAAACCAATTTAAGTTTGGGCTCAGAGATAACAATTAAAATGCTGCAGTTAAGAACAGTCTCAAGATGAAGTATCATCATAAAACGCTTTCAGTTTGCTATTTCCCACGCCCGTCATGTAGCCTGTACTATCCCTGCAACCTTTCCTTTCCTTTATTTATTTTCATCATTGCTTTGAATAAGGAAGCTAAAATGTGAAAACATCAAGAATTCATTTCTCCATGAAACAGGCAAATGACTCAAAAGCCAGCTTTACCCCCTTGATGTTTAGTATCAAGCATATTGTTAGGCTGTTTGTTTGTTTGTTTTTTATGTTGATCGATGTTATTCTTACTATTGAACACACTGAAACCCAACACGTAGTAACTTAGTAAAGTCAAAATTTACAGAAAGGGCCCTGGAGGTCTTTAAAGAAACCAAAACGAGCAATACAACTGGGACTCCGGACCATGGGGAACCAGTTAATAAGACTGATCGAGCTTGTGTTCTTCTACCACATTCTCCCCTCACCACTTACCCCTCCTCACTAGCTAGGCCACTTAAGTTTTTAAGATGGGAAGGCAGTTACTGTGAGCAACAGGACTCTGCTGGCAGTTATTTATCAAATTAACAGGTTATGGATTGAAATCAAAAGCCTTGACTAGATTTAGGTCATGGCCAGGTCTCTCGTAGCCATGAATCCATTCCCTTAAGTTAAGGGTATCTTAAGAATGCCCCTCAATAGAAGAATAGATAAAGAAGGTGTGGGATATATATGCATTAGAGTACTACTCAGCGGTAAAAAACAATGACATCTTGAATTTTGCATGCAAATGGATG
>LOEQ01000608.1:223746-241445 GCA_001685075.1 Bramus lutescens | reverse complement strand
ATTGGAGGGAAATGGGAGGAGGGGAGGAGGTGGAAATTTTTAATAAAAAAAGAAGGTGTTATAGATCAATAAAATTATGCATTTCTTTTAGATTTTCAAAAAAAGAATGCTTTCTGCATCTGACACTGTCTTGGGCACTGGGGATATGGCAACAAGACAGACAGGATCTGACATTCTCTTGAGTGGGGAGAGTCACATAATAGGTAGAAAAAATATGTGATAAATATCTTATAGGCAGTTACATATAGAAATATCATACACAGACATACTACTAAATGAAAACAACAAGTGGTAGAATGGCTGAGTATAGGTCAACATTAGATAGAGATTTAGGGGAAGTTGTCTGTTAAATTAAATGTGACTGTAAACCCAGATGACATGAATAAATCAGCTATCAAAAATCACAGAAAACCTTAAGCCATGGTTGTGTTAGAGCACTTGTCTGGTACGTGTGTACTGTGAGTTCAGTCTCCAGCACCATCAAAGGACAAAAGATGTGAGTGAGAATATTAGACAGTCAATACAACTAAAATCTAGTAAGCAAATAGGAAAGAGATGGGTGGGTTAAAGACAGCAAAATCGGGACTAAGAATGAATATTGAAGGTTCTACAAGCATTTGAATGTTATTCAAAATGGAAAAAAGTTATAGCCGGAGGGAGGATGCTATGATTTGCCATAGTTAGGCAGGGTGCCCCTTGGGTTATGTTTTAATTTGACTGATGTTGCTGAAGCCAGAGGGCTGTGGAATGAAAAGGAATACTTCCCCATGGGAGACGTGGTTCTGGGCAGATAAAGCAAGGCACTGTTTGTTTTTCTTCCCCAGTCTGCTGAGGCACCTCTGTTAGAAATGCCCTTAGCAGTTCATCCCCACGTACTGTCAATCATTGTAATAACCTTTCCTGCAAATACAGCCCCTTTCTAACATTTTCTATAAATTTGCAATATTTTGGATGTTTATGACCTTTTTTGTAATTTTAAGGCCATCCAAAGGAATTGGCCCAATTGGAATGTGATCTCATATTAGTAAATAGTCCTTGCTATTCTGATTTAAACATTGATCACCTGGTGGCTAATACTTCCTTGAATGCTGCATATTGGTTGGAGGTACAGGTTTCCAGTTTGATTTACTAAGCTTTGTGTTTTCAAATTTCCTACCTTCCAAGTTTTGTTATTTGCCATGCTTCTTTCCAGCTCTCTTCCTGAAAGCAGGACTGCATCCTGAGGGTGTTTGCTAGATAGCCAGCAAGGAGCATCACTCAGCTGTAAAAGGGAGTCAAACTGATTAGGGGAGAATGGCACCACATAGATGGAACACCAGCAGAAAAGAGACACTTTAGGAGCAAAAAGGAAAACTCCTACACACAGCTTGTAATCATATCAGACACCGAAGGAATGACCTAAAGGGTTGTGAATCGCACTGGGAGAATTAATGAGATGGAAAATTTCTCAAGGAAAAAAGAGCCAAGTATAGATAAAGGAAGAAATAAACATCATAAAAGAAAAAAAAACAATGTAGAGAAAGAAAAAACGAAAGCCCCAGAGCAAGGTGGAGGACTGAGACAAAAGAATGGACAAATGAAGAAATGGTGTATTGCGTTAAAGCAAATGTATTCTGTTGTCGTTTATCTTATCGGTTGCTGGCTTTGCATTTCTCCAGTAGCAAAGCCAAACTGAAAGGATAATTTTGTTTATGTACCCAATTTGCATAATTGTGCAATATAAATTACAATGCTAATTAAGGACAGCCCTTGGGCTTCTGGAACTGGGTCAAAGTGGCTCCCTAAGTACAGAGAGGTTGGGGCATTGGCTTTGTCCCCTCTCCCACTGTGGGGGAGCCAAGCGAGTGAAAAGAACCTTCCTGATAGTGTGTGAAATCCTGTCAGAATTTGTTGTAGACTCAGACTTGCATGTCTCACTCTCAAACTTGGCTTTTCAAATGGTCTTTGTGTGATACTGGAATGATGTTCCTAATAGCAAAAATTTCTACTAAACATTCTTGCTTAGCTTTCTCTAATGTTACCCTGTCTCAGCTTGACATTTTTTTTTTATTCAGAGAACTAAATTATGAAATTGTGAACAAGTGAGCATGAACCTGGCGTACAGTATTTTCTCACAGGACCCTTGTCAGGTTGTCTGAAACCAGTGTATGGTGTGCTCTGCTTTGCCCCTTGCGAGGCAGAGAGACAGCAGGTTCACTTCTGAGCTTCAGTTAAATCAATGTCATTAAAGCTAACTAAACATTAAAAATTAAAACCCAGAGTTTATATCTTCTACAATCCCTAAGGGGGAAATTTTGCATGACAAGTTTTGTAGAATAGCCAACTTGATTCTTTCAAAGCAAGATAGTCTCTGAGTTAACATAGTGAAGTTTGGTGGAACACATGAGAGGGCCTTGAGAAAGGAAAGAAATTGTGTTTTAGAGGCTTTGATAGTCACTAAATTCTGACTTCAAGCAAAAGTTATATGCAAAATAGAAAATTATATGCAGAATAAATAACAATCATTCTGGAGGATAATAATGAACAACTGTGTTGTGGCGGAGGCCAAGCATTTCATCTAAGACTTCCATGTTCTGTCTTATGGTCTCAAATGTGGACCAGTTCTTAAGGGACTGATTCCTACCTAACTTGATCAGCAGTCTAATTGATAGTTAAGAACTCTCCCTCTACATACCTGATTTCAATTTTAACATATCAGGGGTTCTTTTGTGGGGATCATTATAAGAATAGTTGGATATATGCAATGTCTTTTCTATCCTTGTGCTATTTTTTATTCTTACCAGTGTTTTAGTAGCTCTTTCCCAAACAGTTCCATTCCCAATTTTATAAAGAAATATATATTTATTATAAATAACACTGGAGTTATTATTGTCAGCAGTGTGTCCTCTGAGAGGTGATTAGGCCATGGAGCAGTAACCTCATGAATGAGATTAGTGCCCCAATGAAAGATGCCCACAGAATTAAACGTTACCTTCATGTGTACAGATGGATCAGTCTAGGATTTAATTCCATGCCTGACAGCACAGATTATTATTCATCTAAAATCTTCTAAAATGTGTAAATAGTCTATTAAAAATTTTTTTGATATTTAGCAAGCCCAAAGAAGCTCACTGTCGCTCCATAATGGATGTGCATGTCTCTCAGGAATGTGTGAAGTTCCAGGAACATCCTGATCGCCACTGATTATCTGTTTGGGTGTCATCCTGACAGTTTTCCTAATTTTCCATTCTGCATTGTGTTGACTACACTTATTCATTCAAAACTACATTCGTCATGCATTTCTAGTCTGGAGCAGTCAGTTACATTATGTGCACATATGTCTGTTATTTGCTTATTAAATATATTAACTGCCGGGCAGAGTTTAAGACATTAAGGAAACAATGGTCACAAGAGATGAGCTAATGGAAGTAAAATAAACTCTAATTTCTGGAAGGAAGGAGTTGAAACATATACTGTCAGCTTTGTTCTTCAGGGAGTGCTGGGAACATGAGTAAATTCTAAACTGGCCAGTCCTGGAATAATAAAATATGTGTTATATTTATACTAATAGAAAGTCGAAGATTGTCAGTGCTGAAGTTCAATTTCAAAAAATTCTAGAACAACTGCTCAGTCATTAGGCAAGAGAGAGAAATCTTTCAGCAACTCGAAACTGGTCAAAAATGTATTTAAACTGTAGACTACCAACAGGAATGTGCAGGGAGCATTTGGAAGAACATGCGTGACAAGTGAAAAGGAAAAATATGTTGGGGGTTTGACTTTATTACCTAACTGTTGTGTGACTAGAGAAGTTTAATGTCATGGGACCCACACCAAATGGCTCTCATTTCAACTTAAAGTAATGCTTAAAAAAATGGTGGGATGGTATTTACAATGATTCTAATACTTTTTTTTTTTAATGTGTAGTATTCTCTAGCGGAAAGGATTCAGCTTGGAGGTAGAGCCTAGAGCTGAAAGGTGAAGGTCAGGAATGTGGGTGGGCAGCACTTCCTGAACCACAATCAGTAAGACCTGTACTGAAGATTCCCTCTCCTAAGTCTGAAATGAGGGTACATACTTCAATAAAATGCATTTCGAAGACTCAGGAGATAGCTCAGGTAGCAATGTTTGCCACATAAGGATGAGGAACTGAGGATGACACCCCAAGTTCAGGCAAAGTTTCAGGCCCAAGGAGACACTGCCAGAACATACATGGCCACACCAGACATTGATCTCTGACTTCGTCCTACACCATGTGCATACATATATGTGTCCACACCCACCAATACATCCTCTCTAGCCCTCAACAAAGACTACATACTACGACTATCAAGAAATTCAACCACGTGTTGCAGGATGTCTTCAGTTTGGACCATCATTCTATGGTACGTGGAGTTTCAAAGTAGTCAACACATTCTCAAATACCTGTACCAGAGACCAATAGGAGTTTTATATCATAAGATGGACATGGAAAACAGCATATTTGAAGAATAACAACTTTTTATATAGCACGTTTGCTATTTGTTTAATTGCAGAAACAAACATATTGTGTGGTGTTCTGTATTTATGAAATCCTTAACAAACTGTGAAGAGATAGCAGAATTCATTTTGCTCGAGCTGAAGCAATAGATCAAACGAGTCATTAAAATTAAGACTTAGTCTTATGAGTAAACTTAACTTTCATTGAAAGAATCTTTCTCATTGAAACTTTTAATTATCATGCTTGGATAACCCACATGACACTGTTTTGGCAAGATATACTTCACACATATGATAGCATGTATTGTATAACTTAGGTGTACAAACGTGTCGTAGCATGTGAGCATGTGGAAGCACTCCCTGCATTTTTCACACAACGACAAATGACCCGACAATGCATTTCTCAAGACGTCTCTAACTGAGTAATGCAGAGTTGTATTACATTATTATGGAGTAATTATTTATAATTAACTGTGTTTATTTTTCAGTTTATTTGGAGGGAAGAAAATAGATTAGAAGTGGTTAAACAAGGGGACTGATCCTGATTTTAACTCACCAAACTTGGATAGCGTGTATTTTTCTTCCTTGTATCCTGGTAGAACTGCTTCTTCTATCATGCAATGGTCTAATGTGAGCGTATCTTCTGTAATTTTAACGTGTGACCACCTGCTTACATGTGTATTAGGGAAGAAATGACTTAGTTTTATTTTTGGTGTCTTTAGTATTGGTCTGACAGAGTGATGATGCTTAATAAACACTGATGAAAATACACTAAACAGAATTGACCATTAAACCTTTAGCCATTCTGTAAAAAAGGTTCACAGTTAGTTAAAACTCATAACAAGTCTTTAAAATTTCAAGTAAGATTAAACATTAATAATAACTTCAAAAGTGCTCAGTACTTGTTTAGAAGAATCAAAAACCCAAGAACATAACATTTGTGTTGTTATAGTTCTCAGAGTAAAGACTACTGAAATTATTCAAAGAAGCTAGCAAATTTTAGTTAGCAAGTTTTAGTATGCGTATAGAATTTGGATAGTAGGTGGAAGCCACAAGAGGAGATCTTGTCTGTGACAATCACTAACAATAATATGAATTGAGGCACTTGCTCATAGCTTACACAGCCCTTGGCGAGCAGCTGTGTGAATCTTGTCGAAATGTGGCCACCTGAAACCCGGTTTTGGTAGCCTATAGTGGAAATGAATTTAGTCATATGACACAATTCTTAACAGTGGAATCCTTCAGATGTGCAGACTAGGGAAACATTATTAAAAAAAAGATAAATTTAAGGGACCATTACCATCAGCCTAGACAATTGGAGCAATCACCTTGCAATCATGAAGTAGGTTTAAACACACATGTACAAGAAACCTAGACTTTTCTTCTGAATCTCAGCAGTAAGCCAATCATCCTAATCATGGCCCAGGAAAATCATTACTTAATAAATTAACTTATTCTTTATTGAAATTTATTGTATGTACAGCCAAGATTGCATTCTGTGAAGCACATGTGGAGGTCAGAGCACAACCTATGGGTGTTTGTTCTTTCTCCATCATAGGGTTCCATAGATCAAACTCATATCAGCAGACTTGTCAGCAAGCACTTTGCTCTTTCTGAGCCATCCTGCCAGCCCCAAGCTTTATTTTTAAAAATTCATTGTCTGCTGGATTTTCATGAAATCAAGCACAAACTTTATATGTTTTTATTTTCAGGAAAAGTAAACCTGACGTTGGCAATCTGGGAGATCCGTGCATGGTTCCCACCCTACTGAAGCAGTCGCACCTCAGCCATAGTACAAAAGAATTGCCCTGACTGGCACCTGAAACCTGAAGTGTGTGTCTGTTTTGTTTTGTTTTGTCTTTAATTATTGTTTTCCAATTCTGCACGGAAACACAGGTATCAAGTTCAGAAAAGTTGTCTTTAAGTCAGGAATGCACTCTTTGTGGACGTTGGCTGAAAAAGGCAATGCTTTGTGTCTCTAGCTTTGACAAAAACTGAATGCAGAACATCTCCCCACAACACTGACTCAATTAAAAGTTTTTTTCCTCTGGGTGTGATTTGTACTACAGAGACAAATCAAGAAATATTGACAACTTGCTTAAATATTGCTCTTAGTCTTATTTATATAATTTATTGTGCCAGTGTTTCTAATGTGGTGGCTTCTGCCCCTCCTCATCCATGAACACTTCCCAGATGGGCTGAAAAGTCCCCATTAATTTGTGTATTTCATTCCATTCTTTTGCAATTAAGTGCATATGGTTTTGACTAGAAGAAAAAGAAACCTATTTAATCCCAGAGGTTTATTTGGCCTCGAGAATAATTGATTCGTGTCTTTCTCGACTCCACCCCTGTTATTCAAATAGATATTATGAAAGAAATCTCTGCTTTGAAAATTTTGCTGATCCAGACATGAGAAAGGACAGTTCATTAC
The DNA here is from genome assembly GCA_001685075.1 of Bramus lutescens. Classification (NCBI taxonomy): domain Eukaryota; kingdom Metazoa; phylum Chordata; class Mammalia; order Rodentia; family Cricetidae; genus Bramus; species Bramus lutescens. The sequence continues at coordinate 234,559 of LOEQ01000608.1, read as the reverse complement.
TCTCAAGATTCCTTCAGGATGTGTGCACCATTCCGTCTCTTAAAAAATTACCTCATTAAGAGTCATATGATCCTAGAATAGTTTTCATTGCTGATTTTCAAAGCTAGAGTTTAGTCTTAAAGCATGAAGCATCAATCCCTCTAAGTGGTATTGACCTACAGAAGTCCTATCTATTATTACTGAATTTCAGGACTAAATACCAGGTCTCTGTCACTTAGCCTGTGGAACAGTGGAGCAGTTTAGATTCTCTTTGCATTACCAAGAAGAGCTTTCCATATACATAGGTACAATCAGGAAAATTGTTTATTTTTTATGAATTATAATTCACTGATACTTATTTTAATGACTTATAATTTACTGTCTCTGAGCATAGTGCTTGTACCTGCAGTTGGGATATACATGTACATGTGTGTGAACTTGTACATGTATATGTTAAATTAATTCCTTCAGACACTGAATGACCTGAAAGAACAAGAGGAAACATTTTTCACTGAGGAACCATACTTCAGTTGCTTGCTGGTGTTCTCACACTACTAAGAAGCAAGAATAAAATATGAAAGAAAAAGTAGACTTGATAAATTCTTTTGCATCTAGGTTTCTTGGTGAGATCAGATTTGAGCAGTCCTGTCACAGTGTGAAGAGAAAATGAGGAAAAGATTTCATGGCTAGCTGTTATTTATTCATTATTTCTAACACTTTTTTCTGGCACATACTTTAAATATAATATACTGTTAACAGTTTAAGTATATAGTTTCATGAATCTGTCAGATCTGTAGATCTATATTACTACTATATTACTATCAACAATACCAAGGTAAACAAATGAGTTCTTTTGTCTCTTTCCAGACAAAGTCCAATTCCTGGACCAGACTACAGACTTTTTTTTATTACTAGACCTCTTGCTTACAGTTGTATTTACTTTCTATTTAATACTCAAGCAAACATCTACTTATATGCTACCATAAAGGGATAATTTTCAGATGCAGTTTAAAGTCCTTAAAACTTTAAGTTTGGGCAATTTTCCTAGGTGAGTAAGTAAACATTTAGAAAGAATTAGAGCTATTCAAAGCCCAAGAGAAATGTTCCTTTTGACTTTTAAAGAGAAAAAAATCCATGTTATAGAGAAGTCCTCGTGGCAAGACAACCCTACCTATGGTTCAAGAGCTGAGAGCAACGTCAAGGGAAAACCACAAGAAAGCTGGGACGTTAGTGTCACAGTACAAGGAGTTGAATTCTCTCAACAAGCATGTGGACTTAGACATCACATCTGAGTCAGATTAGAGTACAACCCAGGCCTCACCCAGGATGCAATGTGGTAACACCTCTGTTGTGCTTGAGAATCTGACATATTATACTCTTGCTTAATAAACGAACTGCTTTCGTTTGAAGTTGTGAAATTTGTGGTGACTTTTTCTGTTATAAAGCCAATGAAAGGTATTCATCTTTGGATCATTCTATATAATTGGTGAGTAAATTTATTATTTTCTACCATTATCAGCACCAAGTATCTTAAAACAATAATCAATTGCTATAGAATAGTAACTGGGGGTTGGTCCAGAATCTGGGCATGGTTTCTGTGTGTTCTTTGATGGAAGACTTCTCACAAGTCACTGAATTTAAGAAGAGTCTACATTTAGCCTCAGTAGAATGGTTGTTGGCAGCACTCAGTTGCTTATGGATTGTTTAACTGATGACTCTGATGGCCATTGGCTGCTCACCAAAGCCCAGCTTCAGTTGTGGTATGTGAAGGAGAGCAAATATCTGATGACCAGGTACTACAATGTGAAGTAACAATTATAGAACAGATATCGTCAAACAATGGGGCATTTTAATTTCCTAGAAACTATTCAGAGAAGGTTAAAACAAGTCTGTGAATATCAGTAACCTGGGATCTCCAAATCTGAGTTTTAGAAACCAAAATATGTGCGGTAGTTCACTATAGGATTTCTATTATCTGCTCTGGTGGTTGGAATAAAAAAGGCCCCCATAGGTCCATAGACAGTGGCACTAATTAGGAAGTGTGGCTTTGTTGGAATAGGTGTGGCCTTGTTGGAGGAAGTGTGTCACTAGGGGAAGACTGGGTGGAACAGAAGCTCAAGCCAGGCTTAGTGGCTCTCTCTCTTCCTGCTGTCTGTGGGTCCAGATGTGGACCTCTCAGCTACCTCTCCAGCACTGTCTGCCAACATGCCATCATGCTTCCCACCATGATGATAATATACTAAGCTTCTGAACCTGTAAGCCAGCCCCAATTAAATGTTTTCCTTTATAAGAGTTGCCATGATCTCTGCCAAGGTGTCTCTTCACAGCAATAAAACCCTAAGACATTTAATGTTAGAAATTTTGACTTCATTTGATTTGACAGTTTATAAAAAAGCTGCTGCAATAAAATTTCAAGAAGAAGCAATATGTGGACATACAATATTTTTCTGTTCAATGGAATTGCAGTGTCACATAGAAAATATCTGTTCAATCATATAAGAAGTTTCATAAAGCACTTTCCAAAGGGATTTTATGATCTCATATTCCCAAAATATCATATCCTGTTGTTCTTATCTCCATAAGCACTGGACATCATCAATTATTTTAACTGTAGGTATATGGATGGGTATAGAATAATACTGATATGTATACATATTAATAGTACACTTCAGGGTCTAATTATCTTAAAAACTGAACCCAGTTCACATATATACATTTATGAACTATCTGTTTAACAAGGTAACAGTGCTGCTTATCTGGATAGTTTTGCTTTTAGTGATGGAGTTGTAGAATTCTGTATTTTGAAAATTATCATTCATATGTATTTTAAGTATTATTGCTCAGTTTGTGGCTTGTATTCTTACACTTTTACATTTCTATTACAGAGTAGATTTTATGTTCATTAATTTCCATTATATCTAGTTTCTTACTGTGATTAATATTTCATAAGCCATGCCTGAAAATATCATATTGTTGTACTAAAATAAAAAAGGATATAATTCTAGTGTTTACGTTATATCTTTGATCTACACCTGATTTAATTTTTTTATATAAATAAAGTAGGGGTCGAAATTTGATTTCTTTATTATTATGTACTTTAAAATTTTCTGGGCCATCTGTCAAAAGATCCTCTATTCTCTATTTAATTTTGATTTCTTTAAACTATTATATCTAAGACAAAATAACTATAAATCCATGGCTTATTTTTAATTAGTTTATTCCTTTGATTTTTATGTAGCCCTATATATAAATGTCATTGTATTAATTGCTATAGATTTATAGAAAACCTTGGAATTAAATTTAATAATTCCACATGTATCTCTTATTCAGTTGTTTAGCTTATTCTCGGCTGTTTTTATTTTCTAAATACTATAAAGATTAGATTGTTAATCTTCCTCAAGAAATATTTCCTGTAGCAATTTTGAATGGGCTTGCATGGAATATATTGATCAATTTCAGGAGAAGTAGTGATTGTTAACTGAACACCACAGCTATTGCCTACCATGTCCTTGATTCTAAGAACACATTAGCTCAATCTTATAGAATCTTCTTTATTTCTCAGGATGTTTTATAGTCTTCACTGTGTAGATACTGTAGTTTCTTAAACTGTGGGTATTTCACAGGTTTACTTGTAATTGTGATTACTTAGTTTTTTTTTTCAGTTGCTCACTGCTAGTATGTAAAAACATAGTTAAGTTTTGTACTGATCTTGTGTATTTGTGTTAGGGTTGGTTATAAATTTCACTAGCTTTTATGTGGATTCATTAGGAACATTTTTATATGTAATCATGTGACTTCATGATTGTTTCTTGATGTTACATCTGTGTTTTTTATTCCTTTTATTTTCCTTTACTTGTATTAACGAGGTGTGCTCAGTGTAAGGTCACTAATTTGTGCCTAATATCACCAGTAAACCATCTTAGAGGCTGGTCCTTTCTGTCCCTAGATTACTGATGCACTTTACTATGAATTCATGTGGAATTTTCTCAAATCTGATCTCTGAAATTATCTGATGATTTTCTCTCCTTTTTAGTTTTGTTAACATGGTGAGCACCATGATTGCTATTCAAAAGTTAAATCGTGGATTCTTGGGAAAGTCCCTTGTGGTTACTATATTCCCTTTTAAAAGATTTACAGGATTAACTTGTTAATATTTGTCACTGATTTCTAAACCTATTCCCATGGAAAAAATGGTGTCTTTGTTATTCTTACACCATTTTCAATAATGGAAGCACTAACTTCATGAAGCAAATAAAGGATGCTTGTTTCTCCTTCTATTTCCTCCAAATTTGCATAAGACTGGTGATATTTTCCTAAGTGTGTGGCAAGAATCATGGATAGATCCACCTTACCTACATTTTTCTTTCTGGCATCATGTTTAAAATATATTTCCAATTTTTAAATTGATGTAGGATTATTCAAGTATTCTATTTCTTTTTTAGAAAGTTGGGTAAGTTTCACTTCATTATCACTGCCACACTATTCAATAGAAGTGAAAGTGATGCTTCTTTTTTCATTCTTTAGAATACATTTATTACATTTATATGCCTTGTGTAAAAGAAAGAAAGAAACATAGAGAATGAATGAATGAATAAAAATCATGTACTTCAATATATGTGTGGATGTTTTTTTCTGCATTAATACCTCCTCCTGAAGCTTTATTTTAAATCTTCGTAGATATTCTGAATTCTAGTCTCTCTATTTAACTTGTAGAGGCAGGCATAATGGATGGAAACTCTTGCCATGTCTATTCCAGGCTTTGGAATAGAACTTTATCTATTAAAGAAGTCTAAGACCATCTTGAAGTTCATTTCATTTGTTTCTCTTCCCTCTGTATCTCACTATTTTCCTGTATATTAAAAATAGATGTCTTTTGTGCCAGTTTCTAAAGACAAAGGCAGGTTTTTTTTTAAATCAAGAAATCAGACTTGTACCTATTCCTCCTCATCTTCCGCCTTCTGCCCTCCTTTCTCCTCCTCCTCATTTTTTTATTTATGTAGTTATTATATATGTTTCCACTAATACTCCTGACAGGAATTCTTCTGAAGCCTGTGGTGCTTTTAACTGTTTAGTTATTTCATTACTGAATTTTGAGGTTTGGCTGCTATTGAGAGTTCTCCAAAGCAATGAAGGAAAATGAAGAGAAAAGCAAAGGGAGATGAAGGGCAGGAAGGGGAGGGTTGGAAAAAGGAGGGAAAAGAGACAAAGCAGAATGATGGATGGAACTATGAGAGGTGTCTTGCACTCACATGACAAGAGGGTGTGTAGTTTGATGAAAGTGGTCTGCAGGTTGGAGAGCTCTGGAAACCAGACCTGCTGTCAAAGAAGCTGAGAGTCTCAGAAGAACAGCTACTTACTGGTGTATCTCCAATCCAAGCAAAGAGGCTGAAAGGCGTCTAGGGAGTCATCAGTGCCAGCGAGTCCATGTTCAGAGGGTGGAGGGCCTGGAGCTGATGGTCACAGGCACTGGAAGCAACAGAAAGACGAAGCTGCTGAGAGAAGTGTAGAATGTGTTTTGCATTTCCCCTTCTTCCACTTTGAGCTTCATTCCTGCTCACAGCCTACTGTAGCATCCGACCCACATTGGGAGGCAGATCTTTCTCATGGAGTTACTGACCCACGTGCCAATCTTCTCTGAAAACACCATCACAGGAGTGTGTTTTGCCAATTTAGCTGGTATCTCTCCCAAAGTAAACCTCCCATCTTATAACACACTTAATGTGTGTGTGTGTGTAAGCGTGTGTGTAAAACAGATTACTAGTTGTACAATGGTTTCTGAAACTCTTCATAATCCCAAAATGGTAAATTATTACTGTTACTTTAATAAATCTTGTTTCTATTTGGTTATATTATAAAAAGGAAATTTTATAATATATGTGTTTCTTTAATCTTCCTCAGGGAACATTACCATCATCTGAATAATTATGTCTCAGCACAATTTACATGTGTATATTCTCAACCAAATACAAAGTCTTTTTCAGGTGATAGTGGCTGGATATTCATGAATTGGATTAGTACCATAAAAGAGGCGCAAGGCACCTCTTAATTCATTCACCATATGGAGAAGAGCAGTTCATAACCATTTAAGAACTTGGTACATATGTAAAAGTAAATATATAAAGGCCTTCACAGGAGTCAAATCTGCCTCTGTCTTGACTTTTGTAAGAAATAAATACCTGATTATAAGTCACCAAGTTGATGGCATTTGTTATAGCATCCTGAAAAGACTGAAAGCCAACAAGTTAACAGTTGTTTTTAAAAATATAATTATGACTAACCACTTAGGATTGTATAGAATATTAGAGAGCTTCTCCCTGAAGAAAACTGATTCTTCTCCTCTCAGGTGCCATTAATTGTCTATAGCTTTTCATCAAAGGCAAAAATGAATCATTACAAGATAAATTATCAATATACAAAATTTTAATGTTGACGGAGACTGCTTGTTCTTTTCCCGGCTGCCAGACCTGAGATAATTACACAGAAACTATATTAATTACAGCACTGTTTGGTCGACGGCTCAGGCAAATTTCTAGCTAGCTCTTATATCTTAACCTATTTCTATTAATCTGTATATTTCCATGAAGCTGTGGCTTACCAGTAAGATTCCAGCACCCTTCTCCTTTGGCAGCTACATAGCATCTGCCTGACTCTACCTTTTTTCTCCCTCTCCCTCTGCTTGGATATCCCACCTAACTATATTTTGCCCATCGGCCAAAGCAGCTTCTTTATTAACCAATGGCAATAAAACATATTTAATGCATACAGAGGGTAATCTCACATCAAGAAAATAAAGATTTCCAAAGACAGTAACTGAAGGTTTATGAAATAGTCAAATAATGTCAGAGAAAGGAGATTTGAGGTCTCTTTTTCATTAAAAATTTTTAATAAATATTTGAAAAATAATTTGAATCATAAAGGACAGAATAGGGAAAAATTCCAGAATGGAATATGGGAGATAAATCAGAATAATCTAATTGTCAGAAGAAACATGAGCCCATTGTTGAAAAGAAAGAGATGGTAGTTGGGTAACTAGACAGCAGACTACAGATTTAATTAATGCAGGGACCTGCTAGTCAGGTGTGTCCCAGAAGGAAGTCCACTGGTTACCAGAATGAGGCATGTGAATAAGCTTTATCTACCATCCCCTGTTGACACTGTTATGAGATAACCCTTCAAACTTCAACTCAGAATAGTCAAGTCCTCACTGGCATCATCTACGCTTATACATCTCCTCCCATAAACCTATTTTGCTCTCGCTTCCTTCCTCAAAGCCATCTCTTAAATTCAGCACAGGCTCTATACTGTAATCCACATGTCCATGTTTAGAAGTAGCTACTGCGGTGATACTTGTACTGTAATAATACTACCTGATCAACATTCTCTTGGACTTCCAACTTAGAACACATTTAGATATTGATCGCATTTGAATATTATTTGACTTATAGCTAGAGTTAATATATTTCATATAAATTCAGTCTGATTCTAATGAAATTCAAAGCATATCAAGTTTATGTTTATAAAATATCTGTTAAAAATATGAATGAAACCACGTGAGTGAGATCCACACTGTGCAGAACTATGGCTTTCCTCTGGTCATGCCCTAGTGTACTGGGACTACAGAATCATTTGGTATAGGCACTCAAAGGTGGGAGAGACATGAAGTGGGTTTCATTGAGAGCAACTATTTTGCTATGCACATATTTGCCAAGCAACAGTTATTGAATATTACCCTCACTAGTCACAGGAAATCATAGATAGGAAAATAGTTACTACAAGATACCTTAGTTGTTTTTCTTTTAGATTTATTTTATTTTGTGACATGAATGTTTTACCTGTAAGGATGTTTGTGCACCACACTCATGCCTGACACCTACAAAGGTAAGACAAGAGTATTGGATCCTCTCAACTGGAATTATGTATAGTTGTGAACTACCATGTAGTTCTAGGAATTAAACCCAGGTCCTCAGCACAAGCAGCAAATACTTTAAACCTGTGGACCATTTCTCCAGCCCCAGAGATATCATTAGTACTACACCTATTCTCAATATTTACAATATAGTCATTTCCACAAGTATGAACACAAATGAGAATTAAAGCTTGTCACCGCATATCCACATTAGGTATTTCTAATACAATGGCAATAGCTTGGTAACATAATATGTGGAGTGACCTCTGTTTCGATATATGCTTTAGCATTCTGAGTCTCAATATTCAAATGTCATGTACATGTTTTGTTTTTCAAATGTTACTCATGATATTGCAGCTCTTAACAACATATTGTCCCAAACAGCCTCAGGAGAAACATAATAACAGTGACTAGCTGTAATCGGAAAGCAATTGCAGATTGATGCTGACTAGAGAGAACAAACCAACAAAATTAAAAATTTATAGGTCTGCTAGGAGAACTTTTTCTGATTTTTTTCCTTTTAACCATCAACAAAAAAAATGGAGAGAGAAGAAACAGCAAGCATTGATTCTACCAAGGATGCTTTAAGCTATTCTATTCATCACAAAGATCATCTGTTTCTCTCCAACACTGGACCTTCTCCTGAAAGTTAAATACACTCACCCAGAAAGAGCACACTGGTTCCTTATGACCACTGTGTTCTGCAACAGTTCCAGAGTCCGAGACTTATTGAAAAGGGTAACAGGTATAACATGATCTTATGATGTGAGGTGTAAAGCTTTTTATTTTCAAGGGTTGTGTCTAAATAAATCCTGTGCTTTTCATGGACTTTAAAGAATCAGACACCATTACCAATGTGGCTGGTGCTATTATATCTAAAATTTTGCATTTTTGTGGGATTACTGGTTTAAATTGGGGAGTTTAAATATTTGCAGATGTCAGATTTAAAACAGAAATTGTCTGCATATTTCTGTAAAAAGACAGAGAGAAAATATTTTGAGCTTTGTGGCTATATTTGGGGGATGACCCAAATATAGATGTCTATTGTGAGAGCAGCAGCAATAGATCACATGTAAAATAATGAATGGGGTGTGTTTTTAAGGAACATAAGCTGCTTATTCATGCTATAAATTATTAACAGCTGCCTGCATGTTTGGCATATCCTTCTAACACCTATACTTTAGAGGCTGAGGCAGAAAGATTACTAAGGATGTGGTCTACAGAAGGAAACCTTGCCTTTAAAAATTTTATAAAACCATTGCACTAATACTCATCCTTCTAATGAAAATCATCAGTTTTCATGCAAAGGAAGCAACTATATGAACTCCATAGACCTGCTAACTCTATGGCTACCCACGAGCCTTCCTCCACAACAATTTTGTTAATTTCCACAGTGCATGAAAACACAGAGAAGGCACACCCAACAGAGATGGTTTATATATTTTTTTCTGCATCTTGAATATTGAATATAAGGTCAGTCAAAGTACTTCAGCAGTTTGAACAAAATTGAATGTTGATACTTCTACTAGTTCAGTAGTGCTTAAGTGTGGTTGATGTTACAGGACTTTTAAAAATGTGTGGAGCTATCTTTCATGGGGCAATCTTTTACACAAATCACAAAATAGCAATAGTGCTGAATCTGAAAACACCTGCGCTGGAGCTTAATTGACTGTGACTTTAAAAAAATAAAGTCAGGATAAAATATAAATCTTTCTTGGAGGATACTGGAGAGACATAAATTCAGGAAGAAAATGTTCTCAGAACCAAGATCTTTCAGGTAGCTTTCAGAAAGAACTCTGAAAATATTTTGTTTTTCTGAAAATTGATTCAGGAAGTGAAAGCAAATCTCCTACTTTAAGATTTAAATTCAGAGACTCTCAGAATAGCATTTGAAATCCCTGCTTGGGAGACAGTTTCTCTGAATGCACACTGATTTTCCATTTATATTCTGTAACACCAACACAGGGTATGAAATACAGAATGCAGAAACATTTAGATTTTCTATTATTGGCGTGATATAGTCTGTAAGGATATTGAGGCTGAACAGTTGCTTACCTGGCTAATACAGGAGATTGGGACTTTGGAAGCAGCAAGCTTGAAGTATGTGATAAAATACAAGCAACACTCTTGCGGAGTTGGAAAGAGATTAGTGAGGCCTTGGAACTGCCTGGGAACTGCATGCTTTTCTGTCAGGAATGCAGGAGCTAAGAAACAGTTGAGGTTGGGCTGACAGAATCAGGTCAAAGTGTTCTGCTCTATTTTGATGTGTCTTAATATGGAGTTACTTGGATAAAGTTAAATCTATACAGCTCTGAATCTGGGGGTAAAGAGCTCTACTGCACACATACACATGGGGAGCTTCTTCAAGAAGCTAACTTTAGATGTGAATATTAACTCATCCAAATAATCAGAAACTATGAAAACTCCTTGATGCTTCCAAATTACTTAATGTCTTCTGAAAGAGGGAGTATGAATGTTGCACTAAAATCCTCCATTGGAAAAAAATTAAAATCAACTGGACTAATTATTTACAGCAATAAAAGTAAAGTCTTGCTACTGACAAATTAATGTATTTTTGTGCAAAACTGAACCATACAGTAGCTTCAGGTTTTCAGAAATCTTACTTAGATAATGCAGAGTTTCAATATATGCCATTTTTTCTACTAATACTTCATACATATGATTGAATAATAGTATACCTTTGAACCAACACTGATGCATTATTATTTTATTTTTAATTTTTACTGTTTAATAATTTCTTTTTTTCTTTTTTATTATCTTTATCATTATTAAAAAATTTCCACCTCCTCCCATTTTCCTCCACTCTCCCTCCTCCCATTCCCCCCTCCCTTTCCAGTCCAAAAAGTAGTCAGGATTCCCTGCCCTGTGGGAAGTCCAAAGTCCTCCCCCCTCCATCCAGGTCTAGGA
>LOEQ01000608.1:191145-203685 GCA_001685075.1 Bramus lutescens | reverse complement strand
GGGGAGGGAAATGGGAGGAGAGGAGGAGGTGGAAATTTTTAATAATAATAATAAAAACAATATCTGGCATGAAATTCCTACCTATAGAGATGGCTTCAAGTCCAACATGAAAGTAGTGATCCTACTGCAGTGCAACCACTACTGCACCAGGAGGCATCGCTTGCCTTGTAGGTTAATATTGCAGTATGAAAGTCCAGTACTGGGTAAGGAAGTGGAGTACACATGAAAGTCGGCAAACAGAAAGAAACTCTTTTTAAGTTGGAAAGAGCATATTAAGGGAAAGTAGATAATAAATTATAGGTAAAATCAAAGTAGTGAGGTGAAGTACTGGGGACAGAAAGACGTAAACAAGGAAACATATGGAGAAGGGGGAAAACTAGGGACTGAAGGGGAGGGCTGACCCAAAAGGTGGGAGTATGAAAGAGTCATATGGAAGCCTATTTTTCACTTCATAAAACAATTGGGTAATGGAACATATGAAAAAAGAAGAGGGGAGAATACGAAGAGCTAAGGGAATAGGCAAGAATGCTAGTGGTGGGATGGACAAGATAACAAGGCAAAGGATGGATTATAAGTAAGCATGCCCAAAAAGGCCCATGGAAACCCACTAGTTAGTAAGATAAGTTCAAAATAAAGCTGAAACACAAAACAATTTCAGAGCTCAAAATTATCCTGCATAGGTGGGCAAGCTTCTGGAAGACAAGGATATTAAGTGGAAATCACAGAGGAAGGCATGAGGTGCTCCCTATAATTTTTTGGCTGGGAAGGCCTAAGGTGTCCACAATGGGGGCAGTTTTGTTGCTTTTGGTTATCCATCATAACTTCAAGGTAAGATATTGCTAAAGAAACCACACTCATTGGCTGGGGACACAGACAAGTCAATTTCAAAGAACTCGGGAAAATTTTTAATGACTAGCTTTCTATAGTGCCTATGCAGGCTGCTGGGAAAGAGAGGACAACAAGGCATTTATTTTCATTTGCTATGGTGAGAAAGACAATGAAAATTATTTATCAAAGTTTGAAACAAAAGGAAGAGTTTTCCTTTTTCTTTCACATAACATTTTTACTGATTCTTTGGGAGTTTCACATCTTGCACCCTGATCACAAATCTTCCCAGTGCTTCTGTGTCCGCCCCCTCCTTTCCTCACCCACACAAAGAATTAAAAAAATAAAAATAATAACAATAAAATTTCTACTTAGTGTTATCTGTAAACTTTCTGGAACATGGACAAACTCTTAGTGTTGTGCACCTTAACTAGAACTGAGTCCTTCCCCTCCCACACCTCCCCCACAAGCCATCAATTGTGAAGAGCTACTTCCATTCCATCATACTTTTTATTTTGGAACTATCTCTTGTAGACCAGGGTGGCCTCGAACTCACATAGATCAGCTTGCTTTTTCCTCCCGAGTGCTTGGATTAAAGGCATGTGCCACAATAGACTGTCTCCATCACACTTTGGTGGCTTCCTATCTATGCTGTTACTTTTTTGGGATGGTAGGGATTGGGGTGGGGTTCGGGTTGTCACAGAGGCTTTCCATGTGCCCATCTCTCAACTGTGCATCTGTAGTCCTCATTATCACAGCAAAACTAGCCTCCTTGTTCATCAGAGTCAGTGGGAGCACAGATCATGGATCTCCCAACACCTGACAGTCTTAGTTTCTGGAGAAAGCACAGACCCATGAACACAGCCACCTGCTGTAATAGAACCACAGACCCAGATATATACGGGTCTCAGCTGCAATGTGGACCGAGACATCACCATGGCCTCAGGAGGAAGCACAGGTCACTCACATCAATACAGCCTCCAAAGACAGTGTGGCCCTACAGACATAGATATGGTTTCAGGAGGAAGCACAGACTATGGACCTCCAGGATGGGTACTGACCAAGTCACCCCTAATAACAGTGCAGGATCAAAAGGCTGCATTTTTATCCACAACCCCAACCCTCAAGAAAATGAGTAGATCTGATGACTAAGTTCACCACTAATGGTCCATGACTAGATCAGTCATGTGCAAATAATGAAATCTCCGTGACAATGCAGATGGGAGAGTTTTTGAAGAGTTTACAAAGTTTGAGTACATGAGATTTCTGAATAGTGTACACCTAAAGAAGACATGCAACTTCCATGTTTCCTCAAATCTTGTCTTATGCATCTTTTCATCCACAATACTCTATGAGTCTGTATAATAAACTGATTAAGAGAAATTGGTATTTCTCAGAGTTTTGTGAGCTTCTCATGACAGTCAATCAAACATACAGAGGCTTCAGAGTTGTGGGAACCTCCATATAGGACACCTTGGAGAAATTAGGATTGGTTCCAGGCTATGCTATTAATGCAAATCCCATTAAATGGATCACAGAAATCTTTGGTTTTTCTAATACATAGAAACAACATCAGAATGTACAAACTCAGGAGAATTTTAAATCTTACTTGCAGTTCTTGGGCTCTTGTTATAGTTGCTGTTTGCTTATTTACTTTTGCTGCTGATTATTGGAATCACTCAAATCATGGTGGTTGTAATCAGTATCTTCTAATTTCTTTTTGTCAATATCTATATCTTGATCATAATTTTTCTAATAGTATCTGGAATATTGAATTTTTTCTTGAAAATTATCGATGTACTTTGCCTAGATTCATGAGAGGCACCACATCCAGACAACCTTTATACAATAATATCTCTTAAGTACTGTATTGATAGTCAGAATTACTCCTTGATCCATGAACTATTGAAAGGAATCTTTTTTAAGTAGGCTTGAAATACTCAACGATCCATGTTGTGAAGAGATGTGTTGTCATTTAGTACTTGTCATTCTAGTTACATATCACAGAGAGTAAATTTAATACAATTTTGAAGGGCAATAAAATTTTTCAGGATGGTTAATGAACATTGATTTCAATTTAAAATTAATAAATAGTTGCATGAGAATCCAACATGTTAGCCTCCTTTCTTCAATACTTTGGAGTCTAGCATTGACTTCTCTCCAGCTATGAAAGTCTAACATAGTATTTTCTTTCAATGGAAAGTTGTGTCATGCATATTAAAAACATATTGTTCATTATATCCTCTTTCATCAATAGCCCTAGGTAGATTTTTCTGTGTAACTTCGTGTTTCACCCTGCCCTTCTGTCATATCCAGCTGCATCATGCATTTAGACATGAAACAACCTGCTAGATTTCTGCTGAATTGTAGGGCTTCCTCCTGCAGTATTTATAGAATTAAAAAAAAAAGCTTAGTGTTGCATTTAGAATTGGTCACCAGATTTTCAGACTTTATTTTTAGGAAGGGCCATTAGTTAGTTCTAGGCTGCTCAGCGGTGAAATAATGGCACAGAAACTGTATTATTTAAAATACTGCTTCACTCATTAGCTCTAGTTTCTTATTGGCTAACTCTTACATCTTAATTTTACCCATCTCCATATATCTGTGCATCAGTCTCTGGCAAAGGCTCCATGGATTCTCTCTGACTCCAACCTTCTTTCTCCCAGCATTCAGTTTAGTTTTCCTCACCTACCTCTATTCCCTGCACAAACACAAGACAGTTTCTTTATTAACCAATGGTATTCACAGCATTCAGAGGGAAATCCTACATTAAGATCTCTCTCTGATTTTATATATATCTAATAATATCCACTTACCTGTTTAGCAGAGGTCACCAATGCTAAACTGTTCCACACCTTTGACATCACTTTCTCACTAAGATTGTTCACTTCCAGCTTCTGTGGAAAATTAGATACAGAATATGGTTGTTTTACTTGAACATGTAGAGCCATTCTGAGTTTATTAATTAGCCTAATTTACATGTACCTGCATAGCTAGAAAATAGAGAAAACAGAAAAAATGTCAGAAACTATGGGGTGGGCAGTGGAGCAATCAGAACCCACACCAATTTATTGTTTAATATTCTAAATGGACACAGTTTGCAATGTCTCCAGTGACGTCAAAGACCCTGATCATAGAAAGCCAGAAAATAACAATGAACATTTGGTGGGTAATAAAATGTCAAAAACTGCAACAGAAACACAGTGCTTTCATGAAAATAAACTGATGCACTTGCTCAATAAAATGTCTACTGATTTTTGATTAAAGAATCTTTGTATCCAAGATACAATAAACCAAAGAACAAAAGAATGGCTTTTGTTTGCTGTCAGTCATTGAGAAGCACAGGAAAATCTATCTGAAAGGTAGAAATGGGAGCCCATATGTGGCAGGAAGCCTTTGGGTTGTATTATCAACCTGTGAGATGTGATCATATGTCAGAGTACATTCAAAACAGAATGAAGCTGGAAATACTAAATGAATATATATTTGCTGGTGTGGAGAAATGCTCACACCCTTTGAAGTCACAGGGGTCTTCTGTGTTGTGTGGTGAGAGAACAGAGAAAAAACTAATTTTGAACTGGTGTTGAAATATTTAAGACGTTTTCATGACAGGCACCTTCAGGTCTGAATCATTCCATGTTGCAAAACAAACCACATGATGATATTCAGTATGAACATTGAGAGAAATACATTCTTTCCCTTGTATGGGAAGTAGTGCAAGGTTTCAGGAAAAAGAGCATAAATGCAATAAAGGCAGGGTCAGGGCCACTAACAACATCATTACAATCTTTTTCAACATAAGTTTGAGGCAGAAAGGATATTTCCAAACTCTAGTTAATACCAACAAGAAAGGTGTACAAACAGCTAAGGAATAAGTGAGTTTCCCCTCATTTCTAAGCACCTTGTATACTCAACATGTACAAATAGAAATGACCTGACATTGTAATCTTCTGCATAATACTGTGATATGACCTGGACATAAACAATGCTGTCTAGAACAGCACATTTCTTTTAAGTTATAAAAATATGGCACCTTGTAACTGTTCACTGTAAGCCAAAAACTGTCGAATATTGTGCCAAGAGCTCAAAATTCATGGTGATTCCAAATGAAGCAGTCCTATGTAGGGAAACAATAGTCAGCCTTGTGGGTAAGAAACTCCAGAAATTCTGGTTGTCTGTCTCAGCTGACAAGAGAGAAACAGATGCCCCCCACAGACTGAGATTTGCATACAGGAAACTAGGGATGATCTATGCTGAGGAGAAATGCAAGACATGGAAAAGCATGTGTTGCTGTCTGTCCACTGCACACTCTACTCACAAATTATTAATTACTCCCCTTCCAGATTTTTTTTTGGCTTTTCTGAATATCCTTAAATGCAACCTGCAAATACATTTCACTTAGAGCTACATTAAGTCACAGTAAAGTATGACATATTCTGTTTCCTTCAGATTTATAGAACTAGAATGCTACAAAGGCCTTTAATTATGTGCTTTCTTATGGGTTGCTATAGGGAGGGAAATTGTAACTTGGGTTTCAGACAAGTGTGCTTAGTCTGATATTGGTTCTGTAGTGTACCTATCATAGAAATGCTGTGTATGTTATCTATTTCTTAGGTTTGTACTAATGAATAACATTTAAATCAATGAATATTCATTGCATGTATGCCTGGTATACATTATTCTCGTGATATTGTGATATGTGTATGCAATACAGTCCTATGACACTAGTGTGTTAACGTAAAACGTCCTTGTTTCAGTCTAATGAATCTTAATTGAAACTATGAAAAACTAAATCCAGAGCCTTTTGAAGGTGCTTGGATGAGTGATAATGAGACAAAGCACAGTTTTTATCTGTCAGCAATATTTGCTTTGAAGAATAAAACTATTCCCCATATCACAAATAGAAAATAAAAGCTAGATTAACAACTTAAGCCAGGAAGAGTAATTTAATTCTTCAGTATTCTCTGTCTAGTTTCCATCAGCCAATTCACTTTCATCTTAGAAGAAAATTACTTGGGTCAAAAGTCATTGCCGTAAGTCTCTAGGTATATTATGAGAAGCTGAATGTTAAACTGAAAAGCTATTATCGGGTTTCTGATAAGGGTTTTTGTGATAGGAATTCTAATTTTTGTGTGGTCATAGTTATTAATGAACACTGGAGGTTTGGGTTCTGGCTGCTACACTGGGGAATTCAGTGGGACTGTATGACATCATGTCACTCTGGCAACATACTTGTACCTTTTCCTTGTGGCATTAGCTTGACTTAATCTGTGTAGGGAACATACTTGCACACTCCCAAGAGTGCCAATATGCATTCTCATTCAGGTGTTTTCCAGAAAATGTGTCCTGCCAAATAAAAGTAAATGCCAACTTTTATATGAATTACACCTGATATCTAAAAATCATCCACCTCCTTGAGGGTTGTATCATGTTGCTATTTCAACTTAAATACCATCATCTTCTAGTAAGTTTTGCATTACTTATAAATTAATCTTAAAATGAATGTTGGCAGGACTTTAAAAATAAACAATTTACTATTCATAGATGTATAGATGAAGTTTGATGACAGATGTATCCTGCCCTGACTTGACCCAAGTTTGTTTCAATCTCTTGAACAATTATTGATATTCATATGAAACTTTCCACTCTCGCATAGTTTTTTTAGCTTAGTGTTTCAAATGAGGTGATTCAGACAAGCCCAAAAAGAATTCAGAACCTAATGGGAGGGAAATTTTCACAATGAAAATGAAAAATGGAATCTGTGACGTAGTAGAAGGCAAAGTCTCATTTTTGAAGTTCCCTCAAGCAACACAGTACAGTTCTGTTTAAGACTAGAGAGGCTTTGTTTTGTTCTACGTTCATATACCTCTACTCTTATGTTATATCTGGCTATGTATCTGGGATTGTGGTAGTTGGAGAAACTAATGTGGTATGTCTCTTTAACCCATTATCCTACACAAAGCCTTGTATGAATGTTATGCGATTATAGAACCTCTTTCCTTCTGTGCTCTTTAGCTAGCATGGACTTAATATCTGTGCATTCCTAAGGAAATTGAACTTTTGGAAATTATCAGCTAAAGTTCCTATGTAATCCTGGAGTACCCAGTTGAGATTGTGCTGTCACTAGAGATTGAAGGAAATGCTAGGAAGGTCCACTGTAATTCTTCATCTCGGTGAATAACTGAGAAGTGGTGAGTTGCTGCAGCTAAGTGCTTGGAGATGCCTTCCTTTTGTCTGAACTGACACCTTAAACAGCAGCTCGTTTCATTTTAGCTTTTTCAGGACAATATCTTCTCAGGGAGTCATGTGGTGAGATGTAAAAGTGCCAAAACATCAATCCTTCCCCCAAAAAAACCATCATCACAGTGTGGTCTATCACATCTCTTCCAAACACGGACATGAAAACTTCTCTCTTCAAAGTGACATTCCTTTTTTAAACATGCGAGTATTCCATAAGGATGTGAAGACACAACAAAAGGGGAGTGGAGGATAAGAAAGAAAAATAGGGGGTGAGCAATATCATACATTATGAACATGTATGGAAAATGTAATAAAATTACTTTTTACAAATTGATATTTATTTATAAAAACAAAAATACTCTAGAAAAGACATGAGTTTACATACCTTAATTAATTATACAATTATAATTTGTTAGGTAGATGAAATATAGAAGAAATAAATAATTTAAAGAATCACTTTAAAGATTTATATGAAAATGTATGCCCCCACACTAGGTGAGCAGATTAATGCATTAATTCAATATTCTGCTATACCCAAGATAATTCAAATATATAAACTTTTCTTCACCCCAAAAGATATCTCATGGCTCCAGTAGGACCATGTTTGATCTCCACGCTGGTTCATTTATTGTACCTGAGGCATTATGTCAGAAGTCCCCATAAAATGAAAGATATTAAATGAGTTTTCTCTCCCTCAATATGTTGAGTAAGTTCCATCCATTGTGTTTGGGAGTGGTGGTATCAGAGTTTTATTTAACAATTTATGTTTCAATGAAACATCTGTTTGTGTTCAGGTTGGTAGCTGACAGAGGCAACAGTGGAAGAATTTTGGCTTGAAAGGAACTGTGAAATGTTGATAGTATTCTACTTCAAACTAAAGCTTCTCAGATGAGGTAAGAGGTCTATTAACCTATGGGTATAATAGTCTCTAAGACTTAGTTTAATACTATGTCTAAGAGCAAATTCTCCTCTGTGACCTATGCAGCCACATGTTCTCAGGTATCAGATTCATATTGCTGCTATAAATAAAGCTGCCCATAAATTCTTCTATAAATATTTGTTCAATGACTTTAATTTCTTTTGAGAAACACCCTGGATTAGGATCACTCGACCATATGGAAACTCCCTGTTCAAAGCTATAGGATTATATGAAACTAATTTGTTCTCAACATGCCTGCAAGTTTCTGTTCCCACCACTAATGCACGACAGTCTCTGCTGTGCTGATCTCCTCTGCCTGTGATTGTCAGTCTTCATTTCTTCTATTTTGGTAATTAGGTAAATTATATCTAACTGGGATTTCATTTTCATTTCTGTAGTGACTGAAATCATTGAGCATATTGCTTTTGCTTTCTCAGTACCCAAAGCCCCTTGGGATTCCACCTTGGGATGCAGATTGAGAGCCTTCTCCCCACGTCAGTTCCTTTTTCCCATCCCTTCCGCCATTTCTCATGGCCAATCTCCATCCTTTTGGCCTCTCTTGGAACTAAAGAACAAATCTCTGCCACACTTGCCTGGGACCTAGGTGAGCTGGCTGTGTACTCCTTTCTTATTTCCATTCGAGACTCCCCAGACTACTCTTAGACCTGCTTCTGCTCACCAATCTATGCCCCTCCTCCCAGCCACCTCCAGCCCCTTGGAACTCAGCTTTATGGTACAGATACAGATTCAGGGCCCTCTTAGGATTTCCTTGCTCTTTTGAAATGTTAGAGATTTTTAAAAATTGATGTGTTCTGATCATCTCTTCTTTAACTATGTACGCTCTGTGCCAGTACTCCAATTTCACTTGTACTGGGCAACTAGGCATTCATTCTTACAAGTCCCTAATGAACCAATTTTATTTATTTTATTGTCATTGTTTCTTTGTCTATGAAAACAACAGGAGGGGAAGATAGGAGCCCTAGTATAAAGGAATAAAACGGAGTTATTGAACAGGGAAAGATAAACTGGGGTGAGAACCAGCAGGACACAGTAAGAGTGAAATGGAAGGATAACACTATAAACCTCAAAAAACCAACAGAAACCTATATTGGCAAAGCTTCCTAAAACACATCTTTACCCACACATAAAAGATTCAAAATAGCTACCCCAAAACAAGGCAACAATAAGACTACTAGCTATCACAACAAATACAAATCTTGGCTCCAGGAAAGGGCTACTGGAAGCAGTAAGTAAACATCGATCATAACCAGTTATGAATACTGCAGCAAACTATAGTAATGACGGGCTTGGTCCCATAGTTACATGATCATCATTGGAGTAATCAGCCACTTTCTGATTAGACTTAAGTCTTGCTTCCCTAGTTGCAATGTGCACCTGGTACCTGAGAACCTGTGGCTGTGTAGGTCACAGAGGAGAACCTACATCTAGACATAGTATTAAACTAATTCTTAGTGACTTTTTATTATACCCATAGATTAATCCGCCTCTTACCTCACCTGAGAAGCTTTAGTTTGAAGTAGAATACTGTCAACATTTCACAGCTCCTTTCAAGCCAAAATTCTTCCACTGTTGCCTCTGTCTGTATCGCTTCTGGTCCTTGCATTTACTATGACCAATAACCTTACATAGCTTTTGGCTGCTTAGTTTCTTAATGTCACCCTTAAATACATCTGTTCTCTAAAATCAGGCTACGCTTATCATACTTCAAGAAGCAGAAATATTGTAAATATAACACATAACAATATAATATAATATATAATAAAAAGAAAAGCTTGGGTATCATTCCATAGCTTCAGGTACTATGAAATTCCAAACACATATGTGTACCTAAAGTCCTTTTTCAAAACTTCATATCTTACCTCCAACTATATAGTGGACACTGGCGCTTAGACAAAATGAAATAATTCATGAATTATAGTTACAAAATAAGTTGTTGGAAGGCAGTGTTAATTGATTTCAGTGATAAAGTTTGGAAAGCAAAAATGGTGAGATTGCTAGATTCTGTTATAATCAATTATAATGTCTTTTAAAAATGCATATGTTGGGGGACTGGAGAGATGGCTCAGAGGTTAAGAGCATTGCCTGCTCTTCCAGAGGTNAGGCACACACACAGACAGAATATTGTATACATAATAAATAAATATTTTTAAAAATGTATATGTTGATCAGGTTTTTAAATTTTTTAAGATATTTAAAATAAATAATGCAAAGGAAAAAGAAAATGTTATCTTCTGAAATCCAGAGAATCATTGGGTCATATTTGGAAAACCTGTATTCCACAAAATTGGAAAACTTAAAGGAAATGGACAATTTTCTGGATAAATATCACTTACCAAAATTAAATCAAGACAAGCAAATAAAATACACCCATTCTACAAAATTTTCAAAGAAGAAAATATCTTGACTTCAAAATTGAAGTCAAAAGGTATGTTGCTTTCGAGAAGAGGTTTTGCTTTTGTTTCCACAGGAAATGAGAAGATATGGATTCATTCTGAGTTAAGAAAAATCAGATTTGATCAAGAAAGACCACCTGAGAAGTCTCTGGTAGGAACAGATGGCCTGGATGCCTGAGTTCTACATCCAGAAGAGATTCAAGACTGCTGCTTGAGATGATCAAGATTTACAGGATACTCCAGTCAGGACTTGATCATAATTCAAAATTTTCTTTAGGTCCCCAAAAGAAATAGTCGTGGGAGTTGGTCGTCCTTCATCGGACCTTATGATACGGCACATTCCCCAAAAATGGACTGTGGATATTTTCCTTTATTTAGAATATTAGTTACAAGTTGTTATGGACAATAGTCATGAGAAAAGCTAAACAAAGAATATTAGATTCAGAGTTCTTGTTTTTGTTTTTGTTTTTAAAAAAAGAGGGGAGTACTGTGGGAAAATGGCCTGTACCCTGTCAATTGTACTTTAATAAATGCTGATTGGCCAGTAGCCAGGCAGGAAATATAGGCGGGGTGACTAGTCAGGAAGTAGAGGTGGGACAACAAGAATGCTGGTAAGAGGGAAGCACATTCTGCAGTCATGACCCAGCCACAGAGTATGAAAGATGTGACTGCCTCACTGAAAACGTTACAGAGCCATGTGGCTAACACAGACAAGAATAATGGGCTAATATAAGTTATAAGAGTTAATAAGAAGTCTTAGCTACTGGGCCAATTAGTTTATATCTAATGTAGACCTCTGTGTGATTTCTTTGGAAATTAACAACTGTGGGAACTGGGCAGGACAGAAACCTCTGACAAAACACATTTCAAATGAAAGGAGTGTTTGTACTGTGGGAAAACACGATAGCAAAGAGTTTTGACTCCAGCCATGTAATGCCATATAAGAAAGGCATATTTTCCTTTGTTTCTAGACTACTTTTCTAGTGAACCATAAAATTAATCCTCCCTAGGCTAAACTTAAAAGTATGTTATAAACTACATTTTAAGAAAAGGAGACACATATAGTGTTTAGATAATCTATTAATAGATTTACAAAAAAGGCATTAACTTTTTAAATAATATATGAAATAATTTTAATGAATAACTGCCATTGTTGCAAATCATTTATCATGTATAATGACATTGATTCATATAATCAAATTGAAATCACTTCAGCAATTTAAAAATATCAAATTTTCCATATATACTGCTAGACATATAAATATATAGGATGTGGCTGAAATATAGCTATAACTATATTAATGTATATATCAATTAAAGAAAAAGGGTCAGAAGCCATGAATTTGAAAGAGAGAGATGGAAATGGCACATGGGAGAAGGTAAAGAAGGGAAAGGGAAAAGTGGTATAGTTGCATTTAAATTTAAAAATATTAAAATTTTAAAACTCATTCATTTTATATTTTAGTATGTGATCTCAATTAAAGACATGTTTAACTATCATTTATGTAAATTTATCTATATAAAATGATTTAAATAGTTTATAGTAAATGCTTTTAATATAGTGGATATATAAATATGTAATATTTTGAAATTATTTCTTCCCTTCTTTCTCATTAAATGTCTGACATCCCAATTGGTGCCCTCCTAAATAATATGATGGCATGGTGTTTTGAAAAAATTGGTCCCCAAAGGAAGTGGCCTTGTTGAAGTAGATATGACCTTGTTGGAAGTGGGCTTTGAGGTCTCTTTTGCTCAAGTTTCTCTCAATGTGACACACAGTCCACTTCCTGTTGCTTTCTGATCAACATCTGCCTGCATGTTGCCATGTTCTCTGTCAAGATGATAATGGACTAAACCTCTGAAACTATGAGTACCAATTGAGTGTTTTCTTTATAAGAGTAACCGTGGTCATGGTGTCTCTTCACATCAATAGAAACCCTAACTAAGATAGAAGGCTTCCCATTTGCCATATCATTTGCTGAAGATTCTGCTAGTGATTTTAAGAGAAGAGTCAGAGGAGGAGGAAATAAAACTCAATTCAGAAATCATCTGTCCATAATGAAGCACTTCTCATTATTGCTAACATTTTTCACATCATTCACATACAGTTGAAGACTTTCCAGATTCTTTAGAAAGAATGTT
>LOEQ01000608.1:116723-161945 GCA_001685075.1 Bramus lutescens | reverse complement strand
TTTTATTGAGAATTTTTGCATCGATGTTCATGAGTGAGATTGGTCTCTAATTCTTTTTCTTGGTTGGGTCTTTGTGTGGTTTTGGAATCAGGGTGATATCAATTAGTACATGCCCATCACGAAGCTCAGTGTGAGTGTATGGTAGAAACTGAACAAATTTGTTAAACATTCCAACAAAATAGTACATTTGTAATTATATGATATTGAATAGTTATGAAGTAATTTGCTAATATAAGACAGAATAACATAATAGGACTCATTTTAACCTGAATTTTTTTTCTAAATTATTTTTTCTCCCATTGTAATTTTGGTAACTAAAGATTTGTTTTCTTCTGTATAATGACATAGAATTAGTTATTCATGATAATTATTACTAGAGTCAAATAGTGAAGCATCAATGATCTTGGAAAGATGGTAGTATAATATAAAAAAAAGAAAGCAGAGAATGAAATTTAACACAGGTTTGCATCCCACATAATGGAACATTGTTGGCATTAGTTTGCTAAGTTTGAGGCAAGAGGATGATAGGTATATGCCTTCCTGTACTCAGTGACCCATGCCTGCAATCTCAATATGTTGAAGGATGAGGAAGGAGTACCAAGAGTTGGAGGATAGCCCAGATTAAAATCGTAATGTGCTGTTGCAAAAACAGAAGACAAAAAGGCAAGTAAATTGTTCAAATTTTGTTTGGCTCAAGCATCATCAGAAAACCCCAAATAGAACTTTTTAAAATTTCAATGTATATTATTGTCAGTGACATACCAATGTCACAATACAGAGGTTAACTTGGAATTATCATCACATAAAATTTTACATTCAAAAGCATCCCAGACCTGAGACTCATTTACTATAACTTCTTACAGCACATCTCTTAAAGACTGCATTGTCTGCTCCTCATCTATTGGTCTCCGTGTTCCTCAATGACATTTGCTCACCCATTTACACTGTTAGATTTATCAAGCAGCATTTACATCAATATCTTGACTGAATTCAATTTGATGAGTTCTATATTTTCAGCAATATGCTTGAGGCAATTAGAGGGTTTTTCTTACAGGAACATCCTTTCAACAACTAAAACTGCCAGTCAACTTGCTGAGGACTGCAATTGCAAGCCAATCATGGATTGTATGTTACCAATTCAGGTGCTGCATACATTTTCTCCAGATATGAATCCTTGAAAAGAAATATCCCTGGGTCCATTATACCCACAAGAATTTACTGACAGATAACAGACAGAACAACAACAATAAATGTTTCTGTAAAGAAGAACACAAATTCACATCTGATTCTAAAACTACACCTTTATTTCATTACACCAAATGAACTGTACTTCATGAGAATAGAAAATACAGAGGAGCAAAAATATGATTCCAATGCTTTCCCTGGTCAAAAATCTGAGCAGTCTTGCATAGCTATGAAGGGAAGTTAAAAAAAATAGTGTTCAAAGTCTCTCAATAGGCATTCTTCAATCGGTCATCATATGATTAGAGAAAGATCAACTTTTATAAAATAAAATGACAAACCTAAACTAATTTTGTCTGAAGTCCTAGATAATATGACTGTACCCCTCATGAGCTGATCTGTTTCATTTCAGAGACACACTAGACAGAGGGCTGTGAAAGGGGAAGATGATGGGAGTGTTCCTGGCTGGTTCATCAGTCATTCCTAGCTATGCTTACTCCACTGTCAACACTTCAAACCGGAACCACAATATGAACATTGTCAGTGAGAGATTTGGGAAATATGCCACATAAATTGCTCACTCTGCCACTAACCCCCCACCCTGCACCTGCACTCCCCCTTAATGACTATCCCAGCTTCTTACCAAGATACTGTGAGAAAGGGGGTTGACAAGTTAAGAGCCACCTCTTTGCCTCATTGTTCCCTCAATGGATAGTATGGGGGCATTTTCACACAACCATTTGAAGACAAACTTTAAGCAAACCTTACAACTCCAGGAATAAGGATAAGGAATTTTGAATCCAAGTCCTTTACCTCCAAGAGTTCAGAGTATTTGGGCGATTTTCACTGATATTCAAAAATGACAAGGACAGCAGGAAACAAACTGCAGGTGTGTTACACATGGAAAACTACAAAGAGGACAGAAAACACAGCACCACTTTCTCCACAGAGCAGTGCAACACACTGAAGTGACGTCACTGCTGTTTCCAACACAACCTCGGTTCTTCTTGGGCTGTAATTTCCTCTATGATATTACAGATATTGGAAATTTGTCATGTGCTTTGTTCTTTTTTAAAATATTATTTTATAAACAAATATTTCATGAAATTAATTCCTCTCCCACAACTCTTCCCACATCCTCTCTAATTCTCTACCTGCCCATTTTATGCTCTGTTCCTCTCTCTCTTTAAAAATGAAACAAAAATGGCCAATACAAAGCCCAATAAGACAAAAGTACCCAAACAAGAACAATATAAAAAGTTACACACACACACATCAATGTAGATGGTGTATTTGTATGTTTTAGATAATTCTATCCTTTCTAATGAGGAGACACGTCATGCCACATATGAATCAACTACCCACTCCACAATTCTCTTTTTCATTTGATTCTCCAAAATAAGTGTTTCTAAAACACACTTTCATCGCTTCATTAACTAATGAGGGAAACAACCCACAAAGGGCTCTTACTTCTTTGTAGATCCCATTACTAGCTCCATTCTTCTAGCTGTGAGGCTCTTTCTTGAAGACTAACTGCTCCCCACCAGCACCACCTTATCTTTATCAGTTACATTATTCTCATTTCTACAAATTTTCCTTTATTCCTACAGTGCTAAACCTAAACACTTCTTTTTGTTTTGTAGAATATGGAATTAAAACTATTTATTAATACCGTGTCCTTTCTATGAAGATCCCCTTGAATGTTCTGAGAAGAGGAAAGAGTTAGCTTCTCCTGTAGTCAGACTGATGACTATCTTGAATATCACCATAGAACCTTCATCCAGCCATAGATGAGGCCAGAGATAGAGACCCACTTTGGAGCATTGGACTGAGAGCTCAAGGTCCACCTGAAGAGCAGAAGGAGGGAGAATATGAGCAAGGAAGTCAGGACCATGATGGGTTCACCCACTGAGACAGCGTGCCTGAGCTAATGGGAGCTCACCAACTCCAGCTGGACTGGGAATGAATGAGCATGGTATCAAACTGGTCCCTCTGAATGTGGTCTACAGTTGGGGCAGACTGAGGGGCCAATGACAATCGCACTGGGATTTGTCTCTACTGCATGTACTGGCTTTGGATACATACCTTGCTCAGCCTGATGTAGAGGGAAGGGCCTTGGACTTCCCACAGGGCAGGGTGCCTTGCCCTCTCTTAAGACTGGAGGGGGGTGGGGAAGAGGGTATGTGGGGGGGAGTGGGAGGGAAGTGGGAAGAAGGTAAGAAGTGGGAATTTTGATTGGTATTATTTTTAAAGTAAAAAAAAGTGAAAAAGAGTCTGCTTCTTTCACAGTGAGGGACAGACATGTTATTATGCTGTTTATTAGTAAATAAGGTTGTTAGAAACATTACTTTTCTCTTTCCAGACGCATAGTAAACTCTTGCAGGGAATATGTCCACATAATATTTCTGTTTCTGTTCCAGGACTTTGTTGCTCACCAAAATCTACATCATGATGATGAACTTCATGTGTGGGTTCATTCTCTCTATCTCTGCCTGTGTGTGTATGTATGTGTACAAGTATATCTGTCCCTCTTCCCTCAGTGAATAGCACAGATATGGAATCGAACAGAGGAAAAATTAGCCGGGGGGTTTTCAATGTATCTCTCATAGAAAAAGTGTTTAATTCATGTTTGTCTAAGATATACATGACATATGTGCTGCCCCATTAGGATTCCTCCTAGCATATATGATACTCTTCCAGGTGTAGGTAGAGTCAGCTTAGTAATTCAGAGCAAAAATATTTAGAATGATGCCCAAATGACTTTAAATCCTATTCCTATAATGTATAAGCTTGTGAAAGTATCTTAAACTCTCTGGTCTTTTTATTATTATTATTCCCAAAAATTTTGTGCTTACTTTCTGCAATATACTGGAAGATGGAGTGAGTAGTATGGACATGGCCAATATGTTGACAAGCACAATGTATACCCACAGTGATCACAGAACCAAATTAAAGGGAAAATGAGACATAGTCACCCTTTGTAAGGAGCACTCAGGCTGTTTCCCCCTTCTTTATTTGGTAAAAGTAGATTCAAATGTTATTTTATATAGAACGCACAAGTTCAGCTCAGTTATCAGAATGTGCAGTCTGATATGACTATGAAAACCCCAAACCTCATTAAACATGCAACTTAACGCTTCAAGCAGCTGGCTACTGCTGGAGGCTAGAATTCACAATAGTACTTGAGTTCCAACGACTCATCATCTCTGTCAGCATTCAGATGGACTTCAGAATGACCAATGTTTTACAGAGTATGCAGTCAAGAGGCCTATGTGATGTATGCTTTCTGGCTCTAGAAGTTCACTCATGCTCGTGGAAAAGAGATACAGCTGATTACAAATGCCCCCATGGACTGAACATGCATCTGTGAGAGATCGTAAGCCCCAATCTAATAATATTTAGAGATGGAGTTTTAGAATGTAATTCAGTTTAGATGAGCCCTAATTCATGTTATGAATTAGGGTCCATAAAGAAACATAACTCATAAGAAAAACCTAAAGAAACTCAGTGATAATTCTCAACCAGTGAAGAAGCAGCCACCTATGAATCAGGGAACAAGCATCACTGATTGTGCTGAGTCAAAAACACCAGACTCAGGCTTGAGCAGTCTTCTCAACTGTAAGAATCAAGCATTTATCATTTACGTTATCTATGGTAAAGGAGTTGTTGTTATTTGTTTCATTTTGTTTTGTTTTTTGGTAGCCAGACTTAACCAGACCCAAGGCTCCTCAAATATTTGCTTTGGTCAGTCTCTCTTATGATATTCTTATTCCCAATAAATTCATTATGCCCATTGGTTGTCTTCAATGTCTTAACTCAGCTCCTACTCACAACAAACATCTCCTTTTGGAATCTTTCCTTATCCCAAAGATCTCAGAATAGACATTATAAAACTGACAGTAATTCTCTAACAGGGTGCTCTTGAAGGTGGCACATAGCCAATTCTCAAAGTATCACTATTTGTTCCACCAAACAAGATGACCTTCTTTTTATTCCTCCTTTCAACCCAATCTTTAACTTCTACATTTTTCCAGTATGAGCTGGTTCTAATCCATGCTACACTGTAGTGATCTCAGCCATGAGTCAGTTCCGGTGTCTATCATTCATATTGCCCTTAAGTAAATCCAAATATTTCATTGCAGAAGTTGGTGAGGAATGAGATAGCTTCATAAATCTTTTTGTTCTAGTATCAGTTACCCTAGCTACTGCCTGTCTAACCCTTCATGGTGAGAAGTTGGCATAATATCTAGTGCTCACTACAACATCGTAATATCTGCCTTAATATCTGTCTTGTGACACCCTGGTCAAGATTGAGAATATTAGCCAAGAATTCTACTTTTTACCTCCAAGATTGACTGCATAATTTGCTAGTGCAAAATGAATAATAACTAAGGACTTCTTGCTCACAAATTATTACCAATGTCAAGATGCTGGGAAGCAGAGCATCAGACTGTATCCTTCCTATGTGGTGTCCCCAGTGACAGCAGCTGCATGCCCATATAGTCCATGCAGACAGCAGGGCCTCCTTGCTCATTCTTCTCGTCCTATCTCTTACCACCTATATCAGATGTCCTTGAGTGGCACATGCTGAGATTCTCAATAAATCCTAATGACAGATTCACTATGGCACATTAGTTCATTGCTCATAACTTTTCTCATGCTACAGCAAAAACCAATATAAGTGAAAGCAGCCTTCCTCAAAATGAACTGGTCTTTTTCCTGATAAGGAAATAAAAATCACTGAAATGGAAAACAAAAGAATGAAAAAAAATGAGTGACACAAAAATGCTAGATCAAATTTAGAAACATTAAGAAAACGTGAATAGTAAGATAAATGAATATTTTATTTCTAATATTCAATTCAAAATATTCTGTATATGATTTTAGTCAATTCCTCTTAATAAAATACAGTAGAAATGTATCTGTAGCATATAAAATATCACTACCTGTATAAGTGGCTTTTTTGTTATTGCTTTGAATAAATGATAACAAAGCCATGAAACAAAGAAAAAATAAAGGAGACAGCTCCACATTCAGGTATATGGCAGTTGAAAGTGCAGGCAGTAATCCGTCAAATCTCTAATGTGTGCCATTATTTCCATTATGGTATTTTATACTGAGGAAAAAATAAGACATTTCTTAGAAGGGGAGGTGTGCCTTTCTAATTCAATGACACGGCGGCTAGCATCCCTGAGGTAAGGTTCAGCAGGAGCTCATGGCCAGTGTGGAGATGCAGACACTGCAGATATCATCCATCTATCTGACACACGTGGGGCCTCATTGTGCGGCTGCCAGACCCAGCCGGCTAGATGAGAATGTCACAGAATACAGAAAAGGAAGCAATGAGCTGGGTTCATGATTGCTCCTATTTAGGAACAGTGCCACAAAGTGATTCTGCGGTCATTATTTGGAAGTGAAGAGGTAGAAATTCCATCTGCGACCATCATGATCCACACAGGCAGTTAAAGAGTTAAGGAAGTAGGAAACTGTGTGCCAGCCCAGACAATAATTTTAGGACAGGTGCTGAGTCATCTTTTTAGGTTTGTTCAAGATTGATGATATCCTACTATCTTCCATCCCTCAAATTCTAAACAAACAAACAAAAAAAAAACCACCAAAAGCAAAACAACCAACAATAAAAGCCATGAAAACCTACTTAATAGACACACCAATACTGGGGAAGGTAATGAAAATGCAGTGTGTAGAGAGAGCTGGATCGAATACAGCATATGGAGTAATTCCATTCCAGTTTCATGCCGGAGGCTTCCTCTCTGAAAGGATAATAACGAAGGGTAAAATACAAGTAGTCCGTAACAGGTTGTCCATATAAGGACTAATGGGTTTCACAGACAAACGCTGCCAAATGCATGGAGCATTGTATGGTCATTTGAGACTCTATGGCATGGAAAAGGTTGTAGGCTAGCTTCAAATAAAGAATATTTGTCACTAACCCCTTCATTCTTTACCACACCTTATGGCCGCTTGTAGGAATTACATGGTTACTGTTATACTTTGAGACCTGTGACTTGACTTGTGACCTTGAAACCTAAATTATTTTTTCCTAAAAAGAGCCCATATTCTACAAAGATTCTCGCCTCCCCCATACGCTTCCTGCCTTTTATTTTAAGCAGAACTTCTTCGGGGGGAAGAAGACAATTAGTGAAAAATCCATCAGAAGGCGTCTCAACCTGTCCTCCAGTCTGTAGCCAGGAACTCTCTGGAAGGAGGCCATTTAACTCTCATTATTTCTTAGGCCATGGCCTATTTTTCCAGGCTGTTGTATAAGGCAAATCCATTACTTCATTTCTCATAGCCTCTCTACAAAAGACAAAAGCAGACAGATCTTCCCAAACTCAGACAGAATATTGTGCACAGCCAAGTGGGCTGAAAATGCAGGCTGCCAAGTTGGCCAGCACAGCTTCATGCTTTACACTCTTTCCAGTGCTTCAGCGACAGCAAAGAGACTGACCTTCAGCAAAGGCAAGGGGGCTTATGTGCTTCTATTTAGATAGAACCATGACTTTCGGAAGCAGGCAAGAGATGATCCCATCAAGACTGTCCTCTTCAGATGAGTCATTGTAGGATCTGGAAACCAATATTTACCAGGAAGTAATGTTGCCGTATTTATTTACAAATACATAACTTGATGTTGAGAGATAATCTGAAATGACTTAAATCATCACCACACAAAAGTCTTTTATACTCCGAGGAGGATCATAGGTCACACTCTGCAGACAGCTAAAGCATTATCCTTGCTCCTCACAAGCATTCTGTGGTCATTATACTAACAAATTGCTTCATTGTTGAAGTTAACCATGGTTATGATAAGTGCTGTATATGGTCACCTACTT
This sequence comes from Bramus lutescens, assembly GCA_001685075.1. Taxonomy (NCBI): domain Eukaryota; kingdom Metazoa; phylum Chordata; class Mammalia; order Rodentia; family Cricetidae; genus Bramus; species Bramus lutescens. The sequence goes on along the minus strand of LOEQ01000608.1, from coordinate 153,912 downwards.
CTCATTGGCACTCTGAAGTTATACTGAATCAACAGTGGAGAATACTGTGGTTCAGTTCAGACACTTGTTTCAGCTAATGCCAATAAGTAGACTCAGTATTTCCTCTCAGAAGAGGGCTATTTAAATGGCTCTCACTATAACACTGATTCCTTATAATTTCATTGACTTTAAGATGATCAATCATAGATATTTCAGCTTCATTTCTTTCATCCACACTTATCATGCATAGAGCAATAAACTTCCACAACATGATGAGGAAATATTTCTTTCCTTCGGGATTTTATTTAAATGTTATTGGTTAATTTTAACATTGTGGGAAAACTTGTAGCAGAATGCTCCCATAGCAGAAATTTCTCTTCCAAGTGGCACTCTTCTTTCCTAGAAGTTTATTCTCTGTCTCTTTCTGTGTCTCTGTGTCATCTCTTCATCTCTCTTTTCTACCCTCCCTCCTTCAGTCCCTCTCCATCCCCCTTCCCCTCTCCCATCTCTTCATCCATGTACACTGTGTGATCAGCATCCTTTATGTCTGTGCAGCAACACATGAAGACTGACTCCCATCTGCCTTCTTTTCTCATAGACCAATAAATAACAAAGCATTCAGACCATGGAGGACACATTTTTTAATGATTGCAATACCTCTGGTGATGGCTGGGAGCTTGGAAAAGGCTACAATCCCAAAACACTCCATCAAGTCATTCAGCCGGTGGCATTTCACATAATGCTGCATGATTAAAGACTAAGAAGGTTAAACATTCTAACCACGCACATATTCCTAGCAGTGGTCTTTTGGAAACCTCCATTCTGAGGAGCCATCTGGACATTCCAGGTCATCTCCATGCCTACTGATGGGAGCTTACTCCATCACACGCAACAGTTAGGGCAACCCAGCAGAGAGTGCATTTCACACCCCCTTTTGTTTTGGATTCATTAAGAAGAGCCAAAGTTTGACTTCACTTCCATCAAAAGGCTACTAAGTTACATAAAAGCCCCAGCTATGAGAGTTTGAGAATTTAGATATTGCTCCTGGGCCCTTTGCAGATGCAGATTTTCACTGAGACTTGGGATAGAAACCAAAGATACAGAAGAATCCATTTCAGCTGCATTCAAGGAAAATCTTCCAAACAGCAAAAGCACTGTGTGATTTGCAAGGGTTCTCAAGTGACATAAATGAGATATTCATAAAATCAGAGTTGAGCAAGATCTCAGAAGTTATCCATCTCCCCACGTTTATCACAACAGGAAAAGACTCGGAGTTGAGGCTGGCAGCTTTAGACTAGACCTAAGAGTCTCAGAGTTCTGATGCTCAGAGTAGAAAATTTTTCTAATAAGTGAAAATAGGTATATTCAAACAGCTGTGTAACTGTTGGGAATATTGCATCTGTGTTTGAATGTTTAGATGGGAGAAATGTGTCAAGTATTATTGCTCAGGCTAATAATTTATGATAGTGATGGTGTGCATGTTGAATAAATGGTATTAATATTAAGGAAACATATACTGTGTACCCCAAAGATTTCTTTCTCATATTTATAATACACATGGACAGAAGCCATCTACAACAAAGAATCATTTCATTGACTCTTTGGCCAGTTGTGCTTGGTTCTATTTAATATCTCTGGGCTATCCAGTCTCTGGGTCCTGGCACTCCAGGCAGTGTCAGGCTTGGGCTCCTTCCCATGTTGTGAACCTTGAGTTGGACCAGTCATCGGTTGGTCACTCCTACAAGTTCTGTGCCACCATTACCCCAGCACATCTTCTGGACAGAGCAAATTGTAGATCTCAGGTTTTGTGGCTGGGTTGATGTCCCAGTTTCACCACTAGAAGTCTTGCCTGGTTGAAGATGATGGCGGGTTCAGGCTCCATATCTCCCATTGCTAGAAGTCTTCAATAGGGTCGCCCTCATAGATTCCCGAGAGTTTCCATTGCACTATTTCCACATCATCCCTGGAATGCCCACCCCCAATTCCAGTCCTGCCTTTCATTATTCTCTTCCCCCATCTCACTCAAAGGTGCATGTCACACTTTACTGTCCCTTATCTATAATTTCTGTGTACAAATACATTGCTAATGACTAACAAAATATTGAAATACATACATTTACCTGAGTCCCACTCACTGTCACTAATAATGTCTAAAATTAATATCCTATTTATTATTTCTAATAAAATTATTCTCCATAGTAAGACATTTTGACTTTCTTGTCCCTTTTCAGAATTAACTGAATTTTGAAGAGGAATACCTCACCTTGTGAAGTTTTCCTATAATAGATTGATGAATTTGGAACCTGAAATGTCTAAATTCATTTTTGCTTTACTATTATTAGTTATTTCTGTTTTGATTATATGTATTCTCTCCCTCCATTTCTTCCAGAGCTATCATACCTTCCTTGCCCACCCAAAATTGTGTCCTTTTTTTAATTTTGTTTTTTTTTCATAAACAAATAGATTGTTTTTACCACCACCACCATCACAACAGCAAAAAATATAGTGAGACAAATCAAGAGTCCTTATACTGAGCCTGGACAAGGCAACCCAATAAAAAGAGTCCCAAGAGCAGACAAGAATCAGAGACACCATAGCTCCCATTGTTAGGGGACCGACAAAAACACCCAGCTAACAGCCAAAGCACACACACAGAGGATCTGTGCTTGCTGCTTCAGTCCCTGTGAGCCTATATGAGCTCTGTTTATTATTTCTTTACATGGTAAGGAGTTGACTCATGAGTAGCCAACATGAAAGCAGTTGATTTATTCCAGTTTACAATCCTGAGGCTGAAATAGCCTTTCTCGCTTACTATCTACACATCATGGTTTGCAAAACCTAACAACGCAGTTTAATAAACTTGCCTGACAGACTGTTATAGCTTTCCTTCCTTTGTTAGATATAAGAAGTGATATATTACTTGGTGTGACCTCTTTCTTATGTTTGATATTATAGCATTGAATCTGAGTTGAAGTAACAACTGTGCCTTTTGGTCACATAGTCATTTCCCCAAAAGTTTTGTTTGTTTTGAAAATGAAAAGGCAACTTAGAGCTGAGCAATTTAATTTTGTTTTGGTTTTTGATAGTTCAGATAACTGTATAGAGAAGGGCTCAAAATGGTTAATCTAATTGAAATGTCTAAGCTACTAGACCTTTCAAGCGTGGGTGGCTTCTACAGACATGCAGATAATAGTTTAATAGTATGTATTATCTACTTCAGAGTTGTTAGACTTGCGTAAACGAAGGCTCCAAAGCTATCAGCCAAACCAAAAGTGTGCTGGTGTTCAAAATGCTGAAAGCATCCATTATGCATTATTTTAGCCAGGGTAATGAATATTGGATGATCCCTTTATGTCGAGGCAGTTTTGTGCTATTTTGGTGCCTATTATTCTTAGAGGAACCTTAAGTAATGTAATGGAGCTAAGCTTAAATGCCATTTTGCTGTTTGGGTCATTATTTTCCACTTTTTGCCTCCACTTCAGAGTAGATGAAATCCTGCTGGGGCAAGAAGACACTTTCAAAGGTACAATAGAGGCGATGTTAACTCAGAGGGAATCTTCTCTAAGAAAAACAAAAGGCATTTCACACCTGGCTTCTAATTATGCTATAGGTGTGTCACACTTGCCCAGTACTTCATCACTGGAAGAAAGAAAATGAATAAGAAGATATTTTTATATAAAGAAATTTAGGGATCACAGGATTAGGTGCCTTCACATATATGTATATACTCAGCCACAGCCTTCCCCCTCAAATATTCTGCATCTGTGGGTTCCACAATTTAAAATATTATTTAAGATGTGTATGTTGAGTATGCACAGCAACAACTGCCCATCTAGTATTTACATTATATTAGTTATACTATATATAGTAAGTAATTTAGAAAAGGTTTAAAGCATGCATTAGTAGATGTGTATAATTTTATGCCAACATTATACCATTTAGGATAGGAACTGAGGATTATGTATGTACACAAGGCTCTTGGAAACAGCCACCAACAGATAAAAAAGGATTAATGGATAAAATACAAGAGACTCAGACACTGAATGCCTAATATGCCCCAACTTGACACCTCATACTGACCTCATAGATATGTCATCTTTTCAAAACAACATGATTGTGTAAAATTTAGAGTCCTGCCTACCAAACCTGCCCAACCATCTTGTTTCCCAGCGGTCCTCATGCACTCAGCCACTGATACTGCTCACTAGAGGAAGCCTCACAAGCAACTGCTTTTGCTATTCCTGTGCCCGACCGAGGTCTAATGCCCTTTTCAGTCTCACTGCTATTATGTGGCTCCACAGTCCATGATTCAAATATGGGGAATCCCCTTCTCTCTTTCTCTCCAATCCTCAGTGAGTATTTCCACATTGCTTCCCTTTGTTCGTCTCACATCTATGACTAACTGCACAATCATGTTCAACTATATTATTCGCATTATTATTAATTTCTTTACTAAGATCCATAATGCTTATTTGGGAATTTTATCCTAAAGAACAGAAAAATTAGGCCTACACATCACCTTATTCCTGAAAAAAAAAATCATGCCTGAGCCCTATCCCAATGTGGTGATTGCCTGGTTACCATGGTGACCCTTCTCTCTTGACTTGATCTTGTACATTTTCTGGAATTAAGCTAGTTGGTCTGTTTCTCCAGTGACCATTCCTATATATGTAAATGCAGATAAGCATATTGATATTTTAATATGTGAACAATTATTATTTTATAAAGGTGCGCCTTTATTATTATGTAATCTTATTTATTTTGCATTAAATACATCCAAACCTTATTACAGTTACTCTTTTCTTAATTCTACAACCTCATAGTATTGGTGGTAGGTACCGTTTATTTCTAACAACTAAATCATAACTTCAAAAAAGTTACTCGTTTTTCTCAAAGTCAACCTTCTGATATTCACATTGTCAACATACAATCTCTAATGTCTATGAGTCCACCTGGACAGAAAAAGGAAAACTCCTTACTATCATAATGAAGGAGACGTGCTGCACAATGAAACGGCATCTTTACCTACGTGGCTCATTCTGTATTCTGTGACTTATTTGGTGACACTTTTTTCAATGCCTTGTAAATTAAGTTAATTCTTTGAGAATTTCATCAATGTATACGACACTCTGTGAGGATCCACATTTCTTCTATGTCACTTTCAAAATGTATACGATACTCTGTGAGGATCCACATTTCTTCCATGTAACTTTCAAGCCTGCTAACCCACACTTTCCCCTTCCTGTCTCTTTCCCCATTCATGGCTTTTGGCTTAGTTCTGTGGTTCATTCAGTTTAACCAGAGCCATCTGAGTGAGCACTGGATGGAACTGTCCTCTGGAGCCTGGCAGAGAAACATATTTCCCTTTTCTTTTTTTCTTTTCTTTTTTGTTCCCTTATTTTGTTTGGTAGCTATTTTCAAAGTCATGGTTTTTTTTCCTCTATTTTCTGTACTTTTGCCAGTGATATTTTAGAATTCACCGTCATATTTTGATCTTATTGTCTTTTTCAGTCAAACTCCCATATTCTATGTTCCTCTAAGTCATATGTTTCTTTATTTCTTTAATTTTACTCTTTTATTTGTGTGAGAGTTTTCCTGTATTTATGTCTATGCACTAGGTGTGTTCTGTCCAGAGCTCAGAAGAAGGCATTGGAAGGAACTGGAGTTACAGAAAGTTAGGCTTTGCCAAATAGATGCTAGTAATCAAGCAAGCCCAGGTCTTCTTGAAAAGAGGCCAGTATCCATAGACACTTCCCTGCTTATAAAGCCATATATTTCCAGTGACAACACTATCCAAAGAACTGGAATTTATTTAACATTTTGTTATAGGGTTAGATTTTATTCAGACATAAAAGAACTTCATAGTTTATTATTTACTTCCTCCCCTTTCCCTGTTTCTTATCCCAGTCTAGCTCCTTGGAAAAGTCACAATTAACAAGGGTGATAATTAGACCAAGAGCTATGGGAGAGTCATCTGTTACTGAGTAGTTTGCACACATTATCCTGTAGGGGCTATTGGCTCAAGCAGCAAGTGAAATTCATTGGTCTAAAGGACAAGACAATAATTCCGTGGAAGGGGAAGTAGCCAAAATCGAAGTGATCCAGATGAATCTCCTAGCAATCATTATTAAAGAGAAGATTACTGAAAAAAAGTTTCTCCCAATTAACATGTTTTTACCAATTAGTATTCATATTACAAAGACATAAAAGACATATAAATGTAAAGTATGTTAAATAACATAAATTATTTTCCTAATTTTCTTCAATACTTTGTTTTTCTGCCTCATTGCTTTTTCGTAGTCAGTTCCAGGCTGAAAACTTAATTCCTTAAAAAAGTTTCAGCATTTACACACACTTTGTTTAATACCTCTTATTTGATTAAAATTATAAAGCTAAAATGCAATGAACTGAGTTTTAAGGATACCAAGAAAAGAATTAGTCAGGCAATTGGAAAGGAACCATTCAAAGATCAATAGACAAAACTTCATACATTCCCTTAAGTTAACAGCATTATTTGTGATTTCCAGTAGGCTACACAAGAAAAGTGAAATAAAAAAGAACAATATAATTGTAGCATATTGAGGTTACAAAGCCATCATTTCATTGTATTTTGAGAGCCTTCTGCTCAAGGAAAACAATCTTCACACATTCAACAAAGTTACAGACAACTCTTTTCATATAAAGGGAATGTAGAAAATTCAGGAAGTTTTTATTGCTTTAGTTTCATAATAAGCATCTGTTACAGACAGGACCTTGAAACTCTCATCCTGCCTGTACTTTAGCCCTCTGTAAGTGCTGTACCAAACCTTGTCCCAAACCTCAGGTGAAACTCAGAAATCATAAAACATTATTCTTAAAGCTTTGTACTTAATTCTCATAATTACTTAGCTAAATGCACTTTTTGAAAAACAACCCCACAATTTTAACTTAACAAAAATTCTGTTTTGAAAAAAAAAGTAACATTTAAGGAAACTCCCTTCTGGTTTTAGTTATTAGTGCTTAATTTTAGTTCAATAAAATAACCTCATTTTAAGAAAAAAATAAATACGAAGTCAGCAATGTAAAACTTTGCTTTGAGTTTTACCCCAATAATCTAATATTCACTATCACCCAAATAAATATATTCTTGATTCCCCATTATAAAGGAAGTGGCTGTGGTAGTTTTTGAATGTAATAGCTCCTCACAATCTCAAAGAGAGTGGCCCTATTAGGCAGTATGGCTTTGTTGGAGTGGGTCTAGCTTTGCTGGAGAAACTGTGTCCCTGTGGGGGCATCCTTTAAGGTTTCCTATGCTCAGGATACCGCCCAGAGTCTCAGTCAACTTCCTGCTGTGTGCAAGCACGCTCAACTCCAGCACCACCTCTGTATGCATGCCGCCATGCTTCCCATCATGATGATAATGGAGTGAGCTTCTGAAACTGCATGAGAGCCATTCCAAATAAATGTTTTCTCTATAGGACATGCCATGGTCATGGTGTCTCTTCACAGCAATGGAAACCCTAAGACAGTGGGAAATGAAGAAAGTATGCAGCATATTCCAAGGCAATGCTTGCTGCTCTAGGGCTGCTGAGACTGGGCATTTGATTTCAGTCTATACTGACTGCCATTGTGTAAATGCAAATTCAATGCCGTGGATGCCTTTCAGTTCTTCTATCCTTTAGTAAGAATGATTCTAGCAGTCAACTATGTAACAATGGCTCCTAGGTAACGTCTCTCTCTTTTAAAATACCTCAAGAGTGTAAATACCTTAAGTTTCTGCTATTACTCCCAATGATTTCAAAACCTAAGTTATTTTTTTTTCTACTTAATGAAAAGGACTAAGCCTGGGAGCAATATCTATTTTCCTTAGTATGTCTAGAGTGAGTATAGGATTAAATGACTATAAACGAATATCAGCTAGTAATAACTTCATGTCTAAAATCTCTCCTTTTTCTCAGCGAGATCAGCTAGTGGGGGGGGCTGGTTTAGAGTTCAGAGTTTCAGTCTATCATCATCATGACAAGAAACATGGCAGTGCACAGGGAGACATGGTACTAGAGAAGGATCTGAGAGTTCCATTTTCTGATCTGTAGGCAACAGGAAGTTGCCTAGTGTAGTTTAAGCAAAAGAGACCTCAGATACCACTCCCACAGTGACACCCTTCCTCCAACAAGATCACACCTACTCCAAAAAATGACACCTACTAATAGTGCCATTTCCTTTATGGGGAATTTTCTTTCAAACCACATCAACTGGCTTCCCAATACTGAATGGTCAGGCATGAAAGCATAAAAGGAGTAATATTATACAGACTGAACAGGCTGTAGTTATATATTTAGGAATCTATATGTATATACATACACATACATGTATGTAGGAACAATTAATGAAAAGGAGGACATGGATTTGAAAGAGAACAAAGAGGGGTCTATGAAAGGGTTTGAAGGAAGGAAGGGAAAGAAGGAAATGATATAGATGTACTATAATCTGAGAAAAGCAAAAGAATGAATTTTTTTAATTAAATTTGGGCACTTATTTCTTGTCTCTTAGTTTATGAATGGGCTTTCTGACTCGTAAGAAAAAAAAAAACAAGAGAAGGAACTCTGTTTCTGAAGGGAGGTATAACTGACTAACCTAAAGCATGCTGGGAAGGGTTTAAATTTTTAGCCATATGAATACAAGGGTTATTGTGTTGGATTTATATAATGTGCATTTGTTTTTCAAATGCTTGCTAGAAGGTGAACAATGATCTACAGTCAGAGAGAAACCTGTTAGCACTTGCTGTTGCCTGGGAACAGTTGTGGTTTCAAACTAAGGATATCTCAGTAGGATGCCAACAATTTGGTTCCTGGAAAATATACTATATATCTTAATGTTTCCAGTTTGCAGTTGATATTTACATTTGAACTTTCTAAATCATGAACCACAAAAAAGAATTGCATTCTTTAACTGTCCCGATAAATAATTTTAAAGCATAAACCGCAGCCAAAATAAAAAGTAACAGACTCCTTAGCTAATGAATTCTTTCAGCACTTGGCCTCAAATAGAACAGAAAAAATGTTTACCCCATAATTATGCTCTGAAACTTCACAACCATTTGTCCCTTTGATCACCCCAAATAGAAATACATTTTTGTCTGCCTGAAAAAGAACCAGATAGAGGATACTTTGATTACAGGACCTATGGCAAGTCAGAAATGCTCTGATGTTTGTATAAGATGTAAAGAATGACTGATAGAAAGGATGTTGGAAATTTAGAGAATTGTAGTTGAAAGGGGGAGAAATAAAGAATTCTTACAGATGAGTGTTTTTAACAGGGACAATATATTTGTGGCTCAAAAATCATTGGTTTTCAGATTTATTGCATGTGTTTTCTTCCTCCCAGGGGCAGGGAAGAAATCAGTCACAACTGTTTAAGAAAAAGTTTTCATATGGATGATAAAAAAGTTATTCTCTCAAGGCAAGGTAATTTTATATATGTTGGCCTTGCTACTAGACAAGAGAAAACTCTTTATAGACCCAATCCACAGGATGCTTAAGGGAGCCCAAATGTGACACCTAGACAGATATAGTCTCTCCCATTTGAAATCTTACTTCCTGAATAAAGCTTCATGGAAAATCTTCAACTCAAGAACGTTTTCAAACTTCTGCCATTGGAGCCCACAAATGTAGATGTATATGAAAAACAGTAAAATGAAATAAGATTTAAAATAATTCATGTTTCACCAAACTTTTACAGAAAATGCAAGTAGTTAAAGTTTGATTTGTAGGACTACAGTCTGAATATGGGCTCTCAAGGAAGAAGAAGTCTAGAAGTTTTCCACTATGCATTGATGGCCACTGGCTTTTGTCTCCCTTCTTTCACATCTCTCTAATATTCCTCCAGATAGGCACTTGCACAAATTGTCCACTTCGATGTGGATACAAAGCTAAGCTTAACTGAACTTGAGAGCTGAAAAAAATACACACAGACACACACACACAAAAAAAACCTATAGCTGGACTGACAAAGAGCAGAGGCGACTAAACCATTTCGTTTACACAACAGTAAGGTCTTGGTGAAATTTTTATTGTCTGGAAAAAGATGACAGAACTAAGTGATGATATTCTTGCACCCTGAGTTCCTCTCAGTAGGATTTGGCAAGTTTTAGTTGAGTGGGAACTTACTGGTGTTACTACACAATGACTTGAGTGCAACTCTGAAAACTATTTTCAGTTAGATTCCTGACAGTGTCTGCTGCTGAGTCAGTTGCCTGAGCATGTTCATTCTATCTCATAGTTCAGAGTCTCTCATTGAGCCTGGAGGTCACCCTCTTCCAGCTAGGCTGGCAGCTACCAAGACCCAGTGATAGTTCTTCCTCCAGCCCCTTAGTCAGAGCTGGGGCTATAGACTAGTGGCTGAACCTGGCCTTTAAAAAAAATAACTTCCATTATCTTTTGAGATTATAACATAATTGCATCATTTCTCCTTTTTTTTTTCCTTTCACACTATTCCTTGCGCCTCTTTGGAATCTGTGGTCTCTTTCTCACAACTTGTTGTTAAAAAAGCACAGAGCATCCGAACACAGGGCCCCATGTACGTGCAACCAGCTTGTTACCTGTTATACACTGAACTGTCTCCCAAGCCTGCAGCTATCTTCTTGAATGCCTACCATGTATTAAGCATATATTAAGAGCTAAATTTTGAACCTCAACCACAAAATGAACCTAAGGAATATACATTTAAGGACATCAAAATATGGTAATAGAGGACACCATTGAAAACATCAACTCAATAATAAATAAATATTGTCCCAAAACATGGCTTGTGCTTTGGAGCAAAAATCACATTATTTTGTAAATAAGGAGAGGGTGAACTTATCTATGTGTGGTACAAGACAGTTGTCTATATTCTGTCAATTATGTTTTCAATAAACACTGATTGGCCAGTAGCCAGGCAGGAAGTAAAGGCGGACAAACAGACAGGAAGTAGAGGTGGGTCAATGAGAACAAGAAGATTCTGGGAAGGAGGAAACCCGTTCTTCCCCAGTTATCCCAACCACAGAAGAAGGAAGCTGTGATTGCCCTGCTGAAAAAGGTACCGAGCCATGTGGTTAACATAGATAAGAAAATAGGTTAATATAAGTTATAAAAGTTAATAAAAAGCCTGAGATAATGGGCCAATCAGTCTATTATTAATACAGACCTCTGTGTGATTTCTTTGGGGCTAAACAGCTGTGGGACCTGGTGGGAGGACAGAAACCAGGCAGCACAGAAACCTCAGTCAACATAGGTGGTTACTTAGATATGGCAGAAAATGTGATAAGTAATTTAAAATTTTAAAAATGAGTCAAATGGCAAAGCAAGTTTATTCCAAAAAAGGAGAATAATGTGAAAGGGGGTTGGGAGGGGCTCATACCCAGAGCAAGTTTAGCACATTTATAAATTTACACAGGACAACATAGGACTGAATGTTGAGCTCATTCAGCCTAACGTTAGAGAATATATTTCTCAGATTACAGCTCCCTTGCAAGTGATGTGTTCTGTAGGTAGTGATATGTGAGTAGGACTTGCATATGCCACTCTATCCCTTTCTGAAAGAGGATAGGCATTAGAATAAATTTCCTTAAATCTAGAAACAAATGCCATGTTCTAAGGAGGAAAGGGTTGACTGTTTCAAAGCCAGGGACCATTTATTGACAAAACAAGGGCTAGAGAAATGGCTCAACTATTAAAGATTAGGCTCACAATTGAAAATACACTTTTGAGCTTTTGAGCTTATACCATGTTAAGGGCAATTTATTATAGAAAGTAACTCATCACTTTCTTTAATTGAGAATCATTCTTTTAAACAGTCCCTTCCTAAGTTTTAGAACACAGAATAGGAACATGATGGAGTTGTTTGCTAAGAGAAAACATGTAAGAGAGATAGGTTTGGAAAAAGAAAAATTGGACCAATTATAAAGTGTGAAGGATTTTGAAGTGCTCAAACAGAGACTAGAAGGTTAAACAAAGTGGTACAGAGCGTAACAAAGTAAAAGCTAAAAATATGTTCAAACTATCTCACTGATAATAGCTTTGAAAGTAACAGAGAAAAATATTTATTAAAATAATTTGTAGACCTCTCTGGTGCCAAAAAGAGAGTCCCTTTTCATCTTATTAACATATAAAGCAAAGTACATTTAAATTATGGAACTTTAGAATATGCAGTCACAATTAAAGACAAGTGAAGAAAATACTTGTCTTAACCTTGGAAAATTCAGTTTAATAATCTTATATAGGAAAGGCTTTCTTACTTAAAGGTATTGGAAACTATGCTAATTATCTACTATTGCATCATCACAAATTATTCCAAAAATGTAATAGCTTTTGAAAACATCTATTACAGCTAATAGAGCTTGGGAATCTGTTCAAAATTTCATTGGGATCCTGTGGCTCTAGGATTATCAGTAGGTTATCACCAAGCTGAGTGTCATATCTCAAAACTCAGACACAGGCTTACAGATTTGCTTCTTAGCTCACTTGAATCCTAGCCAGAAATCCTTAATTCCCTGCAGGCTGTGGAAGTGGGAGTTCACTTCTTCTTTATGCTGTGGGTGCATCCCCACCAGTAGTCAGACAGCACGGCAGCTTGCTTCCCCAAGCCATGAGTAACGAAGGGAGGCACAGGTTTATAAATGCAGTTGTGAAAGTGTCGCCCATTGCTTCTGCGATGTTCTATTCTTTCAAATGAGTGGGAAATTCTAGCTCACATGAGGAGAAAGGAATAGATAAAGTTAAGGAAAGTTGGATGTATGACGATTGGGGGCCATGATAGAGGGTGACTAATCCATAAATCAAGACTGAGTCTAAAAATCTCTTTAAAAGATTTATTTATGGTTTATTTATATTTATGTATGCGTATAGTAGTTTTGTTTGCATGTATGCATTATCTATGAATAATGTGTATGCAGTGACCACAGAGTCATTGGATCCCCTGGGAACTGGAGTTAAAGACAGTAGTCGCCTTCTGGGAACTGGGAATCCAATACAGGCCCTTTGGAAGGGCAGCCAGTGCTCTTCACCCCGAGGAATCCCTCCAGCAACAGATACTAATTATCTGAACGTACACTTAAGAAAGCATTTCAATGTCCTCACTTCCTTCTTAAGAGTTATAACTAATACTAAAATAAAACATATACCCAAATATTGAGGTAAACATTGTATCAAATACAAACGTAAATAGTGTTTCTGACATATAGCATATTCTACTAAAACTTGTAGTTACTTATTTCATAATTTAAAATTTGTACTTTTGGATTTCAGCTACAGAAAGACAACATACATACAGATACATAGCCTCAAGAACTATGGATTTAGATATGCTTGAATATACATAACTGCTTATGTATATTCTCCATATAACAAGATGAGACATGATAAAACAACATATTTTCCTAAAACAGAGATGAATATCTCCGAATTTGACATTTTGATATTCCAGTAATCATAAGCATTAATAATTATACTTAAGAAATTTTTCCTTTAGCTTTTACCAACAATTTTTTAATACTAAAATAATTTATTCTTAAGAAAGTGAAATTTAATTTTTCTTAGAAATAAAACAGAAGAAGAATGTGAGATACCTCTGTGTTTCATATCTGTTAAAATAAAACACATAATGGGATTGGTTGATAAACTTTTGTAAAGACTGTTAAGAAATTCTTTGCAGATGTTATCCCATTTGCTAAGTGCTAAGACTAGCGAAGTAACAAATTAAGCTAATTAATACAAAATACAGTATTCATGCTCAGTAGGGCTACTCATACTGATAATAATCGAAACTGATGTCTTTTAAAAAGGCATCTTAGCCAAGGGCTTTAATTCCATCTTGAGAAGATTACATATCACAATAAACTCAGCGATTAGATCTTCGCAATTATGCAAGTTGCCTTTCTAATATCTTGTCAGTATGAGTGTTATATAAAGATAAAGCAATGAAGCTAAAGAGGTTTTTTTCTAAACCATTTTACTGCTGTGAAAATAGTTTATAGAAAGAATACACTTGTCTTCTGCTCAGAAAATATTAGAGATTTAGTCCCTTATTGGTTAGCAAATTCCATGGTGGGATTCTTTATAATTGCCCAACTACACAAAAGAAACAGAAAAATTCAAACATTGCCAAAAAGTCATTATGTTAATTCTTATTCAGGTAGAAAAAGATTGCTGTATCATTGTCTCAAATTTTTCTTTACATTGAATTATATGATGCGGTACATAATACAACTTTCAAATCATATTTAAAATATTGCCTCTCCATTTAATAAAAGTCAGTTCAGACATAAATAGGGAGATAAAATGTGTTGACGAATTAGATGTAGTTAAGTGATTTGTGTTGGTTTTTTCTTGTGGGTGGAAACTGCTTGTTCATTCCAGGCTGTATGTTTTGCATAATTAACAAAGTCCTCATATTTTGTTTAAAATGATCATCAAAATAATTGTATCACTGTGATGATACATAGTATCCACTATTGATTTATCTATTCAATTCCAAACTGCAGTTAATCCCTTATTGTGCAAGAAATGTTGTTGGGAGCACTCTAAGGAATATGAGGATAAATAAGATAAATGTAAAGATAAAATAAGTAGTGAAGCAGGAAACATATGAATGATAATGTCACAAAATGTAATTTGAGTAGTGCGATCATCGCATCAGGATACTTATGTTGGAACTTGCGTTATTCTTTGGAGCTCTAGTACAAACTACTGAAGGAAGCTCCTTGCATATATATGCCTGCACCTTTCCATTCACTCTTGTAGAATTCATGCGAAAACCACAAAAGGAATAAATTCAACTGTCATTTTCTTCTTTTATTTTTAGTGAACTTTATTATTTAAAAAGCAACTTATAAACAAATGAAAATATCACACACCCAAATTAATCAGCTACAAGCTGCATTTTCAATAGGGTTCAGAAACGAAATGTAGGCATGCATCAATGATGTATTGATCAGAAGCTGTTTGAGATAAATTATGCAACTCAACATAATAGAAATATGAAAATATAAACGGTACCCATGGGAAGTATCTTTCAGAAAGTCAGAAAAAAATTTATTTCCTGAAGACATGTGGCCCACTGTGAACTCTGAAACAATATCGCTTTGCATTGACATTCGATTTCGAGGAAACCATCAACTAAAGAGCTTTGGATGGAAAACCCAGTTAGGAGAATCTCTGGCTCTCTCTCTCCTTCTTTCTACCTGTCCCTGCTCCTGTCCATCCTTCCTTCTTACACACACACACCCCCACACACACTTCAAAAGAGTGTTTTAACAATAAGTAGCCTAGAGAGGTAATTTACTTAGGAGGAAAACATTTGAATTTTGAAATCTAGAAGATATGGTAGCCAATCCCTATGTAAATCCAAGATATTGTCTAACTCTTTGCTTCAGAATGAATAAGGTTGCTATTGTCTTTAAACAAAGCATCTGTTAACTCTTGAAAGAAAGATAAAACCTCTAGAATTCAGGCTTATTAACATCCTCCAACATAAGAGAGGCAGGTTCACAAGGCTCAGGAGGTCACTGTGCCTTAATAGGCCTGACAACCTGTCTCAAAGTTGTTCAAAGATATCTTCAGTGGGGCAGTATTGGTGTTTCTCTAATGTTTTATCCTGAATGTGTGAATCGCTGGTTGCCCAAGTGACTGCCTTTGAATCACTCACGCTCCTTAGAGTAGTTAGTAATCCAAATAATTTCAGTGGTTCACCAGGTTGAACTTTGGTGGAATTCTTTCTTTGGTCTTCTCTTCTGGGTCCTCTTTCTTTGGTGTCCTTTATATCTGAAATGAATGGTCTCTCCAAGAAAACAGTCACAGAACCCTTCTTCAGGAAAATCCCAGCTTATGTATTATTGAGAACAAAAAGAAGTAGAGTGTAATCGACAAAGGCAGCATAGAGTGAATCACGTGGTAAGTCACGGAGTGGACACATTGCCATAATGCAAGTGGTGAGCAAGAGCCAGAACCTCAAGAAACAAGTGCCTGCATGGCATTAGACCAGAAACACAAGGAACAGCTAAAACATCTAAGCTTGTCTACAATCTGGTATGCCTCAGAATATAAGTACAACCACGATGAGAAAACGCAGGTGAGGTGGTTTGAGTATGAATGGCCCCCACAGGTGCATATAATTGAATGTGTGGTCATCAGAGTGTGGCAGTTCTTGAGAGAGATTAAGAAGTGGGACCTGGTTGGAGGAAGTATGTCACCAGGTTTGGGCTTTGGGGTTTCACAGGCTCAAGTCAGGCCCAGTGTCTGTCTTTCTGCTGCCTGCTGATCCAGACATCAAGCCCTGAGCTCCTTTTCCAGCACCTTGCTTGCCCGCACACTGTCATTCTTCCCTTCATGAGGGGAATGAACTGAACCTCTGACACTGTAAGTCAGCCCAGTTAAATGTTTTCCTTTATAAGAGTTGCCACGGTGTAAATATCACCATCAGACTTTCCTCCGGCGACGGATGGAGACAGAGCCCCACATCAGAGCCTAGGACTGAGCTCCCAAGGTCCAGTTGAAAAGCAGAAGGAGGGAGAAGATGAGCGAGGAAGTAAGGACCACAAGTGGTTGGTTCACCCACTGAGGGAGGGAACTGGGAGGAGAGGAGGAAGTGGGAATTTTGATTGGTATTATTTATAAAGCAATAAAAAAGAAAAAAGAACAATTCAAAAAAAAAACAAAACATGAAGGTGCAATTTTTGAAACTTCATGAGAGCTTACGGGACAATCATTGTATAATTCCAATTAGGTGGTATAATTAGTGAGTAAAGGTTGTGGACACAGAAGGAATAGTTAAAGCAACAACAAGAAGGGTTGGAGAAACAGAGACTAGGGAGTTGTATTCAGTGGAAGCGGAGATTCAGTGGAAACTAGAAACGTTCTGGAGAGGGGTGCTGGTAGTAACAGGACAATGAAATGCAAGTGGAAGAAAAGGCTGAAATGAAGCTAAGATTGTGATGAACAGGGAAGCAAAGAAGAATCGTGCATGGTAGCCAAAATAAAAATATGGGAAAATAGTCATATATATTTACAATTCTCTTGCTATCTATATGAAACTGGATCCTGAATTACTTACTTATCCCCAAATCTGTGGCTTCTCAAATCCCTTGTTTAAATGGCGTAGTATTTATCTATGTGTACCCTTACAAATGTTCCAGACCATCTCTAGAGCACCTATAGATCTAGACTACCTAAAACAATGTAAATGTTATATAAATAGTGGGAGTGATAGAGTTCTATTTTAAACACTATTTTTACTGTAAAAAAATTGCTCATATCATTGAGGTACTATACAAGGTTTAGATATATGTCCACACTGTATAAGGTTTAGACCAAGTTAAAAACATGTGTCTCCTCTAAGACTTATCATTAAAATTCCTTGTAAAAAAGTACCATAGGTATTTGTCACCTATAGTCATTTTTACTACACAATAGTGCACAAGACAAATTTAGTTCTAAGTTTGTATTTATTAGTATATTTTAGAATTACATTTACTTACTAACTGGTATAAAAATTATAGATGTTAGTGAGGTGCCATATGGCATTTCTGGGCATGTATGCATTACAAACATTTTTCTCTTCAAATACTATCTTTGTTAAAAAAAAAAACTTTCAAAGTGCTTTCTTCTAACTTTGTGGGTGCACAGTGCTTCTTATTCTAAAGTCACTGTCGTTTAGTGCACTTTAACCAACTTTCTTCATCCTATTCCCCCTTCCTAGCTCTCATAACTACTCTCCTTCTCTCACCTTCTCCATCAGCTTTTGGTTTTAACTTAGTAGTTCTTATCTCAGCTCCAAAAAGTCACAAAATTTGAGTTTAGAAATAACTGTACCATGGTGTTTATATTGCTGGGCCTTAGAGAGAATTCCATTATCTGCCATGTGTTGAATGCTCCACTTCTTATTTCATTCTTGAATTTATCCCATATACATATGTCCCACAGGGTGTTTATACTCATGGCATGGAAAGTTCTTAATACACTTTTTGTATTACAAAGAATAGAAGACTACTGGGTATTGTGTATCAAAGCAATGCTATAATTATTGAGCTAATTTCAAACAAAATATGAGGAATGTTATAAGGTGTTCAGTTCGTGGTCAGTTGACACTATCACTTTGTGGCTTGTCATAATATCATAGTGAAGAGCTCATTACAGAGCAGGCAGAACTTCTAAATTCATGTTATGCATGGCAGAGGGATGGGGTGGAGAGGGAGAACTCAGGGTGATAGACTAAATGCACTCATAGCTAAAAGTTACTGTGCTATTTTGACTTAAGTCAATCAGAAAATACTTATTATTTTAAGAAGTGTTGAGAGCATAAAATGCAAAGCAGTTACAAGAGGGAACATGTGAAAATTTTCACTTCATATCTTCTATGAATTTTGAAATGTAGTTCCTAGTCTAACATTTAAAGAAAAATAAAATAAATTGTGTAACTTAGAAAATAAGAATTACTCCGTTAAACAAACCAGATCACAAGATAGAATATTTGGATCTTGGTTCAGGCTCCGTTGCTAACTCTCACTGTGCATAAGCCGCTTAATATCTGCAGTTCCCAATCTGTGAAAGGCTGGACTCAGGGATCTTCAAGTTTCTTCCTCCTTTAATATTCTGTTGGTCATTGTTTTTAATACAGTGCTCACCAAACTGTAGCTTAGGAAAATCGTTTTGGAGGCCAGCCATTTTTCCACCATTTTATCATAAAGTCTGTTTCCTGCTTCTTGGAATCACACAAAGTAAGAGTAACTAACTGCTTTGCCAATCCCAAAATTATGAATTCAAGCCATGTACAGAATAAATATTAGAATTTTTTTAAAAGGTAACACACTATTAAAAAGAGTCAAATCAAAATGACTACAAGAAAACTTCCTAACGTCTGAATACTCAACTATCATTTGAGGCATCATAGACATAATAGGATTATAACATATCTTAATATACAAATGTAATGTAAATCTACAAAGCAATCTTTGTGTTATTATTTTGTAGATTGTGATATGGCTTTTGAATCAACTCCAAGAATGTTTTCTGATCATTAAAGATTAAATTCAGTTAAAACTGAGACTGAAACTTTTCCATCATGCTGTCTATCAACTTGTGATGCAATGGTGCCTGTTTCAGTCTTATTATGGTCATAAATTCCAATCAGTGTTCTGGCTTCGCATCTTATAGAATTAACTATTGAAGTGAAGTCTTACATCCTTAATAACATTCATAACCCTACAACAGTGTTGAGTTTTAATACGTGCTAAAATCTAAAGCTGCATGGGGGTAGCCATCCTACTTTAATGAAATGAGAAAAATATGTCTAGCATTTTGTATATAGCAAGCCCTTGCACACAAAGAGAAAATCACTCACCTGCTTTTATGAAATGAGAAATATAAGTCTAGCATTTTCTATATAGCAAGTCCTTGCACACAAAGAGAAAAATCACTCACCTAAGTGGGAGAACAGATGGTTTGCACAATAAAACTATTTGCTGAGTTGCAAAACAGAATAGCTTGCTGTCCAAACAAAGGGGAATTTGATACTCCAGTATTTCCTGTACTAGCCTGATATATAAGGGTGACATGTATACACAGCCCTTGCCGCAAAATACAGAGTGAAGGCAATCCTTGAGAACATTTGCAACGTTTACTGCCGCCCCCCCTTACCCTCTGGAAACAGTGGAGATAGCCGGCATGCCGCTGCTAGTAGGATGTCTGACAACATTTCTTTGCTCATTAATCTAGATGTGTTCTTTGTTTTCCAGGGACCTTCCTGAAACGATTTCCCTCTCCTCAGGAAAATGATAAAAACTATTTCAGATCTTGTGCTTCTCCTGGAGTCAGAAATCCATATGGAAATGGCCCAAAAGGTACCTCCCATTTCTGCATGATAGCAGGTTTATGCATTACCTTTGCTTTTCATACATGTGTATGGGATATATACACAAACACACTTATATACACACATACACACTTATATAAGTATACACAAACATATATCAATGCAACTTATAACTTCTTAAAATCCAAGTCAGAATTGAACATTTTTCAGTAGTCTTTCATGATAACAATATCAACATTCAGTGAGGGCACTTAAGACTGTAACTCTCACCTTTCTAATTCTAAAAAAGCTGCTTTATCACATGAACCAATGATTTGGGCATTTCTTCTTAAAGGCATTTTGTCCTAATTTTTCTCAAGTACCTTGGCAATCACCTGTTCTAATTTTTAAAATGTATTTGTGTGTGTGAAAGCATATGTGTGAGTATGTGTGTGTGTGTGTTTGTTCATATGTATGTGTTGCATGTAAATAAAGGTAGACACACGCCAGGGTGTACATATAGACGTCAGAGGACAGCTCTTCTACTTGCATTTTGTTTTGAGGCAAAGCCTATTGTTTCTGTCTCTGTGTTTCCAATCCAGTCGAGGTGGTCTGAATTGGAACGTCCAGTAACTTCCAGCCAATTTTCTTGTCTTCTTTGCCTCCCATCTCACTGTAGGAGGATCACAAAGTGTGCAATCACTTCTGGCTTTTACAAGGATTCTGGGGATTACGTTAGCAGGCTTGGGTGACAAGAGCTTTTACCCACTGAGCCATCTCCCTGGTCTTTGTGTTAATTTTTCACTCTTAGTCCTTCATTAACTGCTCATTATACAATTTACTTGCATTTCATTTAGAACATTCATGATACACAAATGTACATAAAATTCTCTTTGTATTTATCATCTCTACTTTTTCTATTGTGTTAATTGCCACATTACTCTTAAACAAAAATGTGTTACAAAAATATGGAATCTAAAACGTTATTATAAAGTATTACAAAAAGTGCCATACTAGGTTTTAACAAGTTACTTATTCTTTCTAATTTATGTAAGACCTTTATGGAGACAAAATAAAAAATAAAACTCTCAATTTGTTCACTTAAGTTCCTGGTCTTTCCCTTTTCTTCTGAAGGAAATTTGGGCTGTCATAAAACTGAGCCATGAATTATCTTTATTTGGATAGTTTCATAGAAAATGTTGTAAAAAGCATAATTTAAATTACTTGTTCTTTCTAAATTAAATCCTAACAGTTACAAAAAGACAATTATTAAGTACTATTCAAACTAATCAAGAGTTGACAAAAGAAATGAAACCAGTTATTGCCCACAGGAGACCAGAAATGGACAGAATAAAAAAAAATCAACCAAGTTTCAAATAATAAAAAATACTAGGTTTATGAATTATTCATAATGCTAATCTGGATAGGATAGACTCAAATAAAAAATACTGTGATAGACATATTCTTAATATATGCTTATTTTCCACTTATAGAATTCACAAGTATTATCATTTCAATATCAAAATATCCTAACTTTGTTTTTTAATATTTATACATATATATGTTCAAATCATTTTATTTTGATTTTCAGTTTTTACATAAGGATATTTGCAAGAGTAATCCAGCCTTTGTAAAACGTTTACATTCATGTTTTTATCCCTCCAATCTTTCTACTACTTCCAAGCACCTTGGATACAGGCTGTCTTAGCAGTCATTGCTGTCCACCAAGCTGTCTATATTTCATTTAAGGAGCTTTAAGTTAGCAAACACCTTCTGGGAGTCCCAGATCACAAGAAAGCAGGCCTAGATATATCATTACACCACCCCAAGTTCAACAGAACAGAAAATCCATGAAGCTTTCTTGCACTGAAGGTACAAAAGTTTCTCCTTGAACTCAAAGTAGCCGATCCTAAGGCAGCTTTTGATAAGAACAGTCCTGAGACATATGTATCCTTACGCCATCTTTATTCACTCCCTAGTCTACTGTTCTGTGGGAGAGTCTCATGGACTGTGTACAACAAAGGCATATAGTAGAAAAGAGCAGGTTGTGTTCTTTCTGCACATATAAAATAATCTTCAGGATGAGGTAATAAATTTACACCCAAGTTTCTATACAAATGATTATGTCAACTCAGCCAATCTGTAGCATTCTTGTTTTCTTTGAAACAACTATGAATTTGTTATTGTTGCTCTTGTTTTGTAACCATACACCTTCCCACTCTGCAACCAACTCTGAAAAAGACTTTTCCAACCTGCTGTTTGTTTTCTCTGTATCCTGATTTACCATGTTTTAAGAAAGAAATCAACATTGTTCCCTCCCCCAAAAGCTCTTGACTGGTTCCTCTCATCTCTTACCTTTTGCAAATACATTTCTTCTGTGAATGTCTGATCCCCTGCATTAACATCAACGCAAAGCCTCATCTCACTCATGGCTATCTCTTCTCTTAGTTCTCAATCTTGTACCCCAATGCAATGTAATTCCAGCTATTCGAACTATGTAACTGCCCTCCAATATATTCCAGCAGCACCTTTATGTATTTATCTCTCTGTACTACTTCGTACTGCTTCATAACACTACACTGTGTTCTGTGTTTTACTCTGATTTCTTGTTTATCCTTCATTCTCAATTTAAGCAACTATTCCTCTGTGATGTTTCATAATCCCCTATGTAACAATATAGTAATTTTCTGTCTATTCTATAGCAGTAGAAACACATTTCATCATGAGATTGTCTTTCTCACCATTAGTTTATAGAGTTTGGTTGTTGCTGTTGTCTATGTCAAATAATGTCTCATGTAACTTAGGCTTCCCTCAAACTCTCTTTGTAGCTGAACATAACTGAACATCTAATCTTCCTGCCCTTTGCCACCA
Source organism: Bramus lutescens (assembly GCA_001685075.1). NCBI lineage: Eukaryota > Metazoa > Chordata > Mammalia > Rodentia > Cricetidae > Bramus > Bramus lutescens. The sequence goes on along the minus strand of LOEQ01000608.1, from coordinate 131,262 downwards.
TGCCCAGTATTATGCTGGTGCTGGGGAATGAGACTAGGGCTTCATGAAAGCTAGCCAAGCACTCCGTCCAATAAAACACATCTTGTGGTTGCCACAGTTAGTGGACTTCATGATCACAGTGACAATGTGTTTAAAGCTCCATCTTTAAATCTCCAGTTCCTACCAGGGCCTAAAAGTGGATACACAGTAAAAATGTTATTATGTATTCTATTAAAATGCAATTATAATGTGGCTACATACAATCTTATATGGCAACTGTTACAAATAAGATACAGTTGAGATGAGAAAGAATATGTCAAGCAGAGAAGATGAGGAAGGTTTTGTAATGTAAGGTGTACTTAAACTTTGTTAGAACTTATGATTGAGGATGTCACAGACAAAGAGGAGACACTCTTCATGTTCTTCTTAATGGCCATATTGTTAAACTGCTTTCTAAACATTTATATCTATAGAATAATGCTGCTTTTAACCTTAGTCAGATGAGCTCTTTATTGCAGTGGGTAATGATTAACACAGAGGCTCAGAAACATTCAAGTGATGGAATAAGTGGCAGTGAGTAGTACTCAGTCATAAAGGGTCCTTATATAAACCAGCTGCATCCCTAAGGACTCAGAGAGCCTTTCAGAAGAGCTGACAGAAAGCATGTAAATGCTACGGAATAGGAGAATGTCAAAAGGCAGTTCATGAATGGAGCTGTGTGGGAAGAATTTTGGAACCTGTGAAAAAACAAAAGCAAGAAAGCAAGACAAGCATCTTTGCAACCTTTGGTCCTTCCAAGTATGGATTTTTTTCTTGGAATGTGCTTTTGTGCCCCTCCAAGGTGTCCTAAGTGGGAGGGAGTTTGCTTCAGTCAGATTGCACATTGCTGCTTACCTTTATTACTCAAAAATATTTTCAAGCATGGGTTGTCCTTGTGCCTGGATAGAGCCCATACTCCCATAAACTCTGCTCATATGACCTTGCTTAATCCTCAGAACACCCCCCAGAACATAAACTGTCTGATGCGCTGAGGAAAGACGGTCATTGACCACCTCATTTTTAAATTAAAATCTCCCAGGTTCACACTACCAACAAGAGTGACAACAGAAGTGTCACAAAATGCCGTCTTCTGTATATGACATGAACTCACAGCAGCTGTTGTTATTTGCATAGGAAATGCTCAAAGTCAAGCCCCTTAAAAATTCCAGTATAACTCGGGACTCCTGGAGCTTCATGCCCTATATAAGTAACTACTTCAGGTATGGCTGTTGGAAGATTGAGCGTTTCTTTTCAGGGGGACTAACCACATGTAGGCTGCCCCTACTCCAGTGGGTGAGACCCATACCCATGCATATATGTGCAGATCTGGCTGGACTCCATATGTTTAAAAAAATAAAGGGAAAGAAGGATATAGACTTAGGACTGAATGTGCTGCGGGGGGCAATGCGAAGAGGAAATCTGAAGGAGGGAATGAGTGTGAGTGTGATCAAGTTATGCTGTATACACGTGTGAAGTTTTCAAAGAATAAAGTTTCAAAAAATTGTGTAAGAAAAATAACTAAATTAAAAAAGAAATGTTATCTTGAGACTATATTGATAGAGATTATAAATATCCCAATGAAGAGTGTAAGTTCATTATTGAATCTATAAGAAATAAAATATGGCCATACTTGCACATTGTTTTACATCTCATTTTGTGAAGATAAGGAACCATAATGAATGAAGTAAAATAGTCAGCTGAGAAAAGCATCATGGGAGTTCACAAACAACTGTTTGGTTGGTTGGTTGGTTGGTTGGTTGGTTGGTTGGTTGGTTGGTTGGTTGGTTGGTTGGTTGGTTGGTTGGTTGGTTGGTTTTCTTGAATAGAATGGATATAATAAGGACAAGTAGCTGTCCTTTAGAAATGGAGGTAGAGAGAGAGATAAGCATAGAGATTAATGAAAACACTGACCCCTTGATAAATTTAAGGTCGAGAAATTTAGGCACAGAATAGAAGCATGATTTTGACAGACTTAACATGAATCAGCACAGTTCAGACCATATACCATTTTAGAAGACAAATATCAAACAACAATTTGATATGTGGTTGGAAAAGATGGGTTTACAAACCATAGAGAAATCAAAGAAGATGTGAAGTAATGAGCCTACAGTTTGGGGAACATTTTTTTCTCTGTATCATTAATTTGCTTTTCCACATGGGAAAGACTAGTTGACTGAAAACAGAGCCCTTCATTATCCGTCTGAAACCCCACCACCCAACAACAGAGTGTTCCTTATATAGAGGTTACATTGGGTTCTTGTCCAACACTGGGTGGTGAGACTCCATTTCCTGTTAGACCTTGTTAGACCTTCCTGTTCAGTGCTATGTTAGATGTATCAGTCTGCGTCTTACCTGGGAAGCCTTGGTTGTGTACAGTGTTCATTTTGAGAGCTAAAGCACTGCAGCTTTAGGGCCTCTTCCTGTTCAGTAGTTGCTGCTGTTTCACGGCACCAGACATGGAAAAGGGGGAGGACCAGCTTGAAGAATCACCGTCTTCTTGTCACCGTGCCACACTTTGCTTTAGACTAGACATGCTAACGTAATCATAGCTGATGACCAAGCATCGGCAGAAAAATTAGCGGCAATTGTTTATCGACAGAAAAGCAACATAACTGTCAATAAGTGAAATATAAATTGAGAAAACCAAAAACCTGAATTATTGAAATTGTATGTCTCTTAAGGTTTTCTCCTATGAAAACAAACTGTGTGATACTGCATAATAATGCAGAAAATAATTCAAAAATATGTGTGGCAACCCCTGAAAAGACCAGCACCTTTTAATTCCAAATGTTTTCTTAATTGCAATTTATATCTATAGAGTTCCTCTTGGAATGTGTTAACTTTGCCTACTACCTGCTGCATTTAGATGGCTAGAGCTTTTAAGAAATCCTAGTGATTTCTAAAGGGATGAGTTTCAAAACAATTATTTTAATCTTTTCTCCTCTGTTTCCTCTGCAAATTCTAAAGTAATAGGATAGCTTAAGCCAATAAGTATCTAATTTGAATTTTTAAAATCTCAAAGTCTGTAGGGAATTCTCTTTGGATGATGCAGGGCATTGAAGGAAAACTTGTAAATTGTCACACTTCTTTTCTCTATACATACATGACAGGATCTACTGTTCCTACAGCCAGTTCAGCCAAAGAAATGGTTTGACCTGCATGTCTGACCCAATGACCAGTAGATTGACTCAATTCCCAGCCATCAGCCCTGCTCTGCCCATGCGTGGCCATGCGCTTTGTTTGCTCTCTAGCAGTTTCTGCATAGAGAACACACAGCATATGCCAGGTGGCCATGTGTCTGAGGCAGACAGGAGAGAACAAAGAGAAAAAAAAATTCATTTGGACAGAGATGCTTTCAGCCCTCCAACTGCCAGCGACAGAGAAGAGAAGAAAATGCAGTGATGCTTGAATATACTCCACAGTAAACAACACCAAGCCCGAGATTCAGATCACAAATCTCCCTCTGCTGCTGCTGACAGCCTCAGCATGCACATGGTAGCAAGAGACAAAGAAATCTGCTCTCAGAGGCAAGCCTGGAGAAGAACCTCACCCTGACTGCACGCTGCCTCCGATGGCTATTTAGAATATGTTCGGTCATAAACATGTTCTTAGGTCAGAAACCTGTGTTGTTAAGAGAGAGTGCAAGGTAAAAGAAATCAGAACATACTTTGTGCCTCTTCCCCTTAGCACTTCACCCTGCTTACCCTCTGCAAGTTCACAAACTGCACAACACAGAGGCCAGGTGCTCATGCCGTCTCAGAAGTCTTAGAATATCATTTGATGCTGACGCGAGAGGACGTGGATTCTTTAAGAAGAGAAATGGATAATTTACATGGCAAATACTTTGTGGCTTATTACTAAAGATGAACACATTTTCTTCTCCATAATTATTATTTAGAAGTTTCAATAGGGTAAATAGAGAACCAGCCCACTTCCGGTCCTCTGACTTACCAACAGTGCTACTAACTTACTGTCATTCATCTTATAAAAGAGAAAACTGGCATTCAGAACTGTTAGTGACCTGTCCAAGGTCCCTCACCTATTAAGAGAAACTTCAACCTAACATTATTCTGATTGCAAAGCCTGGGCAAAAATCATCTCAGCGAGCTGTTGCCTTTGTTTATCAATAAATCAGTTTACAGGAGTATCTTCAATGTAGTGTATGTACTTCCTACAACTGTGTTATTTAACTAACTCAATACAAGTGATCTGGTGGAGTGTCATTGTACATGTTTCCATATATTGGGATAAGAAATCTTTTGGCATTTGCCCCCTTTTTTTCAAGGAAATTTTTTCTCCTTTTATTAAATCTGACAAATTCTTTCCATTAGTTTTCCCAATGCCTACCTTTGCTGTATGTGATCAATTCATAAAGGCAAAAACTAATTGCTCCTTTCTGAGTGCCTGGTGAACACATCCTCAAACTATAACAAGGCTTTCTGCTTTTTCTCTGTGCTAGAAAACTTGTCTATGGTTTTGGCTCTAGACCATTTCTGGTCCCCCAGAAAGCAAATCAATTTCTTGTTTTCTTTTGAACTTCCAGCCAGGTAACTGTCTTACAATAGTAGAGAGATAAATAGCATTTGTTGTGGTACTGTATAATTCAATAATAAAATCAAGAGAAACTCTCGGGAAGAAAAAAAACAATACAGGAGTGTGGGTGTACAAAGTCATACAAAATGGATGAAATAGCTCTTACGGGGAAGGAACAAAGTCGTACTCTCTCTTATCTGGCTTTTAAGGTGATTTTGTTGAGCTAAAATCCTGTATTCATAGAGCAGCCCTGCCTGAGGTGTCAGGATCATCTATGATTATTAAAGGAAGGATTTTAAAGATCTAATTTACTTTTTGTCATGCACTGCTTGCTATTTGCATTCCACTCTGGCTGAACATTGAAGTGAGACAAGCCTTTGTCACCTTGTGTCTGGTCACGTTTCTCCCCTCCCTGCTCCCTCCACCCTCCAGTCTTCCTACGCTAGCACAGCACTGCAATACCAGGCTGCAAACACCAGCAAATGATTCAGGGGAAAATAAAATGGAGAAACGAATGGGGGAAAACAAAGCAATCTGCCTGGGCTCCTAATAAGATGAAAATGTATTTAATGAAACCACATGTATCGGTGGCAAGCTTTCCTTTCATAAAGTCTTTTCTTTATAATTTTCTAAAATGCAGACACTTAGCCTTAAAGACCACATGGCTGTAATATTGGCAGCCAGATGAGTACAATTTGCAGGAAAAGGAAACCGTAATGGGAAATCACTGCTAATTTACAGGTCTTGTAAAAATGAGGAAACCACACAACCTGAGTGAAAACTCCAGATAATGTCTCTCCTGAATCTACCTGTGGAAAAACCTAGACAGAGGGTCTCAGTTCTGAGGTTGATTCCAGAAATGTATTTGTATTTTTAGTTTTGCGTATTCAGACATAACTACAGATTCCTCCTGGCAAACAGATGTGTTAAAGGTGAACTTTATGTCTGTTCGTTGGCAATGGAAGTAGAATTGAGAATTTGAACTAATTTCCATTTTTATTATGTAGTATGACTTTTGCTTCTTTGTTCTCTCGTAATCAACTTCAGTCCTCAAGAAATACCCTAGCTGATCGTGTCTAACAGGGTTGGATTCTGTGCACTGAATATAGAGTTGTTTATGAGTGTTATATCCACATGTGCACCTGACAGACTTTCTCTCAGTGGAGTAACAAATAGGATTATTCAAGAGCGAGAGAGAGACACAAGCTCCTTCTAATAAAGCAAATAGGATTCCACTTGTATAGGGCTGAATTTTTAAATTTCACTAAAAGTGAATCTTTAGGCCATGAGGTATAAGAAAAGAGTTTCTACAACTTTGTTGAAGAAGATACTGTGACAAACTCCTATTATCTTACTGATGAGGCCCACATCTGCACACCTTCTGATCCACCTTTCTCAATGGAACCAGGTTTCATTTTCTCCTTGTGCTCACAGAGACAGTTGCTATGAGATTCAAGTCCAGCAGGCTGACCTTTAGTTTGGTTTGTCTACCAACACCAGGAGGAAGAAAGTTGGGAGGCACACCAATCTCTTCTGACTGTCCTGTTCCTCCTGGCTTGGGTGTCCCTCTGTGTGCTGTTTTGATGAGTCTTCCACTATGGTCCCCACTCTAGTGGTCCAGAATGGCTCTATTTTCCCTGTGTTCTCGTGACTTGTAGAGGGGTCATGCCCTTTTTTTTTTTTATTAGTTGATCTCTTATTCTTCCTTGCTCTCTCTCTGTGTGTATGTATGTGCGTGCGTGTGTGCGTGCGTGTGATTTCACTTTTCTTGTTGTTGCAATAGAACAAATAGACTAAAGCAATTGATGAGATAAAGGGATGAATTTGACCCGCAGTTGTAGGTTACAGTGCATTTTAGCATGTAAGTCACCTCAGCCACGGCTTGAGACAGTCACACTGAATCGCAAACAAGAAAGAAACAGTGAGGAATATTTGCACTCTGATAGCTTTCTCTTTGGATTTACTCCAGAGTCACAGCCCATAAGATGTTCTCACCCTTATGCATGATGAGTCTTTCCCTTACCTTATCCTAATCCATGTGTCTAGAATTTAACCACACCAGGCACTTGTCTCCCAGCGGATCCTAGGTTCTGTTGCTCAACAACTAGTATTAGCCATCACAACTATGAAAGCCTTTTTATGTACAGCATCTTAGATGAACGATGTCCTACTAGAACATTGTTATGATAACACAAATATCTCCTCTCTCCTCCCTCCTTTATTCTCTCCTCTTCTTCTTTAATGAGGCCTGTTTTTGTGCTGTTGCCTGAAGCTAACCTGAAACTCATGGGGTCTACACTTCTTGTGAACTCAGAGTCCTCCTCTCTTAGCTTCATAAGGGCTAGAATTGCAAACATGTGCTACTATGCCTAGCTTTGTCTTTTCTCCTAATAAATAGTTGCTTTAGTAAAACAAGCCTCTGGATAGTTATAAATTGAATCCAACTGACTTTCACTGCAAAGACCTTTAAGACCAAGGCTCTCTAACTGCCTTCTCCTTAACATCCATGGCAAAGGCAGAAAGACTTAGAAGAGATTGTAGTACTTATCATCTCAACAAACTGAAGAATCTGCTATATTGAATAGATGGGATTTCACATTTATGGAGGCATGGAGAGCTGCAGTGTGATTTCCCTGTCTGTGGCATACTGATGTCAAGAAGGAAAACGGGTAAGATTCAACATATTAATCTTCCAAAATGTCAAGGAAGACTGATTCCAGAATATACAGTCAAATGACAGGTTTTATAGGCTATCTTTTTGTCCAGTTAGTAGTAAGCCCTCAGAAAGATTTTGAAATGTGTCAGGTGCATATAAGACCTCAGGGACTTCATACTGGCCAAATTTTGTTATTTTGAGCTCAAAATATACAATGATATTTATGTATAAAGCATCGAATAAATGAGGATCTCTGAGTTTACATGGAATTAAAGAGACAGCGAGAAAAACAGAATGAAAGAAAATATAAAAAAATACGTTCTTACTTATAATAAAACATAGACGGATGTAGGAGAGCATGTGGTCTGACCAACTCAGACACCACCTAGACTCAGATTCAGGGCTTTGAATTGGCCCACCCCAACACCCAGTTCATTTAAGAACTTCTGGGGCATGTGAAGGCTGGTCATGCAGATCTAAGGCTGCAGGATTCCCATGACATGTGGCAGCAATATCTGAGAGAAATCCCAGTGAGGATCCACTATTGATAGTGTAACAAAAGCCAGAGGCCTCGAACCAGACCAATGGACTCATTGAAAAAAGCATTTGCAAGTAAAACTGTTTCGGCAAAAGGGTAGACTGGGTGACGCAAAGTGATCCCTCATGGCTTTTGCAGTGAGATGTTGTTGCTGCTGTTGTTCTTTTTTTTTTTTTTGGCTTGATTTTTGTTTTGTTTTTAATTTTATTTTTATTCTTTAATTTTTATCATTTTTTATTTATTGTTTTCTTTTTGGGGAAGGTTGCAAGGGCAGAGGGCCGATGAGTGGGATTGAGATGCATGATATAAAATTCTCAAAAAATCAATAAAAAGCTTAAAAAATAAATTTTCAAAAGGCATGCCATTTTGATACAATGATGATTTTTGAATTTAAGAAACTTTTTAAAAGAGAGGACTTTGACATTGGTTTCAAGCCAGATCTATACCAAATAGCGGTCAAGGGCTTTCCCCCAAGTTATTAGAGTAGACTTTCTTGTTCATCCTTAGTATGTTTATGTATTTCATATAAAGTTCTGTTTCCTAACCCAAGCTTAGTTTTATTTTGCAAGACCAACCTCTGCGAGTAGGAAAGCCAGAATTAGATTTCAGACTTTCCCAACTGTCAGTTTTGTACTCAAACAAACTAGTCATTGCTGTCCCTCAGAAGGAAAGCTGCCTCTCACATATAAGGAATCTTTGTCTTGGAAGGTTCTGCATCTTCAAAGGTTGTTTTGAAATGTTGATGTACCATATAAGTAAAAAAACTCTCCAGGCAGATTAAATGCATATATAAATATATAATAGCCCATTGACTTAAGTTGGCAGACTTATAGCTTTAGGGTAAGAGACAAAACACTCCCTGAAGAAGTTGAAGACTCTTTTTTGTCTTGCTGCCAAGTCCTCCCCACTGACTCGCACATGCTGACTAATACATATGCTTGTGTTGTAAGACTCCAGGCATGGGTCTTCACTGAGGCTCACCCTGTGAGGAGACATCTTAGCGGAGCCTCTATTTTAGACCTGTGCAGCTTGTGTCCTCTGCTGCATTTTGAACATCTTTCTCATTGTATGCGTATGACCATTAGCAAAATGGATGTCCTGAAGTCCTTCATTCATATTCAATAGCTTTAAATATAAAAATTTATTTTATAATTTTTAAATGTTGCAACACACAGTCTTTAAAAAAATAGGTAAAGGTATTAAATATTCACTTATTCCGTTGTATTAATCTTCTTACTCAAACAATATACTTACACAGATCCATTTTTATTTGGTAGCCAGCATAAACAATGTTGACTTCACCCCCTCTGTAGTAATAAAGCATTCAGACTCTGAAATTTCCTTCTGTTCCTTTTTAATGACCTTTAACTTCTGCCGAGTCACTTTTTACCATCTATTGCAGCAACTTTCATGATCATTGACATCCCTATTGCAAAATAATCCACTATATAAAGAACAATATATTTATTATGTTAAGTATAAATATTAAAGCAAAATTATTTGGGAAAAGCACTTTTCTGTACATGATTTTTGTTGACACAAATCTTAATTTATATTATTAATGCAAATATGAATAGACTGATCATGTGTATATTCAGCTATTGATAATAATTCCAATTATTTTTTCCAATGATTATTAGTGAAATAATTTTATTACTGAATCAACTTACTGCTGTATAATTTTTGAGCTATCTATTTGATTCATGCCTTTCCTAAATCTTAGTATTTTCAGCCGTTTAAAATTGAGGTTAGGGGCAACAAGAATGCTCAGCCCTTGCTGCCCATTCCTTAATAGTCTGAGTAAAGCCCCTCTAACACACTTAAAGGCAAATGGAGAGAATCAATTTCTGAAAACTTTCTGACTTCCACAAATGCAGTGTGTTCTGAGAGTGCCTATACACATCAAGTATGCACATACATACCCACACTAAATAAAAAATTAAAACATTAAAAAGATACAGTTGATTTTATTCTTCTGGGGGTACAATGTTGTACTGTATGGCTGATGTTATACCTAAATAAAGAAAAATTAATCTGACCAGGTGTTCAAATGGCTACTGGCCCTTTTGGTATTGATTTGTTTATGTGAGTCTTAATATTTTATTCAGTTCTTAGTTATCTTGTAACTAATATTTTGATATCTTTTATGTATGTTCTGATGAGTAACTAGAACATATGTATGAATAAATGTTGTATATGTTTATATACTAACAAAAGAAATATTACATTATATAATATGCCATAATGCATTACTTAATTGTCCTGCTATGGTTAACCATTTTGCTTCCTGTTTGGATCTATTTTACTTATGTATTTTCAACTTCTTTGAGATTATATTTTAATTACAGCATTTATGCCATCTTTTTCCATCTTTTCCTCTCACCAAGCCCTTAGATATATCCTTCCACATACTCCTTCAAATCCATGGCCTCTCTTTTTTTCAGCAGTTGTTATTACACGCAGGGAAATTTCCTTCGCATGTGCTTTGTTGTAGTCAGAGTTCATCTCTGAATGAAGCAGCCTGGGAACCTAAACCCACAGCTTCCAAACTGCTAACAGAATTAAGCATGGCTAGGAATATTATAGTGAGTTGAATTTATGAAAAGATTAGGTAACAATAAAAAATGTGTGCACAGCAGTGACAATCTCACGAAACAAAATATTGAGTACATAGAGAAGAAAATTTTCCTTTGTCAATAGTTGTTGATTGCTTTTTTTCTGGAAAAAAAAAACAAATTATATTTAAATTTAAAGTCCCTACTAACCACATACAAATAATATTCTTTTAGAGTGAATTTTCTAAATAAATTACATTATTATTCATTTCAGGAATGGGTGATTCTGCTCTAATTAGGTTATCTTCTTACCTCTCTTCCAGTGGAAGTAAGGAATGGCCCAGTGAACATGAATGAGGAAACCATTGAAGATCTTGACTAGAGATAACTGTAATTGCAAGCTATTAACTTTTGTAAGGATCAATGAAGCACGTAGGTACCTTTATGACTCTTGATATAATTAAAATCATTATTTTAATTCATAAAAACTGTTTTGAAGACATGTTTCTTTAATATAATTAACTCCCTGTGATAGGGAAAAAATAAGTACCCATTCAAGGTGCAATTTGTATCCAAAGAGGCTATTTAATTCACCTTACTAAATTTTACTATAGTGATTGAAAAATGACCAACATATTACTTAGGCTTGCCACAGAAGAAAAACTTCACAACTGAACTTATAACTAGGTTGGCAAAACTTGCTTTGCTGGGTAGGTATTTATTAACATTTCAGTAGTATTTTATAAGTCTTTTTAATTTTTTCCATCTATTATTCTTTGACATAATATGTGTCTTAAACTGTGAAATTTTAAAATAAGACTCTTTGTCTTGGGCCTATAGAATTCTACTTGACACATATTGTCCCTGAAATTTTATGTAAGTCTTTCCAGGAGCTGTAGAGGCAGACATAACTCTTCTCGTTTGTGCTTCCAGGATTTCAGGAGGAAACCACTGCCATTTGCACTGCACGCTAATGACAAGCTGGATGTTTACACGAAAGCCTGTATGTTCTCACACTGCTTTCTGAAACAAGTAATAATCAATCTGTCATCAATGTCATGCTGCAATCAGGCTTTGACAAGGTTGGCAAATAACTTGAAAGGAACTACTCATTCCTAAACACTACAGATCAAAACCAGACCTGAACAAAAACTCCAAATCTGCTAAATGTCAGCTGTGCAGGCTTAAGGACATGCTATGCATAGGCAGAAGTAACAGCAGAGAAAACAGCCAAGCCTACCTTCCAGTTCCACTGTCCCTCCTTCCCTCCCTTCCTCCTTCCTTCCCTCCCTCCCTCCCTCCCTTCCTCNCCCTCCCACCCCCACTCTCTTTTTTTCTCTCTCTCTTTCTCTCTCAGATTTTTGCAGTTACAAATCTAGCAATGAAAAACTATAATCAACTACCTGAAATGTTCCTGATTGGAAGCATGACCCTGTTCTATGCCTGAATTTCATAGGAAGCACAAAGCACAAGCCCATTTATTCTTCCTGGAGTTTGGGCTGAGATAGGCAGGATCTCAAAACTGATCAACTGTCCTCATTATGATGGAGGGTGTGGACACAAGGCATCTTTTCCCATACCCTTCAACTCAGTCCTTCTGACCATAAAATGGAAATGCTACTTGTGGAACATGTAAATCTGTAGATATTGCCAACTTTAAGAAACCAGTTAAAGATATATCTAATACTTTGAGAAGAAGGTTGTTTGGAAGAAAATGCTATTTGTTTGTTTTGTTTTTAATGTCAAATGTTTAACAATTTTGCTCAAAGTTTCAGCCTACTTTTGAGGTTTTGTTTTCAGAAACATCTGGATAGTGGCTTTATATATGGACTTATATATTTATGACATACGCCTAAGACTAAAAGCCAGACAGAATCCTAGCATGGAGAGAGGAAGTGAACTCTGAACGCCTACAAGAGAAGCCACTGGCCACTGATAGCTGCTGGGAGAAAAGGCATACATTTATACATTTTTCTCTACTCCCCTCTTTTCCTCCCCTTCCCCTTCTTTCCTCTCCTGTGACCCCCACACTCTCAGTTTACTTGGGAGATATTGTCTTTACCCTAGATTCTCTGTTGCTGGGGGGGAGTGCAAACTTGTGCAGCTGATTTGGAAATCAGTATAGAAATTTCTTAGAAAACTAGAAAAGAGTCTACACCTAGACCCGGCAATGCTACTGTTGGATATATTCTCAAAGGATACTTGATCATACCACAAGGGTATGTGCTCAACTACATTTCTAGCAGCATTATTTGCAATAGCCAAAACCTAGAAACAACCTAGATGCTGCTTAACCAAAGAATGGATTTAAAAAATGTGGTACATTTTTAATATGGAGTACTACACAGTAGTAACAACTAATGACATCTTGAAATTTTCAGTCAAATGGATGAGTCTAGGAAAAAAAACATATTTAGTGAGATAACCCAGACCCAGAAAGACAAATATAATACGTACTCATTCTTAAGAGGCTTTTTATGAACACAAAGCAAAAGAAAAACAACCACAGTGCACAACCCCAGACAACCTAGACAACAAAAAAGACCCTAAGAGAGACATGCATGGATCTTTGGATGCAGTTTTATTTAAAGAATATATCCCCTGGTATATCAACCATGCTCCACTGTAAGGCCGCACATCCAAATGTTGGACGGATGGGTTAGAAAGACAAAGAAGACTGAAAGATGGGTGGACGTGGAAGGGAGTCGGCATGGACATGGACGGAGTTGGGAAACGGGCTGACTGGGATCTAAGCATGTTGTAGGAAATACTAGTCCATCCATTGGACATGGAAAGAGATCTAACTACAGAGTTTTTAATTGTTGGTTTTTTTATCTTAGAATAGAGAATAGTTTAATTCAAAACTATTGTAGTGTGCTTTGAAAGGAATCCTGACCATAATTTGTTCAGGGGCATAACTTATTCAAAGAAAATATGCCAATAAAAGTAACAACAAACCTACCATCAGCACAAAGTCCACACATTCCAAAAATAAAGAAAATATAAAACACATTGAAGAACCCATTTCATGTCATTGTAACTTTCTGAAACTGTGGGCCCCATAATATTAAAATAAAATTTCAGTAAAATATTCACTTTATAAATATATGCTGCTCATTATTTATATTGTCACTGTAGACTCTGGACTATCTTGAATGTGAGAGATAAGCATAGTACACCAGAATTAATACCTGATTTGAGTTTATGATCTGGTTAGGAAGAAAATGCTCATGTATATGAATGCTGTGGTTTTTTGAATAAGAATGACCCCCTTAAGCTCACATATTTGACTGACTCGACACCAGACAGTGTCACTATTTGAAAGGATTAGGAAGTGTGGCCTTGTTGAGGTAGATGTGGCCTTGTTGGAGGAAAGGTGTCACTGGGAGTGGGCATTGCCATCTCAAAAGATCTTGTCAAGCCTAGACCTCTCTCTTTCTGTTGCTTGTAGATCCAGATATAGAAATTTCACCTACTTCTCCTGCCCTATGTCTGCCTATATGCCACCATGCTTCCCACCATAATGGCAATTAACTAGCATTCTAAAATTGTAAACAAGCCCCAAATAAAGGCTTTTATTTCAGTGTTGCCATGGTCAAGGTGTGTCTTCACAGCAATACAACACAGATTATGACATACACATGGCATTAACTCTGTGGTGTGTCTTCACAGAAATACAACCCAGATTAAAGCATACACATAGCAGTAACTCTATGAAAGCTCACAGGGAAGAAATAAAAATCTAAGATATAATCAATAACTATATTGTTTAGGAACATTTAATTGACTTCCAACTTTTCAAGTATTCTAAGATCATGTTTTACAGTTATAAAAATTCCAAGAACACAGGCAGAGAGCATTGCTGCAGCTTCTGAGATCTCATTCTACTTATCTATCTAGGGTGCTATCACCATTTAGTTTTGACTGTCTAGAGTTGTCCATAAATTTTCCATTCCTTTATTGGTTTTCATTATTGAACTGATTCTGTCCAGTCAATTAGTCAATTTCTCATCAAAATCTAGAGAATGCAGACTTTTTCTCTACAACAGCTTACTTGAGATCATATACGTTGTAACAAACTAATCAGAAAATTTACTGATCATAGTGCTGGAGAAATTTAAAGCCGGTTGTAAAGCAGCACTCCTATCACACTGGGTTAGTGTGCTACCCTATGTGTAACATGAGGGGGCTGGCTTGTTAGGGTTTTCTGTCCTGCCTGGTTCCCACAGCTGTTTAGCC
>LOEQ01000608.1:86412-112395 GCA_001685075.1 Bramus lutescens | reverse complement strand
CAAATTTCAAGATGTCATTATTTTTTCTGCTGTGTAGTACTCCATTGTGTAAATGTACCACATTTTCCTTATCCATTCTTTGGTTGAGGGGTATTTAGGTTGTTTCCAGGATCTGGCTATGACAAACAATGCTACTATGAACATAGTTGAGCACATGTCCTGTGGTACGATTGTTTTAAGATTTGGAATTATAATCATATACAACTTTGTTAAATATTTTATTTCAATAACTTATTAATATATTCATATTTAATATTTAAATAGATACCTTTGGTACAGAATAAATTACCAGTTGAATATAATCTAAGATCCTCATTATAACCTTAATAATCTGTAGGTTTTGGCAGAATAGTTCTTGAAATATTCATTGATTATGTCAAATTCAACTATAAAAATATGCTTCAGAATCTTACAGCTTCAAGGTATTATGCTCTTAAGATATACAATTAAAATAAAGACTTGAACCCAATGGAAGAATCAGATGTTTTTATATTAAAGATGAACTGTAACTAACATCATTAGTAGAGCCAAGCGCTAATGTATCTCAAAATTGTC
Source organism: Bramus lutescens (assembly GCA_001685075.1). Taxonomy (NCBI): domain Eukaryota; kingdom Metazoa; phylum Chordata; class Mammalia; order Rodentia; family Cricetidae; genus Bramus; species Bramus lutescens. The sequence continues at coordinate 111,840 of LOEQ01000608.1, read as the reverse complement.
TCAGCATTCCATGGAAATACTGAATTTACAGAATGAATAAAAATCTTCAAAAATCTAGCTTGTAAACTCTAACTTATTTTATACAAATCCATGAAACATTACTGACTACAGACTTTAACTATCACTGGCATGTATCTGATAAAACTATCCTAACAGATTATTGCAAGATAATCCTTGAAGAAATCTCCATTAAACACTTACTTAAGATAATTAATGTTTATTTACACTGTTTCTATTTATTACATTAAATCTTCCCTACCACAGAAATTTGACATTTGTCTGGCAAACCATATAGGCTAACGTCCAGATCATCATATCGCCATCAGGTAATTAACTATAACTATATTACAGTAACTCTTCACAAGGCATGGGGTGGGGGAAGAATGGAAAAGAGGGAGGAGATTGGAGTAGAAGAGAAGAGAAGGGAAGGAAAGCACAGAATGGATGGAGGAAGACATGGAAAGAGAAAAGTAAGAAAAGAGCTTGTAGGGGGAGAAAGAAGGATTGAAGAAGGAACGAAATGAAATAAAAGGAAGAGAAAGGAGGGGGGGAAATATGGTAGTGCCCTTTCCTATTATCTGCTATTTCATCAGATAATGATATCATTGCTTGTTCTTTAAGGAATGCCATGTATTTTTCTTAGAGTTGTTCAGACATGCATTAGCCTAAAATGGTTAGAAAAGTAAAACGTAAGGAAGAAAATCAAACATAAAATTTTAAGATAGAATTGCAAAGTTGGAGGTCTGGTTGCCACAAGGATGACAAGAGCAATAGCATGTTATCATATATATTTGTACTTCCCTTTGCCATCAGAGTGGACCAAGAATCTGTAGAGCTTCTAGCTTCCTTGGGTACCAAAAGGTGAGGATACAAACAATACATGCTGTTGTAGACACAGGGCCTGAAAGCAGCTCTTCCAAGCTCCTGAACCTGAGAGCTTCCTTTATGCCCACTTACTCTGCTTCTTTTGGTAAGAAAACTTCCCTAAATTTTGTAATCTGAGTTAGGCAGAACACTCATTGGGGATGCAGAAAGAACACAAGGGTCAATAGGCACACAGGTAACTTTAAAAAGTTTTCCACTTCTGTACTTAGATTACAACCCCAGGTATTAGATTTTATTTTCTGTGCCTGAAGAGTTGAAAATAAATCTGTCTTTCAGATTCACTAGATCAGACAATAATTTTTATCATAGTATGACAATGAAATTTGCATACTTTTAGCCTAAACGGGATATCTGACAATTTCATTCATCTCCTTTAAATGCTTACAGTAGCAGTTGAGACAATGTAGGCTTCCACTGTAGAGTATTTCTTAGGAGAGCACACAGTTCTTTCCCTTAGAGAGTCTCCTTCCATTTTGTCTTGACTGCAGAGATGCACCGAATTCCCCTGATAGTAAGTAAAAGGTAGTCATTTATAAGACTTTTCTTTTTCATTGTGCCTGGAGTCAAAAACAGCTTCAGAAAATTCTGGCAATGATGTTATCTTGCTCTCTAAAGAGGGAAAATGATGGGAAAGAGAGAAGGCAGGAGTTCTGAGAAGCATCCCCTGGTTATTGTTGCCAGGGTAACTGCTGCTTGGCATCCTCCAAATAGATCATCTCTCACACTTGAGGTATAGTTCACAGACATGCAACACATTTGAGTGGAAGTAAAAACTAAATAAATAAAAGGAGGCTAAGAAATCATGTAAATAAATAAGGTAATTTAAATAGATGCAAACAAAACTGCATGACTAATATTAAAAACTAGAAGACTGAGAAAGGCATGCATTAAATATATTTTTTTACAGTATAAGTGTCACTGCTAAATATGTTTCACAGGAGACAAAAAAAGTTCCCACTAAATCCCAATAATTATCTACCCACCTGCCTCCATTTTTGTGAGTTCCTTCTTGCTTCAAATTTCAATAATCATCCTTTATAATATATAATATAACATAATGATGTTAGACTGAGTCTTGCTTAAAGCAAAAATTAGATGAAAATTACCTTTTACAATTTTAAGATGAAAAAGAATATTTTACAATACTTTATTTTTGTCAGCCTAACTGACTTAGGATTCAGTCTGGCTTATTTAATTACCCAAACAGTCATTGAAAAATTAGTCAGGACCCCTAAAATCTTATTGACTAAAATTAAGCTAGACACTTCAATTTTCCTATGTCTTCCTTTCTTATGGCCAGTGATTGTGCCAGCTTTGCAATCACTGTCTCTGTGCTCTAATATTATAGAAAAGTTATCTTACAGATTTTCTTTTTTGTTTTTGAAACAAGAGCCTGCAGTTTCAATCACACAGCAGAAAGGAAGCATTCAAGATATCTATCAACAATACATAGAGCCTTACCTCAACATTTGCTCATCTCAGCAACAGTAAGTCCTCTACTTAGGTACAGACAAATATTCCACATTTAGAAAATAGGCTTAGTGACAAGTGAATGTGGGCTGTTACTGGGGATAAGGATAAAGAGGGTTTTTTTAATTGCATTTATTAAACAGAGAAAAATCTAGTACATTGAAAAGGGCAAAAAATGGAAAAGGCAATGTAAGATAATTTCATCAAAGCTTTTGTTTGTCCTTCAAACTTTTAAAGTCCTCTCATAGAAGCCAAATGAACACTTCCACACTACCAAGATAATCAAACAGATACCAATGTCAATAAATAAAAAATACTGCCTTAATTATTCTGCTTACAATTGCAGATAGGCCCAATCTCTCTACTGAACTGTTTGACATGTTGTTTTTAATGTTTTAATGGAATCAGCCAAATTTGTAAACCAAATGTTTAGGAACTCAGGGAAGGAATGCAAAGTTAATGATATTTATAATGAAAGTGATGGATGGTTTTGGCTAAACATTTTTCATATGCTAGTCACAGCATACATACCTTGTAAAGATTGATTCCTTTAACGCTCACTTCATAAGCCACTCCAGTTAGATTCTTCCTATTGTACCCAATCAGTAATTACGACACATGAAGGCGTGTTATAGAAAGATTGTACTGCAATTGGTTTCCATACCACCTCTCAAATTCTGGACTCAATTGCATGGAAGCAGTCTGGGAGGAGGATCTCTGGTTTCTTTGTCCTTTTGTGTTCTCTCCGGTCACCACTTCACCTACTTGAGTAGCTAACCTCTAGTAGTGACTTCTATGACTTAACGTCTTCTTTAGTTTAAATGCCTTGGGTATTTTGGAGTCCTTAAACATTTGATTTTTAGCCAGGTTACAATACATGCAAGCTAACAACTTTTTGAAGATAGCATTTTCATTTCTATTTGTAACAGATAAAAAATGCAAAATATTAATTTTCAACACAACACATACACTTGTTTCCTCCCCTCTCCTCTCTTCTCCTCTCTCTTGGTCTCCCCTTCCCTCTACTTATGTCCATTTTTCTTATTTGTTTAACTGAAAATATATTTTCTCATACAGTATATTCTGAATATGCCACCCCTTCCCAGTTCCTTTCCACATCCCCTCACATTCAGATCAACACCCTTTCTGTCTCTCCTTAGAAAACAGGCATCTAAGAAATAATAACTAAATGATATAAGATAAATTAAAAAACAAACAAATCAGAACATAACAAACAATTGAACTAGAAAAGAATCAAAGTAAACACAAGTTACCCATATAGATGCAGAGACACGCATGTTTGCACACTCGGGAATTCCATAAAAACCTAAAACAGGGAGCCATAATATAAATACAGACTACAAACACACACACACACCCACGTGCACACACACACACACACACACAGCACACACACACACCAGGAAAAAAATGGGCCCTACTTAATATTATAAGACAAAGAACCTCCAAAGATGCCATAGAGTCCAATTTGTGTTAGTCACCTACTGCTTGACATTGGACCAATCATCAAGAGTTGTTTTTCTCCCTGAAGCAACATTTCCTTGGAGAAAAACTAAGTTTTCATTTGCATGTGGTTATCAATTGGGGATAGGTCCTGTGTTAGGAATGAAGGCACATATCCGTTTCTCCTTTCAGTTCCAAGACATCATCTTGTGCAACCTTCTGTAGGCCCTGTGATGCTGCCTCAGTCTCTGTGAATTCCTATGGGAACCTACCCTGCTGTGCCAAGAAGTCATCTTATTGCTACATTCCTTTAGCAGAACAGTAGTTATTGGTTTTGCTTAGGTCTCCAGTCTATCTATTCTCAGGTTCTTGGCCACACAAGTAGTACAAGACAATAGGTTCCATCTCATAGAGTGGGCCTTAACTCAACTAAAATACTGACTGGTTTGTTACTTCCCAAGCTTTATGCTACTACTGCACCGCTGTAAGTTGTAGGCTTGTCACTCATAGATTAAAGGATTTACAGCTGGGTTGGTGTTTGCCTTTCTTAATTGGTTGCTTGCAGGGTATCTTCCAGTATTGTAAATTTTAGTCCATGAGGGCAAATCCTTTAGGGAGGTAACAACTTGACTTCTCCACTTTCATTGAGTTGTATAGGAGTTGTCTTCAGCAATAGTGTCTTACTGTCAGTTTGAGGAGAGCCACCAATAGCCTTGGCAATAGACCTGTATAGTTTGGGGGTTCCTCTGATATTCTTTTGTGCATGAAATTCAGTATATGTAACCCATTCCCAGTACTGTAACCTTCATTTGGTGATAAGAGATGTCCAGTTGGGACTCTGTATCCCTTGTTATTTGATAATTTCATTTAGATTATCTTCTTCATATAATACGCATGTTATAGAAAGATTGTACTGCAATTGGTTTCCATACCACCTCTCAAATGACCCTCAGTTTTAGCTGTTTCTCCCCATAGTCCCTCATTGGTCATCCTCCCTCCTTCCTTCTTTGCTGATGAAAATCAGCCATCAGAATTATAGGCCTCTTTTCTTTTCTCTTCCTGTCATCATAATTAGTAATTTGTTCCATGAAGTTCTAAGGAAAAGATGATGGGAGCTGGAGAGAAGGTTCAGCAGCTTTGGGCACTTGTTCTTACCAGAGGACACAGCTTGGTTCTTAGCACAGAAATACTGGCTTACAGTCACACAAAACTCCAATTCCAGGAGAGCCTCTGCTTACATCTGACACCCAGGGGCGCCAGACAGGTATGTGGTGCACATATGTACAGACAGGTAAAACAGTCACACAAGAAAAATAGATAAACGTAATTTTTAAAAGAAAAAATGCAGCAAACAAAATGATTCAAAAGGAATAATCTTCAAAGTAGAGAGATGTGTGCCTTTTTACAGAAGAAACACACTATATTTTTCCATGATGGAAAAAGTGGTTATTCAACTTGCTCTCTCACCATTAACAGCTACAATGCACAGAAAGCACACAGCTGTTAATCCTAACCAGGAAAATATGACAACTCAGCTCAACATTACGGTGGGATATTTCCTTCTGAGCATATCCCCTAAGGTGAGTCACAGAGAAACAGAGAAAAACCCACAACAATAATATCACTGAATAATAGACTAACGGACATTAGGAGGACTTTGAACTGCTGGTGTGGAAAATTCTATGAGAGAAAATTAGGGAGGACTTTTATATGATAAAGAACAAAACCCAGAAATCTGAATGAGTTCCTCATATACTTTAACAAATACTAGTTGTGCTTACCGTGGATGAGCTATTGGAGCCTGAAAAGGAAGTGAATAGACACTGAATGCCAACTGGATGAATGACTGAAGATTCTGTAGGGTTGGAACTACTAGAGTTACAACCATTTTTAGTAAATGATCTCATTGAAAACCATAACCTCTCTGTTGAAATATATGTATTTGATTACAATGTAATTATAAGTTTCATTTAGATCTCTGGAGAGCTTATTTTAGAGCAGGGTTATTCTAGGTGCAGCTTATGATCACTTTATTGGACCCATTATCTGGATCTCTACAGTAACGATATCTGTAAACATTTTTGGAGATCCAAATTAATGTATTGAATTTTATGTATATAATATGTGTCTATATGTATATACATGTGGGTATGTGTGTATGTGCAAGTGTGTGTATGCCTGTGTGTGTGTGTATGTATGTGTGTGTGTGTGTGTGTGTGAAGAGACAACATGAGGGAGGAAAGGTTTATTTTGGTTTACTAGAGATCAGGTTCACCACTGTGAAGGAAGCTTCTCAGCTGAGATTTAAGCTACCGATCAGATTGCATCCACAGTCAGGAAGTAGAGACAAACGAAAGTCTCAGTTTACTTGTCCTTCCCCGTCATTCACTCTGGGATCCCTGCTCCAGGAATGTTACTGCCTCCACTTAAGGTGGATCTTCCCACCTCCAACAAGCCTAGAAAATCACTCATATCTATAAATAGAGATTTTTTTGCCACGTTGGTTCTGAATCCCACACAGTTGCAGTCAAGAGTAAGCATCATAAACTTCACAACAAGAACCCAGGGGGAACGGGAATCACTTAGGTAAAGTGGTAATTGTCCTTTATTCTCAGTGGTCACTAAACTCAACTTCCTCTCACAAACTTCAGCTGTAGAAGAAGGACTTTCGGAGTCTTCCTAACACTTTCCCAGAAAGACCATGAACTAAGCACCCAAGTGACACAGCATGGTCCACAGAGTGGCAGTGCTGTGCAGCCCAGCACCCTAGCATCACAGGCCTTTATACCAAAGACTTATCCTGAGACCTAGGAGTGCTGCCCAAAAGCTCAATGAATAATTTTGTTGTAAGAACAATCAGTTCAGTTTCCCCTTCTTAGGTATAAAACCTCTACTTTTCACCATACACAAATATTTGCCACAAGAGAGCAATCTGCAATGTCTAGCCTACATACTAGTCTACCGTGTAGTCTGATATGCAACACAAATCCAGTCAACACTGTAAACTCTTTGGTAAAAATGAAGTAAGGAGTACCCAAATAAATGAGAAGGTGGAGTAAAAAGTATAAAGTTTAATGATGCTATGATATCATATGTTAACCCAGAGTACTTAACATTAATTACATTTATCTAATTTGGAATTTTTGTAGATTTTGACAAGCAGATTATTCATTATTGATAGAAATAAGTGTTTAGCTTATTCAAAATACATTTGACAATGATGAATTTACCGGATTTTATCAACTTAAAACAGAATAAGGCAATTAATCAAAATAATTTGGGGTAGTTTGAGGACAAATAGATTTGGTACAATGACAGACTTGAGAGATGGAGCGAAAATGTAAAATATACAATCAGTTCCTCTTAGAAAAAGAAAACACTAAGTTGTGTTTACTGGGAACACAAATGTTCCCACCAAATGATGCCAACAATAAACATTCATAGGGAAACAGGAAAAGCACTGACCTCTATCAATATGTACAGAGCAGTCAAGATGGATCTTATATCTATATGTGCACTACAGAATCATGAAGCTTTTCTAAGAGAGTGCTCAAGAACACTTACAAACCTTTGAAGTTTCTTAGATCACAAGGCTCATCAACTATAAAATGGGATAAAAACAGAAAGAAAAATTAATTCAAAGAAGCTTGGATCCTACTTAAAACTAAAATAGTCCATCCCCAGGTGTCTGGTATTGGTTGATGCTCATCATTTTATCTGATGAAAAGCTTTTCACCAGAACATATGATAAATTTTTGCAACTTAGTACAAGCAACATAAGGAGATTCATTTGAATGGCCATATGATTTGTATGGACCCCTCACAAAGGAAAATATACAGAAGATAAATAAGCCTGACCAGGGCGTGTATTTTTTATCAACTAAAGAGATGCAGATTAAGTAACAATCAGATATCTCTTAACACTTATGAAGTAGATAAGTCATATTTAAACTATTTTTGAAGTGCTATGGCTTGAATATTTTTGTGTCTCCCCATGGTGTTTATTTTGAGATGTAATCACCAATGTAATAGTGTCAGGCATTTGAAAAGTGATTACATTGTAAGGGTGGACTCTTCTTGAATCAGATTGATGGCTTTATAAAAAGAGACCCTGGGGAGCTCCCTTGCACCTTCCACAATATGGAAAGAACAAGGTGCTATTTGTGAACCAGAAAGCAATTTCATGTCAATAATTGAATCTCTTTGTTCATTAATTCTGAACTTTGCCCCAACTGACATGTGAGTAATAAATGTGTATATGCCTTCTGGTCTAAGGTGTTTTGTTTATAGCAACTTTAGTAACCTATAAAATACAAAACAATTGGGGCTGGAGAGATGGCTCAGAGATTAAGAGTACTGGCTGCTCTTCAAGTGGACCCGGGTTCAATTCCCAGCACCCACATGACAGCTCACAACTGTCTACAGCTCTAGTCCCAGGATATCTGATCCCCTCACATAGACACACATGTAGGCAAAACACCAATGCACATAAAATAAAAATAAATAAATTACTTTAAAAATATTAAACAACCAAAAGTCTCATGTCTTGCTGATCAAATATTGGTTATTTCTTATGTATCTAAATTCCCATATTCCCTTGATTGAGTAATTGAATTCCCTAAATATTTATTCAAGTAAATGAAAACAGATCATGGAGAGCTTCTAGGAGAATATTTAAGATGTTTATTCATTATATCTTAAGTCTGGAAATGTTAGTTGTGTTTCTCAATAAAAGGAATAAACAAACAATAAAGTATTTATACAACAGCATACTACTATTCAGAAATAGAAATCAGGACTGAGAAAAATGATTTAATGTGAAAGTCACTTTGCTGAGCAAGGGGAAGCAGAGAGGACCTGGTTTAACCCTGTAAAGCCACACATTGTAGTGTGTATGTAATCTTAATATTCCAAACAAAGAGATGCAAGGGGAAGAAAGGAGAATGCCCTAGAAGTTCACAGACCTGCTAGCCTGGTGTGCTCAGCAACAAACAACACCAGGTGCAATTCAAACAAGGTGGAAGATGAAGACCAGAACTTGGGGTCTTCATCTAACTTCCACACGTGTGCTTGGCACACTCATGCTTGTGTTCATACAAATAAAGGTATATGCACATGAATCCACACATATGAACACATGTAGAAACACTGTGAAACTAACTTTATTCATGAAAATTTTGTAAATAAATTAAACGTCACACTCCAAAATTCAGCACACCCAAATTTGGTACATCTCACTGAACGACTTTCTGTGTAGTAAGAGTAGCCATTCTGAAGCTTTCATACTACTCACATATTTTTAGGCATTTATGTACCAGCGAAAGAAAAAAGACCTGACAATATTATAACTAGAAAAGAGAAATAGATCCATGTCCTCTTTCATAATTCCTATCCATTGCCTGCATTCAATCTTTCCCCATCCCTAATATTTATCTTTTCTTGCTCTTTTTAACATGCTATATTGTAACCAACAATGATTTCTTTAAAGAATCGGGTGCTGACATATGAAAACCATGGATGATTTAAGAAATATCCCACTTATATGAATCTGTAGCATGAAACCATACAAATTAGAATGGTGGCAATCAAACAACAGTTGCTTTAAGCAGAAAAATGGCACGGAAAGAATAGAAAAAAAATCATGTGGTGCGGGAAGTACTTCTGTCTGTGTTTAGTTTTTATTATTTGATTCATGAATAAAGATGTTTCAGCCAATGTCTTAGCAGAATAGAGCTAGGCAGGAAAACTAAACTGAGTGCTTGGAGAAAGAAGGAGTCAATGAGAAGCCATTTAACCCTGCCGGAAACAGACGCTGGACAGAACTTTACCCTGTAAGCCACAGCCATGTGGCGATAACACAGATTAATGGAGATGGGTTAGTTTAGGATATAAGAGCTAGCCAGAAATATACTTAAGCTATTGGCCAAACCGTCTTATAAATACTATGGTTACTGAGTGATTATTTCAGGTCTGAGCATGAATGAGGGACTCCGTCAACAATCATGTGTAATAGAAATGTAGTCTCCTCAAACAGTGTGGGTAACCCCAACGTATGTGTTTACAATACACTCTAGAGCACACGCATTTGTCAGAGACACTGTATTTACAAGTTAGTGTGTTCCATCATAATACAATAAGAGCACAAGAAGCAGGAATTAGAGTTCTATGTCAGAAAGCTACTCGGGAGCAGCACACGGTGGCATTTTGAGGCGATTATAGCTAAAGTATATATTAACAGAAGTTTTCACAGACTTAAGTATGTGTTCTCTTCCTCTTCCTCTTGTCACTCTGCAGATAACGTTTAATGAGCATCCACTATCCAATGAGCTGGGCAACCTTAGGTTTCTTGTATCTGTTTTGTTGTGACACAAAGCTACTAGCTAATGTATAATCTTGAAGCTAATGTTGTCTTTATCGTGTATATTATTATCTTTGGGAAATTAATTCGAAAAAATCAGATTTTTTTTACTCTAGCATTGATTAACCACTTAGGGAGAAAACTTTGGCAGGAGAAAGCTGAAGTCTTCAGTTTTTCAAGTCTTTGCCCACACTCAAAGAATCTCACTGGAACGCTGAACCAAAAGCAAAACAAGACTAATTCAGAGTAGGAAATGAGCTCTCTGAGTCCTGTTGCATTCTTGGCTGATGGAGAAACATCTTTGAATACTGGAAAATTATGGAAATTTGAGAAATTTTTATAGATCTGTGTGGTAAGGTTATACCATCAGATTCTTAAGATATTATTGTAAAGAGAGGTTTTAGAAATAAATATACAAAAACACTATGGGGAAAAGAGGAAGACCTGTGGGGGAGTCATCATGGGAAAAACTACAGAGGTATTTAATTTCCTTCCCAGGGCTTGTGTTTTATTCTTGATTCTCTTATTTTTCCCCCTTACTACAGTCTTTCTACAGTTGTCCTATTACACAAACCCCAGAAATGGACAAAATCCAAGAATCTTTTTCTCATCTTGACTGTTGCTCGACAAGAAAGATAAAATTTAGAAGAGGAGAAAATAGACTAGTAAGCTCTAAGAAGAAAATACAGAAAATACATAATTAAGAGGGACTTACCCTGATAAAATACAGATATTCGAGCCAAGCGCAGCTAAACTGAAACCACAAGCCAACAGGTCCAATTGACTGACAATCAAAACAGAGTTCAACTCAGGTTTGTCAAACACGTTCTACTGATTAGAAGGTGATTGGGGCTCTCAGGGGGCAGAGGCTCTAAAAACCTAAAAATTGCTCCTTAGGGATGTGAAGTCTAGTATAAATTCATATCTGATATGACAAATTTTTTATTAATACTAACCTGAGTTAATGGCAGGTGCCTTGGGGATAGAAGAACGGCACACAAAATGTTGTAGGAAGAAACGCATCAAATGAAACACATCTAGTTGGAGATTTTTTTAATTTATTATTTACTTGTTACAAAAACAATCTTTTCTCATTTTCCATACCAATCCCAGTTCCCACCCCTTCTCCTCCTCCTGATCCTTCCCCTTCCCCTCTACACCACTCCTCATTCACTCCTCAGAGAGGGTAAAGCTTCCCATGGGGAGTCAACAAAGTCTAGCACATTGCTTTGAGACAGGACCAAGGCCTCGTCCCTACATCTAGGCTAAACAAGGAATCCCTCCATAGAAAATGGGCTCTAAAATGCCAGTTCATGCGCTAGGGGTAAGTCCTGGTCTCACTGCCAGTGTGGCCGGGCAGTCTGCCCCAGTCATATATCTGTCACCCACATGCAGTGGGCCTAGTTTGGTCCTATGCTGGTTCCCTGGCTGTCATCTAGAGTCAGTGCGCTCCCTCTCGCTCAGGTCAGCTGTTTCAGTGTGTATCCCTTCCCATCATGGTCTTAACCCCTTTGCTCATATTATCGTTCCTCCCTTTCTTCTACTGGACTTTGGGAGCTCGACCCAGTTCTTCACTCTGTGGATCTCTGCACCTGCTTCCATCAGTTGCTGAATTAAGGTTCTATGATGACGATTAGGGTAGTTATCAATCTGATTACAGGAAAAGGCCAGTTCAGGCACCCACTCCACTATTGCTTAGGGTCTTAGCTGAGGTCGTCCTTTTATATTCCTGGGTATTGCCCTAGTGCCAGGTTTCTTGCTAACTGCATAATGGCTCCCTCAAACAAGATATTTCCTTTCTTGCTCTTCCTCTCTGTCCTTCCCCCATCTTGACCATCCCGTTATGTCATGTTCTCCCCCCATTCCCTTCTCTTCTCCTTGGTAGCAAAGCAAATCTCAACAGATACAACAAAAATTGGAATAATCCTCTGTATCTTATCAGATGACCGTGGCTTAAAGTTAGAATCCAACAACAACACTACTTGCAAAAATCCTACAAACTTATGGGAATTGAAAAGTGCTCAGTTAAGTCACACCTGGGTCAAGGAAGAAATAAATAAAGAAATTAAAGACTTTCTAGAATTCAACAAAAATGAATGTACAACATACCCAAACCTATGGACACTCTGAAAGCAATTCTAAGAGGAAAGTTCATAGTACTAAGTACCTACATAAAGAAAATGGAAAAATCTGACACTAGTGACTTAACGGCACACCTGAAAGCTCTAAAACAAAAAGAAGCAGACTCATCCAGGAGTATTAGATGACAGGAAGTAATCAAATTGAGGGCTGAAATCAATAAAATAGAAACAAATTAATACAAAGAGTCAATGGAACAAAGAGCTGGTTCTTTGAGAAAATCAACAAGATAGACAAACCCTTATCCAAACTAATCAAAAAGCAGAGAGAGAACATCTAAATTAACAAAACCAGAAATGAAAAGGGAAACATAACAGTAGGCTGAGCGAAAGAGACTGAATGTCACAGGTTGAGGGGTGGCCACCATATATGCCTGTGAAGTATCATGAAAATGCTAAGACCATTAAGGGAGTTGAGGTGGCTGTCAAATAAACAGGGGAGATTGCAGTGAAATTTACCTCTGCAGCGAGACTGAATGAAACACTCTGAGAGAAGGCAAAGAGGAAAAGTAAGGTTGCACAAAAAAGGCAAATATCTCCATAGTTAGACAGGCTTTGGCAAATGTGAGGACATGTGACAATGACAAAGCAATAAAAAAGCATATGAGAAGGCACAGCCAAGAGAGATTAAGAAATCATTTTCCTTAAGAACCTCATTACTCAAAATATGAACCTTATCATGGAAAGAGACTCTTTGGTATCCATCATGTTGCTTGAGATTTGCCTTTTGTATGTGTTCGTCTTTAGTGAGTGGTTCTTATTTCTATATATTCTCATCAAGTATGCAAAACAGAAGCAATAAAAATGTTCTCATCAAAGCCAAAAAAAATAGTCTGAGCTTTGAACCACTTTGCAAGTGCGGTTGAAGGTCTAAACTTCTCTTTACAAACAACTGTTCCTTCTTATTTCATTTATGCTCCTTGTGAGAGCACCACCTTTGAGATCACACCTATTCCTCTGGCTTTTTGTTGTCTGTTATTGTTTCTAAACAGGTACACAGTTGGCCAGTACTTAGCTGCTACTTGCATCCTTGTGAAGTTCTTTTCATTTGATTTAAATGAACCTCCTAGTGTGGTGTCATCCCGAATTTTGACCTAGACTCTAAAATTACTATTCTTCAGGCCAGCTTGCATTGGCTAGACTCCATCCTGTCTGGAAGTTGACAACAGGTGCATTAGGGGAAGAGTTATAGAACTGTGGGTTAGCAGATGTACTTCCAGTGTGTTAGATATGTGAACGTTGTGTGTGGGATCATCAGTTGACAGGAAATAGAGGGAAACTGTGTGGGATCATTAGTTGAAAAAGAATAGAAAAAAAAAATAAAGACAAGTGGCAGATGGAATTTGTGTGGCCTTGGCAGCTAAATGTGTGTGCAATAGTTCTAAATCATGTTGTTTTCTTTGTTAATGGTTCTTGACCGTGAAAGAATTTAAATCATCATCGTCTCCTGCATTCATCTCTACTCTTCCTGTCACCTTAAGCAGACTTGCTTTTATCTAGCCTTTTTTTAATGATTTTACTGAGCTATATATTTTTCTCCCCCCTCCCTGACACCCTCTCCCCTTCTACCCTCTTCCATGTTCCCCATGCTCCCAGTTTACTCAAGAGATCTTGTCTTATTCTACTTCCCATGTAGATTAGATAAATGTATGTCTGTCTTTAGGGTTCTTTTTCTTGTCTAACTTCCTTGGGTCTGTGAATTATATGATTTTTTTCTTTATGTCTAAAACCCACTTATGGGTGAATATATATTATATTTATCTTTCTGGGTCTGGATTGACTCATTCAATATTGTATTTTCTAGATTCATCCATTTGCCTGAAATTTCAAGATGTCATTCTTTTTTCCCACTGTGTAGTGCTCCATTTTGTAAATGTACCACATCTTCTTTATCCATTCGAGGGATAAATGTTGAGGGGCATTAGGACTGTTTCCAGGTTTTGGCTATGACAAATAATGCTGGTATGAACATACTTGGGCACATTCCTTTGGTATAATTGAGCATCCTTTGGGTATATACCGAAAAGTGGTATTGCTGGGTCTTGAGGTAGGTTGTTTGCTAATTTTCTGATATCCAAAGTGGTTGTACCAGTTTGTACTTCTACTATCAATGGAGGAGTGTTCCCTTTACCCCCACATACTCTCCAGCATAAGCTGTCATCAGTGTTTTTGATCTTGGCCATTCTTAAAGGTGTAAGATCGAATCTCAGAGTTGTTTTGATTAGCATTTCTCTGATGGCTAAGGATGTTGAGCAATTCTTTAAGTGTCTTTCAGCCATTTTAGACTCCTCTATTGAAAGTTCTCTGTTTAGGTCTGTACCCCATTTTTATTGGATTATTTGTTCTTTTGATAACCAAATTCATCAGTTCTTTGTAAATTTTGGAGAACAGTCCTCTGTTCAATGTGGGGTTGGTGAAGATCTTTTCCCATTCTGTAGGCTGCCATTTTGTCTTGTTGACTATGTCCTTTGCTTTACAGAATCTTCTTAGTTTCAGGAGGTCCCATTTATTATTTTCTTCTCTCAGTATCTGTGCTACTAGGGTTATATTTAGGAAGTGGTCTCCTGTGCTAATGCGTTCAATTGTACTTTCCACTTTCTCTTCTATGAGGTTCACTGTGGATGGTTTTACATTGAGGTTTTTGATCCATTTGGACTTGAGTTTTTTGGACTTGAGATATGGATCTATTTTCATTCTTTTATGTGTTTATATCCAATTAGGCTAGCACCATTTATTGAATACGCTTTCCTTTTTTCTATTTTATATTTTTACTTCTTCGTAAAAAATTAGGTGTTTTTGTGTGTGGATTGATATCCAGTTCATTGATTCAATTCTACTGGTCCTCCTGTCCGCGTTAATGCCAGTACTAGGCTGTTTTCAGTACTGTGTCTCTGGAGTAGAATTTGAAGATAGGGATTGTAATGCCTTCAGAAGTTCCTTTATTTTACTTTTTTCTTTTTTTTTCTTTCTTTTTTTTGCTTTTCCATATGAAGTTGAATAGTGTTCTTTCAATGTCTTTCAAGAATTTTGATGGGAATTGCATGGAATCTGTAGATTGCTTTCAGTAAATCTACATTTTTACTATGGTTATTCTACCTACCTGAGAACATGGGAGACCTTTCCAATTTCTGGTGTCTTCTTCATGGCAGAAAATAATCAAATTGAGAGTTGAAATTAACAAAATAGAAACAAAGAAAGCAATACAAAGAATCAATGAGACAAAGAGTTGGTTCTTTGAGAAAAAACAACAAAATAGGCAAACCTTAATGCAAACTAATGAAAAGGCAGAGAGAGAATATCCAAATTAACAAAATCAAAAACCAAAAGGGGGACACAACAACAGACATAGAGGAAATCCAGAGAATCATCAGGTCATACTTCAAAAACCTGTACTTCACAAAACTAGAAAACTTAAAGGAAATGAACAATTTTCTGGATAAATATCACTTAACAAAATTGAATCAAGACCAGATAAACAAACTAAATAGACCTATAACCACTAAAGAAATAGAAAGTCATCAAAGGACTCCCAACCAAAAACAGCCCAGGACCAGATAGTTTCAGCACAGAATTCTCCAAAATTTTCAAAGAAGAACTAATACCAATACTCCTCAAATTGTTCCACACAATAGGAACATTAACAAACTCTTTTTACAAGGCTACAATTACCCTGATACCCAAACCACACAAAGACATTACTNTTTTTTTTGCTTTTCCATATGAAGTTGAATAGTGTTCTTTCAATGTCTTTCAAGAATTTTGATGGGAATTGCATGGAATCTGTAGATTGCTTTCAGTAAATCTACATTTTTACTATGGTTATTCTACCTACCTGAGAACATGGGAGACCTTTCCAATTTCTGGTGTCTTCTTCATGGCAGAAAATAATCAAATTGAGAGTTGAAATTAACAAAATAGAAACAAAGAAAGCAATACAAAGAATCAATGAGACAAAGAGTTGGTTCTTTGAGAAAAAACAACAAAATAGGCAAACCTTAATGCAAACTAATGAAAAGGCAGAGAGAGAATATCCAAATTAACAAAATCAAAAACCAAAAGGGGGACACAACAACAGACATAGAGGAAATCCAGAGAATCATCAGGTCATACTTCAAAAACCTGTACTTCACAAAACTAGAAAACTTAAAGGAAATGAACAATTTTCTGGATAAATATCACTTAACAAAATTGAATCAAGACCAGATAAACAAACTAAATAGACCTATAACCACTAAAGAAATAGAAAGTCATCAAAGGACTCCCAACCAAAAACAGCCCAGGACCAGATAGTTTCAGCACAGAATTCTCCAAAATTTTCAAAGAAGAACTAATACCAATACTCCTCAAATTGTTCCACACAATAGGAACATTAACAAACTCTTTTTACAAGGCTACAATTACCCTGATACCCAAACCACACAAAGACATTACTAAAAAATAGAATTACAAACCAATCTCACTCATGAACATTGATACAAAAATACTCAATAAAATACTGGCAATCTTAATTCAAACTGTATGAAAAATCATCTACCATGACCAAGTAGGCTTCATCCCAGAGATGAAGTGATGGTTCAATATACAAAAATCTGCCAGTGTAATCCACCATATAAAGAAACTGGAAAAAAGAAAGAAAACATGATCATCTCATTAGATGCTAAAGTAGGCTTCAAAAAAATTTAACACTGCTTCATGATAAAGGTCAATATACAGTGAATCAATAGCCAAGATAAAACTAAATGGAGAGGAATTCAAAGTGATTCTACTGAAATAAGGAACAAGACAAGGCTGTCCATTCTCTGTATCTATTCAATATGGTACTTGAGGTTCTAGCTAGAGCAATAAGAGACAACAAAAGGAGGTCACAGGGATACAAATCAGAAAAGAAGTCAAACTCTCACTATTTGCTGATGATATCATAATTTCTATAAGTGAATCCAAAAATTGTACCAAGGAACTCCTACAACTCATAAACACTTTCAGTTATGTAGTAGGATACAGGATTAACTTTAAAAAAAATCAGTAGCCCACCTTTATACAGACTGCAGTTGGGTTAAGAGAAATAAGAGAAGTATCACTCTTCACAAATGGAAAACCTGAATGACAAGTACTGTTAAGGTCTGGTTTTAGACCTTTTGTTCACAGAGCTCTACAAAATTCTACATCATTTAGAAAACTTACAAGATTTTTCTTTGTGATCCTTAGTTTCAGTGCTATAGTTTATGCTCAGCATTCTATTTTCTACTTTTCATGACAATAAGTATCGTAGCTCAACTGTGAATAGTTATCTTCCTTTGCTGACAGAATTTATAACCATTTTTGCCTTAAATTTTGTTTTTCCTCAATGTCAAAAAAAAACAAAGTTTAAGATGAAAATAATTATAGAGCACAAAGTGGGGTGGTTTATGATAGAAGAAAAATTCTCTGTTCCTGAATAAATATTTAACAATTGCAAAAATAAGTTAACCTAATATGAAGGGAAATGAGCATTTTCACCCCTGTAAATAGAAATATTCAAATGCTTTCACAATAAATTCACTAACATAAGCAAAAACTCAGCAAGCCAAGAAAGGATTCAAATAACATAAATGATAAGTAATTATGATTTCAAAAGTTGATACACATTAAGTAGAAACACACATACAATATTTATCAAACATAACCAAATATAGGATAATGAATATAGGTCTCAAGAATCAAAAAAATGAACAAAATTCTGTCATGTTCAAAAGCAAAATTCAGTAATATAAACAGTGAAATTTAATAATAATTAAGAGAAGACAAAACAAAATGAATCTCATAAAACAAGTGACAATATCCTAGCAAACAGGAAAAAATTTAAAGCACTTGCTTAGTGAATACCATAAATCAAACAGGCAATGATAAACTATAATACACATTTATAATAAAGGAAAAAAACAAGATTGTAATTTGTTTCACAAAAATCATTTGTCTCTATACTAAAATTCTTAGTCTATATAACAGCAAAGAAGATTAGACTGAAAAGAATATAACATAAATATGATAAATACTTGGGAGAAAAGAAACTATCATTTGTTACAGGACTAAGAAGTGAACATTAGCCATGGAACAGGACCATTGATATCTGTACATGTATATGTGTATGTGTGTGTATGAACATACATACATATATGTCATTAGGTTTCTAAATCTTACATCATATAAGACAGAAACAATAATTTCCATGATAATAACTAGAAATACAAAGTGCCTAGAGCTGAGTGTGGAGAGGTGGCTCAGTTATTAAATCGATACTGCTCTTATGGAGGACAAGAATTCAATTCCACACACTCACATCAAGTTGTTCAACACTACATATAACTCCAACTCTAGTGGGATCTGATGCTGCTGGCCTCTACTGGAACCTGGACATGTGCTACATGCCATAGTTAAAAATAAAGTTGACAAATAAAATAAAAATGCTAAGGCATACATCTTATAAAATATGCTGATGTAATGAGGGAAATGTTCACCTTATTACAGCAGAAAAATCAGGTAATAATACCAGAAAATAAAATTTCAAAAATGTTAATACACATAAATGAGAAATTAGAGAAAACCGGAAAAGCATCTGTGCGAAGATTAAAACTAATGAGGAATGCAATGTACAGACGATGCAATAAAAGTTAAGTCATAAGTGAAAATTTTTCGTGTGGGCTGGGGACATGACTCAAGGAATAAGAGCTCTTGCAACTCAGAAATGACCTGATTTGAAATCCCAGCCTACCTAATAAAGGATTGTATATAAGAACATTTATCTATAAACCTAGCATTGTGGACAGCAAGTGCAAGAACATGGATCAGGCTTCCTGGCTGTCAGCTTGGCTCCAAGTTTAGTGAGAAACCCTGTCTCAAGAGGGCAAGGCCAAGGTGACAAAACCATACATCGAATGCCATCCTCTGGCCTTGGGGGAATGCATGAGTGGGTGTAGATAAATAAATGAGCACACACCACAAACACTTGCATGCAAAGAATACATATGTCAAAAATTTTACACTTGAAGAAAAAACATAGCATTAATTGGATGACATAATTACTCTTGGGCAAATGGCTATAGCATTTCTACATGTCAAAAATCTCCATATTGTTTTCCTAATTAATAGCAAACCCTTTTGCAATGATGTCACTGTTCGATAGTATTTTACAGAATTTTGTAGACATATTCTAAGAATAGCTGATCTAAAGCTGCACATACAGAGAAACTAAAAACCGTCTTATTAAAACTACAACTATCCAAAATCATCCTTCTTAAAGAATTGTGATATACACCTGAAAATAAAGAATAAAATTCATGATATGAAACAGAACATTCAGAAAGTGACTTGTGTGTATAATCTACTATTTAAAAGCAAAGACATTTTATGTCAATGAAGACAATTACTTCTAATGAATGTCTCTAATTGTAGACTATTGGTACAGTGTAATCCTAGCTGATTGGGAATCTGAATCAGGACTCAAAAGTTCATGGCCTGTTTAAACTACAGAATGAGTTCGAACTGATCCCAGATTCTTTCCAAAAACCCTGAACCAAAATATAAAATATATGTTGTTCTGAGAATGCAGGTTAGTTGTATGGTGCAAAGGTTGTACAAGACTCATGGTCAGTCCATCATACTGAAAATATATCAGCCAATTATGAGCTCTGAGTAAACAAGTCCCCCACAGGCTCATCTATTTGAATACTTTGTCATCAGTTGGTGGCATTGCTATGAGAGACCACAGAACTATCAGGAGGTGGAGTCTTACTGGAGAGAGCTTCACAGGTGGTGGGCTATGAGTGTTAAAGCCTCACCACTTCCTCTTCTCTCTCCCTGCCTTCCCTACCACAATGGACTCTATCTCTCCAGAACTGTACGCTAAAACAAGCCATTTCTTCCTCAAGTTTCTTTTTGAGTCACACTATTTTCCCATAGTCACAAAAGTAACTAATAACTAATACACTTGGAAAAATAGTCCAGTAATGTAGCTCTCTCCTTACAAAAAAATTCTATATGATTTTGAGAAGTGTTGAAAAATATTCTGATGTTATAATACCAATAGAAAAAAATGATTTGATTTTGTGAGATGTAGTTGAGAGCAAATAAGCAAAAATTGTAAATGATAAAGCATTTGTATGTAATAAGTAGTAAAGAACAAATCATTAGTAAAGCTATGTGATACGCTGAGAAAAAGATTTTAGGCTTTTCATGTTATAGAAATAGTGAATACAGTGTTTCTCAAGTATTCCAAGGCAACAACCAGGGTTTTTTTCTATTTCAATCTTTCAGAACTGCCATATTTATTGAATGTATTAAGAAATTAATTACCAGTAAAATAAAATTAGCGTATATAAAATGTCAGTACATTTCTTACATGAGGTTTTAGAGTCATTAAATTACTTGGTCCATTTCCTTTCGCTTCCTCTGCCTAATTGTGAACTAGTAATAAACTATCAGAGCAACATCACTGATCCACAGACCATGCACTGACAGAACATATCTGTCCTGAAGACTGATTTTAAAATGGCAAAAGGTAAAACACAAGAAGGTCAAGTATGTTAACAAGGAAATGACAAAGTACTTCAGTGAACACTTGAATTTGAGCCAACATACTATCACAGGCTAGTTCATGTCAAACTACTGACTAGACTCTTTAAAAGTTTGAAAGCATCATGTCCTAGGAAATTTGTAAACAAATGAGCTGATGACCCTGACACTGTGCTGATAAAATTCTAGGCTGGGGAAAAGAAATCTGATACTACCCCATTAAACGGAAACAAATACTACCAAGCCAAATCTGCAGTGCACAACTTTGACCTTATCCTATGTTCTGGGGGTGGAATATCATATTTCTATCTATAAAGGTATATGGAAACAATTCTTTTAATGCTGATAAGGCAATTCTTTCATTGTTTATATAGCAATTCTTTTATTGTTTATATAAGCTTAAGGACAAAGAATGTAATCCTGAAAGTTCATAATAGAATAATGGGAAACGTTTATACTATAGACCAGAGCAAAGCAAAATTAAAGCCCTTGTTAGAACAATCTGGTAGTTTGACCATAAAGTGTCACTTTCAGGCACATGTGTTTGAATACTTAGTTCCCAGTCAGCGGTGCTGCCCTTGGATTTTATGGAAACATCAGTAGGTATAATATGTAGAATATTGCTGATACAAACTTCTGAATGATAAAATGGTAAGTAAATAATCACACTAAATTATTTGAATGAATATTTTGGAAAGTGTATAAAATCTATTTCATACTTTTGGAACTCTGTGGATTGATTCATCAGTGCATAATGCTTTTTATTTCACAGGTAAAGTTGATAGGTTTTCTCAGTAAATGTATTGTGTGCATATAGGCATGTATGTATATTTGTATGTGTATGTATATGTATGTTTGTGTCCACTCATATGTGTGAATGTACAAGGAGAGCACAAAAGCCAATGTTAAGTGTCTTCTTTAACCACTTTTCCACATTAATTTTTTTGAAATACAGTCTCTCACTGAACTTGGCACTTTTTGGTTTGAGTTGGCTGACTGGCCAGTAAGTTGCAGAGAGCCTCTAGTCTCTCTTTGAGTATTATGGACCTGACTTAGGTCTTCAGCAAGCATTTTACAAATAGAGGCATGATCCTTTTTTATACTGGGATGACTGCAATTAGTTTAAGTTACAACATAGAGAAATCTTTTTATTGTTGTTGGTCAGAGATTATAATGTTTTTCTTTCGGGGGGATTGTCAGTGTTGGAAATCAAATCTTGGATCTCACATAGTCTGGGAAGGTGCTGTACTATTGAGCTATATTCCCAGACTGAGTCATCCCTTTCTGTAATATTATATGAGTGGTTTTAGGTAGTCCAACTAGCTTTTGTTGCATATGTTGTCTAAAACAGGTAAATTATAACAAAAAAAGGAAGGGGAGAATGAGAAAAAGATTCAGAGTAATATGGACAAATGAATGATAAGATAAATTATAAAGCTCAAATTTTTTGTTTCACTGAGCTTACTTAGAGAACTATGAGCGAGAGTTGTTACAGGAGCAAAAGTGAGTCAAAGAAGACTGCATCACTACAGCCCACCCCATCACGGGTGACCATGACAAATGCTAGGTGTATACTGCGTCAACAGGCTGTAGATCCCATTTCCAGGGAGCTACATTGGACTTGGTTTCTCCTATGCAGCTCAGGCAGCTGCGCTCCTACTTTCAGACTTCTTGACAGGTATCTACTTTTTCCAGGAACCTGGTTTGTCTCAAAGTCTTCTTTACAGCATGTCTGGGTTAGAACTGAGTCTCAGCCATCTTTCACTTACACGCTCTCATAGGAGCTTAGTAAATCTGGTCAGTTTCAGACACTTCCCAAAACTATTTTGAATTGTTTACTTTCTGTCTTAACAGGATTTCCTGTAGTATGGAGTGTTTCACCTTCCCCCAAAACAGTGGTTCTCAACCTTCCAATGCCTCGACACTTTAATATAGCTCTTCATGCTGTGGTGATCCCAACAATATTATTTTCATTGCTACTTCATAACTCTAATTTTTCTACTATTATAAATGGTAATGTAAAATCTGATATGCAGGATATCTGAAATGCGACCCCTGTGAAAGAGTCGTTTGACATCTCCTCAAGGGGTCTCAAGCCACAGGTTACAATGTTATAACGTTCCATAAATCAAAGAAATATATCAATGAATAAATGTTAAATGGGGGGAGACCTGATTTTTCTTTAAATGGGAAAAGTAAAAATCAGAAATAAAACTAAATCTGATAAAACAATACACACAAAAAAGAATGGTGTTGAAAAACACAGACATGCAGTATTAATAAGAATCACCTAACAAGTAATTTAAGGGAAAATAAAATAATAAAGAAAAAATGCAAAGGAAAAGATTTTGTAATAACAGTAGTAATCAGACATTAAGTCTAGAGATGCAGATAGTTATTTCTGCTTGGGTTAATAAGGAAATAGAGATATTATATTTATTTAAGATAATACTGTAGCGTATTCAACAATAGTTATTGAATTGCATTATTAGCATATCAATAGCACCTTGATGTTGGGTTTCTCCCAGAAGTATGAATCCTCCTATCATTAATGTAAAACAATTATATCTTCATACTATTCACCCATGTTGTCACGTTTCCACCTATGGATAGTCAGCCACACACATGCCCCTGTTTTGCCGTTTACTGTAACATTAAAGCAGTGTCTGAAAGCATTGATAGTGTTTCCAGAGTAGAAAGGAGGATTGTCCTCAAGTTCAAATCACTGGTGACCATAGGTGACAAAAAAAAGAAATATAAAATTTGGCCTTATAAATGAGGTTTTTATAAAAAGCAGTATCAAAAGCATCCAATTATTCCTATTATATTTTCCTCTTGTTAAATTTAGAAATACATTTCCACCACTTTTCAGAAAATAGCATGAAAGAAATTAAACTTCAGCTAAGCTATTTCAATAGTTACTAACCACAGTCCCTATCCTTGTTGCTTTAAACAAAGTGAATAATTTCCATACATTATTGTATTTTACATGATACACAAAGAGGCAACTTATGTATATTTTTATACCTTAGTTTATTCTAAATGAAATACAATAGTTGCATGAAATGAATAGGGTGCAATGTGATATTTGAATAAGTTTGAACTTTGGAAATAATCAAATCTAATAACAAATCCACCAAACAAAATACCATTTCTCTGTTTGAGAGCACTGATCATCCTTTTATTATCTATTTTGAAATGTAAAATAGATTCTTTGGAACTGTATTTCATATTACACACTCTGAACACCATAAGTTATACCTCCTGTTTAACTGAATATTTGTGCCTCTTGGCCATCATGTCTCTTTTCTCCATCTACAGACAGCTGGAGATTCTGACAACCCATTTCACTTTCTACTTGTAAGTTTTGTCTTTTCAGATTCCAGGGTAACTGAATACATGTGTTCTTTGTCTCTCTGTGCTTGAATTATTTCAGCCACTATAATGTCCTCCAAATTTATCCATGTTGTCACAAATGACAGAAAAAAAAACAATGGCTTGTTAAGATTGAATAGCATTTCATGTATACACATAGTTTCCTTTTTTAAATCTAGTCATCCATTGCTGGACACATATTTGTTTACCATATCTTGGTTATCATAGTCGATGACTATGAAGTACTTTTGGCATAGTGACTCTAATTCTCCAGAAGTAAGATTTCTGGATCAAATAATAATTCTATTTGTATTATCTGCTAAAGTATCTGCATATTGTTTTATAAAATGCTTACATAAAATTACAATACCATCAGAATTTTACAAGGGCTCCAATTGATCCACAAATGAGTGATCACCAGTGATCCTTCATACTTTACAAGATAGTAGAATGAAAATCACAAAATAAGGACTGGCAGCAGAAGCTGTGGAAAGGGAGCTCAGACATTCCTCAACCCCCTAATCTTTCTGGTTATTCTGCAGGGACTTTTCTCCCAGGCTACTTCCTATCCAATCTCAGGTTGATCCCAGGCACCACTTCCCTACTTCAGGGTCATAAGATCCCCCAGCTCACCCTGTTTTGGGGCTGGGATGAGGTGGTGAGTGCAACCGGGCAGGAGTTCATTTGTTTCACTAAGCCTGCAAGCAGCAAGCTAGGCCTTTTGTCTGCGAGGTCCCTGGCCAGCAAGAGACCCTGATCTTGTACCAGAAGATCCATTGGAGAACATCTGAAGGAAGACATGGGCAGGTGCCAATGCAACAATTCCTCTAACAATCAGATAAAAAACATGATAACACCAGAACCCAGCGAACATACAACAGGAAGACTGGAACACCCTAATCCAGAAGAAGAAGAAAAAATAGACATTATGAAAGTAATAGAGTCCCTTAAACAGAATGTGAAAAACGCCCTTAAAGAAATTGATGAGAAGAATAGCAAAAAATTTAAGAAATGAATAAATCCCTAAAAGATACCCTAGGAAACCAAGAAAAAAAACAATCAAAATGACAATGGAAACAGTTCAAAATTGAAAACAGAAATGGAATAATGGCTGAAATATGGAAAATCTAGGTAAATGAACAGAGACTTCAGAGACAAGCATAACCAACAGAATACAAGAGATAGAAGAAA
>LOEQ01000608.1:60558-83601 GCA_001685075.1 Bramus lutescens | reverse complement strand
ACTTCCCACAGGGCAGGGAACCCTGACTGTTCTTTGGACTGGAGAGGGAGGGGGTGGGGGAGGGCGAGTTAAATGGGAGGAGGAGAGAAGGTGGAAATTTTTAATAAAAATTAAATAAAAATCACAAAATAGTACTTTATTGTGACTTCAACTTGCATTTTCTAATAAGACATGTTGAACATTTTGTTAGTTGTCCTTTAGTAATGTATTTGTTTTGTTTTGAGAAATATCTATTCAAGGCATGTGCTCATTTTCATATGGTTGTTTAATTGTTGACTATTTTGAGTTCCATATATATTCAGGATATTATGTCCTTAGTGACACATTTCTTGTTCAGTCTTTCCCACTGGGTGCTATCTTTTCCCTCTGTTGTCTTTCTCTGCGAGGCAGAAGTTTTTTAGATAACACAGTCCCATTCCTCTGATTCTGCTTTTGTTTCTAGTGCACTTGGGGTATGTTTGAGGAGTCACTATTTAGATGAGTAGTGTAGGCTTCACCTATATGTTACCTTCTGATGACTTTATATGTCCAAGCACTATGTACTGTTAATTTTGAGTTTTTCTTGTATAATGGGTAAGGTTAGTGCTCAATAGCCCATGGCTACTCTCTTTTCCCAATAAAATATTGAAAGAATGCTCTCTTTCCATTTTGTAATCTTGGTATGTAGTTCCAAATCAATTGACCTTAGATGTATTGATTATTTCCTTATTCTTTATCCTGTTACATTACTCAGTGTCTTTGGTTTTATGCAGCACCACAGTGTTTGGGTTAGTAGAGCTTTGTAATGTATACTTAAATCCAGTAGTGTGAAGCTTCTACTGATACTGTTTTTAGCTAAAATTGCATTGGCCAGTGGGGTCTTTTGTAGTTCTTTATGAAATTAAGGGATGCTTTTTCTATTTCTGTGAAAAATGATCTTTTGCAATTTTGATATTTATTACATTGAATATGTAGACCACTTTGGTAAATATGGAGATTTTGACAATATTAATTCTTCTAATCAATAAACACAGTATATCTTCCCAACTCTGCAACTAGGAATGCCAATGCCCAGAATAAACTGGCTAGAATATGGACAAAACCTACATGAAGATTTAAAAAGAAGCTATCAAAAGCATTAACATTGAGTTATGCTTCAAGTCTTTGCTATGATTATGGATAAAATTACATAGTTTAATTCTATAAATCTAGCTAATTCTGGACCATAGGAATAAAGCTAGAAGCTAGATATAGGCTTGGTTTTATTATTAACTATAGAAGACAATGGTTTCTAAAAATTAATTTATCATAATGACTTGCCACTATGGATTCAGTTAAGTAATTGAGTTCAAATACACCACTTTGTGGCTGTTAACTGATAATTTCAAATGAGAATCTTGAAACTGAACAGGACCACAAAGGCAACATAACCCTTCCCCCTCCTTTCTTACACTATAAGAATTGAACCTTGATAACTTAACTCATTTCAATCAACCACATTGCAGATTAGCAAAGGGAAACCAGCTTTTCTTAACTCGCACCTCTAGGATCTTCTGAATGAGCACACATGGAGATAAAATTCATTCCTGAGTTATTTGATTATCTTACAGCAAGAAGGTTTTGGATGGAAAATGTTTATCAAAAAAATTCAAATAAAAAACAAAGTCCAGATTATTTTCACAATATGATGACAAAGACATATAATAGTTGAATATGTTTGTAGACATTCTTCCAATGGATAAATATTGGGAAGACTATAATGCTGTTTACTTTTCTGGGATGCAACTTCTCCTTCACCCACAGCAAAGTATTTTGTTCTCATCACTACAGCCTACCATCATATTCTATACCACTTTGAGCAAATAGTGAGGACTAACATTCTATGCTGACAGCTAGAAGGATTTACCCTTCCACCTTCAGAGAACAAACCAGAAACAGTCAAATAAGGCCCTTCCAACACTTGTCTTCTTTCAAACTCTGAAAAGAAATTCCAAGTAAGGACAAAAAGAAAGATAGGCAGCTGTTTGGGTTATTACTGAATAATTACAACACTTGGCACTCTCGTTTCTTTTAAATGTTAATTTAAAATACGCTTAACTCTGTAAAGTATACTGGTAAATTCAGCATTTTCGGGAAACTTTAGGCTGAAAAACATAAGTTTTCATTTGGAAGAAATCAAAGGAAGCAAACAGATGTCATAACTCCCCTTTATTTTTGGTGGAGGAGCAGTCTGTTTTTCTAGACCCAAATTGGAAAGTAATAAAGTGGGTGATCTAGAGACACTGAAATCAGTTATATTCCCTCAAATAATTATTACAAACAGTATTTTCACCAAAGTCAACATCTTTGGTTTCTTATGGATTCATACTCTTTACAAACCTGTACATTTATAATGAAGAAATCATTGTGACTGACACCATGGGATAGCAAATAATTATATCTCCTCATCCTATAGACAAATGAAATACAATAAGATATTAACATTCTTTTAAATACAAAAACCATATTAACTATTGTTATATGAGCATTTTTAGCTCCTTGGTATAATTGTTTGGGGAAATTTTTCATTTATATTTTATAATCAATAATAAACATGCATATATATTTAAAACACACACACATTTTTTTCAAATAATACATTAAATATAAGCCAAAGTAATTGGGTAAGGAAAATTTTCACCAGCCTATAGTTAGGAGATATTCTATCCAGAATTGATATGGCTGGACCATAAAAGGAATAAATATTAAATTACAGTGGAGAGAAATGATAAAGTTGAAAAAATGTACACTGTCTAATCTAAAAGTTCAGTTCCATTTTGAAATAAAATTTGAATAGAGAAGGAAATAATACTAGTTCTTAGAGGAATAATTTATTAGCTCAACTATATATGTGGAGCATGTACACATACATGACAAACATGGTTCTAAATCTACACTCCTAAGGGACTTAAAACAACAGCAAGAACAATTCCCTCTTTTATCAGTTTTGCATACAGTGAGTGGAAAGCTATAGTTAACTTCTAAACATCTCTGTGTGAGGAAAGAAAACAGATCAAACTCTAGAAATTGAGTATATGAGTCAAAATGTATAAATATTATACTCAATAGTGTGGTGGTTATTTTTTATTATCAACTTTGTGGCAACTAGATTAATTAAGACACACAGTTCTAGGAAGGTCTGAGGTCTGTGAGATTTCCAAAAAGGATTATCTGAAAACGAACCTGCCTTCTTCTGGAGTGAGTGGTACATCTGAAAGGAGCCCAGATATAACAAGGTCTTAGGAAATATCAATGTCTGCCTTCATTTCTAGCTGGCAAATGTATCCATTCCACTGTTGCTGCTGCTGCTACCATCCTTTGCTGTCACCCAAACCCCGATTCTTTGGCCTCCCAATGGGGAGAGATATCAGTGGTTCTTTATGAATCCTTCAGACATTCAGTGCCACATTGGGACTGCTGAGTTATCCAGCATCTATACTGAGCAGCTCCTGGATTCTTGGCCTCTCTGGACCGAGAGAAGCCATTTTTGAACTGCCCAGGACCTATCAATTGTAAGTCATTCTACTAAATGCTCTAATTGTTCCATTTCTCAGGAGAATCCTGCTTATTGCAGATTCTATGGTCTGAAAAGGGCCTTATTCAACAAAGTAACCACGTGAGATTTGTCTATTTGTGAGAAAAATGGAAACAGGACTCCTTTTTATTGGAACCAAGGGAATATTAAACTATACATGTGATAATCTTCATATTATAATTCAAATACAAATATGCATGTGATAATCTTCATATTATAATTCAAATACAAATAAAAAGCAGTTAAAAATTTTCAGTTTCTATCAGTAATAAATATACGCATATATCTCAACAAAAACTTAAAAATTAGGTTATCTTTGACAATAACATTATAGGTTTTAAAACTGTACAATAGTAGAGTTAATGTACACCTGCTGTAATAAAATTAATATCAAACTTAAATGAGAATTAGATTTCTTATAAAGATACCCATGGATATATGTATTTATATACATATACAAATAAAGTATAATGCATTTTTCATATATAAATACAAAATAAAAATGGGGTATATTTTGTGCCTTCGGAACCAATGATCATCTTCTAAAGAATATGAAAATTTATTCTTGGAGGGTGCATGTGCTAATTTGTTTTTAGGCCAATTTTCTCCTACCCACTCAACAAAATTTCAAATATATGTTACTTTTTCATCTTTTAAAAAACATGCAGTGTGAGGCTGGGAGACAGAGAAGCATGGTCCCAGCAGCTGTGCAACACTTCATGTTGTGAATATTCAACAAATATTAAGTGACATTGAAATATGAATTGATGGATAATGAATCACTCTAGGGAATTATCCTGCCAAAATGTTTTGGAAGATCCATGAAATGTTTGACAAATCCAAGATATCCCAAGCTTTGCCTTTGCCAAGATTTATTTATTTGTTTGGGGGATGGGGAAACAGGTTCTTATTTTTCATCTGGCTCATTATGTCCTTCTGTTAGTGAGTAATTCATACTGAAATCATATTACTTTAACTTTGGTTAAGCAATTGATTTCTTAGTGACTGACTATATAATTGGAAAACCAGAGCAACCAGAAAAATTGCATCTTTTTATTAAGTACAGAAATGAAATTGATTAAGCAGAAATTTAATTATAGTAATGGGATTGACCCAGCAATGGAGAATGAGCAACAGGAGAGGACAAACATACTGCATTTAGAGGGCTTCTCCTATCTCAAGTAAGAAAAATCTATAGCCTGCAATACATTTTGTCTGTATTTCTTCTGATTGCATTCAAATTAACAGATATGATCTTGGTCTAATTAACTTGATGGTGATTTTAACATAATTTCTTAGAAATTTTCTCACTTTAAATAACAAACTATTTTGGCCACCTAAGGTTTTAGCACTGCCTGCCACATTTGTTATGGTTATATAATAAACTTACTCAGAGTGTTACCGATATGAGTTTGGACTATTTGCAATTTTTAAAGTTGCAAATTAAAAAAGCCAATTCAAGAAAAAAGAAGGGACTCTGCATTGGACTACAAAGATTCTGAGCATTTGCTTATGGAATGATGCTGGCAGATGTTAGACAGGGTAGGAAAGTACATTAGGAGACTTATCTAAATCACTTCTTCCCCAGTTCTTGATTATGCCTCTCTCTGCACACTCTCTCCATCACTGTTTTCAGTACACTGTTTCTGTTCTTGTTTTCTACTCAGTCCACATGATGCCAGAAGATGAAGGATACAATTTTGTGTAATGGGATTCAACCCATATTGAGAGACAGATTCCCTTAATACTAGCCCCTAATTTTCAAGAAAGCAACTTGAATCCCGTCAAGTTAGTGAGCCATTATTTACAATGGACTATGGTCAGAAAATGGAGGTGACATTGAACAAATGTGAGCATTAAGTTCTAATATAGTGTGACTATTTGCAGGTCGGAAGGCTATAAAACAGAGTGAGCAGGTCAAATGATATCCAACGAAGCTCACTATAAGATAACAAAAAAAATAGACTCAAGTTTTCTTCTCAACTATTTTAAGCTTCATATTCCATAGCTTTAAAGGGAGATTGCCATTGAAAATTCCGTTTTTAAATCTTTTTCTAGTCTTGTTAAAGATTAAATTATCATACAACAAAGCTGTCTTTTAGATACAGCTATGACATAGAGAGTTATTGATATAGTTAGCAGTCAATTCTGTAAACTGAAGAACAAATATGAGATTGTTGGAATAGATCCAAGACTCAAAGAAACCACAAAATCAAGACAGAATAGCTGTATGTCTTCTTTCTTTCTCTTGTTCTTTTTCTTTTTGCATGGAGTTC
The DNA here is from genome assembly GCA_001685075.1 of Bramus lutescens. Taxonomy (NCBI): domain Eukaryota; kingdom Metazoa; phylum Chordata; class Mammalia; order Rodentia; family Cricetidae; genus Bramus; species Bramus lutescens. The sequence continues at coordinate 77,772 of LOEQ01000608.1, read as the reverse complement.
AGCCATACATCACAGCCACAGCAGCATTTATGTAGAAATGGTTCAAACTCAAATTTTAAGAAGCAGCCCCTGGCTTAATAAGGAAAAAAATACAGCAAGAGACAGGTGTTGAGGGTCCCTGAAGAATGGGAGGACATTAGAAGGGTGACATCCAGAGAACACCAGTGTCTTCAACTCAAGACAGCACTGAGTTGATAAGCATTAAGTGGAATGAGAATTTCCCATGAGAGTGGCTCAAAGTATGACTCAGGGAGAAGAGCAAAGACCTTCGATGCTGCCCACCATAGGCAAGCTCATTGCTGGTTTGGGTCTAATCAAATTAGATATCTTCTCAAATTAAGGCATCAACTCTTTTCAGTGAAATATATTAAAAATTCACATTCTTCACAATGTAATCTTTAAAATGTCTAATATATAATTTTACATAGGAACTGTCATAAAAATGTGCTATGACAAAAGAAAAGACTAAGTGTGGACAACACCAATAAGATTAGTAAAGGCTTGAATAATTGGATGAAAGTTTTAAAGAAGACATTATAGTAATACTCAGTTGTAGATAGAGGCTGCTCATTTGTTTCCTGGCTACCCAGACCTGAAATAATCACTCAGAAACTATACTGTAACATTGGGGCACCCATCTTCAGCCTACAGGTCTATAGTATATGGCAGACTTTTCCATTAAGCAAGAAATTTCAAAGATAGTTACACCTATACTGGCAGTGTGTCAATCACTTTCTTCTGTGTCCTACAGAATGTCTGGCAGACTCTTTCATGAAGTAGGAACCCCAAAGGACCTTCTCAACTTTAGACAAGTTCAGCATTGTTCAACATTTCCAATTCATATAGTATACCATCAAACAGTCCAGGCAACAGCAGTTTCTTACCCAAATGGCTACCAAATTCCATAATGAACCTCTTTTATGTCCATCATCCTTGTGAAGTAGATTGGTACTGCCAGGAGCAGATGTATCTCATTGTTAGGAAAAGTCCTAATTTCTTAAACATTTTAAAGGCCTTATTCCATAGGGCTTTGAAAGGTTTGAAGATTGTCTATCTAACTGAAATATATCTCTATATATCTAGAAAACCAAATTAACGTGATTACAAGCTTGACTATTTTAAATTATATATTGCAGTTTTAAATGAGCTGCACAAACACAATACCTTGATCAAGAGCAGAAATATACATAGAACAAATTGACCTAAAATTTGTATCAATAGACCAAGATCCATACAAATGCAAAGTATTAATCTCTATTGCATATCCCCCTTTAGATGTAAACAAATATTTATAAGTAATATTTGGAAATTTGGGCATAGTTATCTCCAAACTGCTTCCTGCTTTTTGTTGGGTGAAGAAATAATATTTTAGGGATGTTCACAGCAAACTTTCAGGGGGGTCTTGGTTCATCAAACCACATTAAACTGGAAAGAATTCACAGGTTCTCTTCTTCATTTCCAAAGCCACATATCCTTAGACCAAAATTTGAAATCAAGAGACCTTCAAAATATATATGTTGGTTTAGCTTATCAGTGTGCACAATGAAATGTCTCTCTGTATATAGCTCATTCACCACAAAAAATTCAAAAAAAACCAAACAACAATATGAATTATCCAGACTCTCTATATATATTCCATGTTTACATAGCTTATTTTTCTTACTCTATTACTTTTTCTGCAAGCTTAACATTTATTTTATCTTTACTCCATCAATCAATGTTTGTTTGTACTGTCTCTTTAAAGACTTTTGCTATATTTTTAAAAAGCCATTTACTTCTTTTTATAACTATTTCTTCTCTCTTCCAAGCCTACATACATTTATCCAACACTGTGACCCATTTAGAGATCTTTTTCTTCTGAATTTGTTATTATTTCATACATATAAGTAATTTTTGACTAGGAGTGCTTTCTTTTCTTTTTAAATGCTCAGTGAGTGTGGCTAGGACCAACTCTGCTGCACTACCTGTTGGATCAGACCAGTACAACATGGCAGAGGCATATTCATTGCCTCTGCATGCTGCGCACACTGCCCCAGTTCCAGGTATGCAGCAGGCTGTGCCATCATTAAGCAGTTTTAACACTCTGCTAACAAACCCCAATTAAGTGCTCAGCCTCCTGGAAGAGCCAGAGTTTAGGCTGGCAGCACAAACCTTTATGAAACCATAGGGTAGTTTTGCTGATAATGCTGAATCAGGAAGACCTCTCTTAAAGGAGCCACAGCACTCCTCCTTACTGCCAGCAAACAAAGCACATCTGAAAAAAAGTGCCAGCTACTAAGAAGCCATGCTTAACTCTGTTCTTCTGTGTCTAGAATTCCTTTCCAACCTCTCTCAAGTTTTATGTAAATTTAGCTGGTACATGCAGTAGGCAGAGGCTGCTCATTTCTTTTCTGGCTGACCAACCTGAAATAATCACTCGGAAACTATATTAATTATAACACTGCTTGGCCTATTAGCTTATGCATATTTCTAGATAACTCTTACATTAAATCAACCACCTCTATTAATCTGTGCAACATGACAATGTCGTGGCCTATTGGTTAGATTCTGGCATCTGTCTCCTCTGGCAGCTACATGGTTTCACACTGACTCTGCCTTCTTTTTCCCAGGTTTCAGTTTAGTTTTCCCACCTAGCAGTATTCTGCCCTGTCATAGGCCTAAAAAGCTTCTTTATTAACCAAAGGCATTCACAGAATACAGAGGGGAATCCCACATCACTCAGTGACTAAATTAAATTAAAGTTATGTTAACTAAAGAGATATCTATCTGAAATTCAAAAACTGGAAATTTTAGAATTAAAAGAGTTAATATTTGAAATAAAAGTTCACATGATTGAGTAAGCATTAATTGAAAATGAAGATAATAAAGCCAGAAAAATAAAAGGATATTAATAAAAGTAGTTATTCCATGACATTTCTACTAATTTAAAAGATTGCAATTTTAGGATGGAAAAATTGTATATTCCACCTTATCCAAATGATTGAATTAAATAGTGAATAAAGAGACAAAGAAACACTTATGTGTTATATTGGGAAGGGGGCAGGACTATTCTATGACATTCTTTCCAAAACTGAGCAACCTAAATTTAACATGAGGAAATATCTGGACTCTTCAAATGTGTCAAGGACATAATTTGCAGAATAAGAGATTAGAGACTGAATAACTTTTGAGATAAGTCATGCTTTCAGTACAGTATAGCATATTTAACTCATCTTTCAAATCAGAATTATGAAATGTTTATCAAAATTAAAACATAAAATTCCAAAAGTAAAGGCTGATTTCTGTGTGATGCATATAACATTTGGTTATATGCATTAGTCCATGGGATTCTTTACTTCTAGGAATAGACATTGCAAGGAGATTCAAATATGAATTTCATGGTTTTACTTGAGTGCATACCATGACTAGTATGCATGCCTTGTTGTTCAAATAAAAAACTCAAAAGTGAGGTGTAGAAAGCATTTCAGAACATTATAGAGGGTGTTGCCCTCCCTGGTAACCCTAAACATTTGCAAGACAGTATTGGAATGACTTAAGCCAACAGTGAGATCAAAATCTGAGTTAGGTCGCTGAATTACTGAGTTGAATGCTTAAGCAAAAATTAGCAAATGACATATTAAATAGAATCTCTCATGCTTTCATGGTATTTTTCAATAATGTGGCCCTAAACAAATATTCATTTCTAAGACTTTTGATTCTTGTAGTTATGTCTATAGTTCCTTAATTCTGATTCTTTTGTCTCTAAAGTTTCAGCACATAGGAATTTCTATTGTTAAATAAACACAATTTAAATGTCATGAAACCTAAGATTTTTTAAAAAACTGTCCTCAAATCCCTGTTCAAATACACTGCTCTGTTTGCTTAGCACAAATCTATTCCAACATTAAATGACTCCAATTAGATATGAAACTCCAAACCCATGAATTTTGAGAAGGCTCTGAACTTGCCAAAAAATTTCATATTAGACTTGATAATTTGTATTATACACTCCCACTGTATATATAAAAGCTTTTACTATAAAACTTTCTTATAACAAAAGAGAGATGAAAAGATACTGTAATTATTCACAGAACACATTCAAGGCATCATTGCTAAGGAAATGTAATATCCATGACATTACTTTACTGTAAATATAGTAGTAATTGATAGGAGTGCTATTAGTCACAGAGTACCCATTCTTCTAGTTATTCACATACACACACACACACACACACACACACAGAACAATAGCTTTAATCTCAGAATATTCAAACCTTCGAAATCAAACACATGGAACTTTTTGAGAATTAAATTTACGTTCCAGGTACATTTTAACTTTTAACTTTTTATACTTTTAACTTCAAGAAAATGTGGAAATGTGCAAAGCCACACCAACCCTGCACTGACTGGTATCCCTCAAAGGTAGAGGGATATGCACATGTTAGCAAAGCATAGTTAGCATCCTGCACAGCACATGCATCTGCTGCCTTTATTTTAAGTGGCCATCTTTGTCCTTGCATGAAAGTACTTCCTAGTACCCAGATGTTGCAGGAGGAGACCCTTGTTCTTCCTGGCCACCTGGATAGCTTAGCCCTGAAATAATCACACAGAAACTGTACTAATTAAATCACTGCTTGGCCCATTAGCTCTAACTTCTTATTGGCCAATTCTTACACCTTAATTTAACCCATTTTTATTAATCAGTGTATCACCATGATGCCATGGCCTACCAGCCAATTTCTAGCACATCTATCTCCAGTGGTGGATCCATAATGTCCCTCTGACTCTGCCCTTCTTTCTCACAGCATTCAGTTCCATCCCCCTTACCTACCTAAGTTCTGCCCCATCAACAGGCCAGGCCAGCTCCTTTATTCATTAACCAAGAAAAGCAACAACATACAGACAGACGGACCTCCTACATCATTTCCCCTTATCTGTTTAAACAAAAAAGGAAGGCTTTAACATTGTAAAATTACATATAACAGGTATCTAGCAAGAATTAAAGTTACAAAATTTATATCTATTTATCTTTCAACGTAACTAAGGAAAGCTATAACTATAAATTATTCAGCTCCATCAAAGACTCCAGAAGGATATAATATTACCCAAGTAAACAGGAAGTACATTGTAAGCAACTTCCAAAACTCTAGAAAGGACAGAGACATCTTGCTACCTGGACAGTTACCCAAAGGTCTTCTGTACCATTGGGGCATGCATCTTCAGTCTACAGGCCCATAGTATCTGGCAGATTTTTCCATGAAGCAGGAAATTTCAAAGACAGTTCAGTCACTTTCTTCTGTATCCNATATCTCTATATATCTAGAAAATCTAACTAACATGACTACAAGCTTGACTATTATAAATGATTATCTATTTTTAAATGATCTACAAGAGCACAATACCTTAATCAAGATCAGAAATACATAAACATATAACAAAATTGACCTTAAATTTGTATCAATAAACCAAGACCCATTATTTATATTTATATCATATCCCCATTTAAATGTAAACAAACAATTATAAATAATATTTTGGGATATGAACATAGTTATTTCTCTCCAAACTTCTTTCTGCTGTTTGGCGGCACTGTTAACCAGGTCTTTCATGATGTATACTGTGTGTTAGGTTTATCTCAGTCACCAATTGCATGAAATAATTTTTGAGGGTGTTCACAGTGACCTTTCAGGGGGTCTTGTTCCATCATAGCACATCAGTCTAGAAGCAATTCCCAGGTTTTCATCCTCAGTGGAACCAAAAGAAAAACCTCTTTTCCAAACAACTTATCCTTAGACCCATATTTTGAAGTCAAGACATCTTTAAAATATCTATGCTGGTTTAGCTTAGCAGCATATACAATGAAATGTCTCTCTGTACTTAGCTTATTCGCAGTCAAAAAATTCAAAGAAACACAATAATATACATATAGACTCTCTGTGAATTTTGCATCTTAACATGACTTGTTTTTGTTTACTACTTTGAATCTATGACTATCTGTACTGTCTCTTTATTTTTTTAAGCATTACATCTATTTTATGAATCTCTATACTCTTTCCTTTCTCTTCTAAGCCTAAGTACATTTATCCAATACTATGACTCATCTGGATTTTTCTTTATTGCATATTTGTAATTATTTTATGGCTGGAAGCATTTCTTAAAATGCTGTTTAAGAATCTTAGCTGCGACATTAGTAGGTGAAATACGGTGCTTGTGCTTCCTGCTTGCATCACACAGTCCAGCAAGGTGGAGCCACTTGCGCCCCTGAGCTGTGCACAGCTCCCCAGTTTCAGGCACACAGCAGGTCCAAGTTGTCATCAAGCAAGCCCCATTACTCTGCTCACAAACCCCATCCAAATACTTGGTCTCCTGAAAGAGCCAGAGGTCGCACTGGCAGCATAGTCCAGAAAGCCAGCATTTTTAAATGGCCATGGCTGTTTTCCTGCTAAGGCTGAATCAGGAAAATCTCTCTGTGGCAAGCTGCCAGCAAATAGTAAAAGAAGTTTGAAAAGAAATAACTACGCCAGTATTCCCAAATATTGTTTATAATTGTTTGTTTACATTTAAAGGGAGATATGATATAGATATAGAATGTAGATACAGAATGTTTGTTGGTAAGTCACTGCCATGTGGTGATATGCATAGAAATGGATTAAATTAATCTAAGCGTTAGCCAATAAGAAGCTAGAGCTAATGGGCCAAGCACTGTTTTAATTAATATAGTTTCTTTGTGGTTATTTCTGTTCTGTGAGATCTGGACAAACAAGTGGCCCTGGGCCCTCCTCCTGCAACACTCAGAGACATGCTAGTTAATAAACATGCTTGGGATTAGAGGAGTTTCAAGATTCCTCCTGTCTTTGTTACTACTAGTCCCTTTCAAAAAAGAATTATATACGTATTGCATCTCTTGTTTTAATTAGCTATTGGTATTATCAGGCCTTTTAAAAGGGGAATGAATAGGTTCAGTACACAAGAGCTCCCTGATTTTTGCATGTTGAAACTAGGATTCGGAGAAATGAGAGATAGGTGGCAAGCCATATGTCACATCTCCTTTGAAATGAATATTCCATACTGCATGAATGATGGTAGTACTAGAAGCAACCTCATCACAATTGGAAACCCTGCCTCAACTTCTGCTCCTTGCTACAAAGCACACATAATGCTCCAGATAATATTTCCAAGAATACATCAAAACAAAAACTGCTAACACAGCCAAATTTTTGACACACTTAGAATGCCTGTAAAATGGCAGGCCAATGTTATGTACAGAAAGGGACGACTATAATATGAGTAGAAGCTGGGGTTTAAATGTCAAAGTTTTGAAGGCTAGAGGAATGTTTATATGAGTGTCATTATCTTCTAGTCATCATAGATTGACTGTTTACCTTCAGGTTATTTCTAAATCAAAAATGCAGAACACAATTCACTGAGAATTTCAATGGTATTTTGTTTAAGTTAAAAAGTTCTTTTAATAAAGTTTGTGTATCCTATATACCCAGACGCTGCTGCAGAGTCTGGCACTTCTCTCCTTCTCCCCTGGTTTCCATTTGCTCGTTCTGATTGCTTGGATCCCATCTCCATCCATGATTCAAGCAGAGCATCCTGATTTGTAACTTTTCCCCCTAAATAAATATCTATCTCTCAAAAAATAAAATAATAAAGTTTGTGTATCTGAGGAAATACCACGATTCAGAAATTTTTCAATCAAATACCTTAAATTCAAAGCATTGCATGGGCACATAAAGAAATAGCATGACTCTCACTTCTGTTGCTAATATCAACAAGCAAATTCTAGACAGGTCATTGTCTTCTAGAGTTGTTCTAGGCCCTGAGTCATATTAAGTAATCTTGATCACCCCATTGCCCAGCTTCTAATCATCTTTACAGCTAAAAATTATCCAGCTCACTCTTTCCCTTACGAGAAAAGTGCTCCATCTTCTTTTACGCCCAGTGGGGTAAATCCATAGGCTCCTCAAATAAAATTGCTGTGTTTAATTTACCCCAATTTCCTTGTGTCTGATATTATTTTGACCAAAATAATTGTCACAGAAAAAAATTAATAAAACCAGAAACTATATTGCACACAATTTAATTTTATACTTATATCTGAAATAACTACAATACAATTCATATTTATCTATAGATAAAGAAGTTGTTACTCTTGTTATTAACATACATATTAAACCATGTTTCTTGTGATTTCCTTGAATGTTGTAGCTTGAATGCATTAATGTGTGTATAAATTTCCCAACTAATCTTTAATGGGTAATTATATCAAATGTTTTTATTACCTAAAAATCATAGACCGAGGCTAGATATTAGTTCTGTTTAATTAAATTGAAATCAAGTTGAGCGTCTTAGAGTCTCCTTTAGGAGAATGAAGCCTATGGTACATAACTTAACATCGACATATGTTAATCTTCCATTTAGAAATTGTTTTAATAAGATATAGAGCTGAATTTTTGAAAAATTGCCTATTAGCAAATCAGGAGTTAAGGGTTTTATCTTTACATAACTAAGAACTTCTACATGATTAATAAATAATCTATTTTAAATGCTCTCAAGACTGCAGAAAGGAGGCAAGGCTCTCTGAAAATTGATTACCAAGCAACTTACACAAAGAACAGGATCGTTGGTTTCCTCAAAAGAAAACACCATAAACAATGGCTATGATCTTGTGTCTAAGTGTAAAATAAAGAAACTGTGAAAGTAGCCATTTGTTCCTAGATTCATGAAATTCGCTTTGCTACAAAACAATTAAATTAAATACAAAATAATTAAAATTGCATCAAGGAAGTATTTATTATATTGAATATCATATTGTACAAAAGCTGTTACCATTTCAACCAACATTATTGAAATTATAAGCAACTAGACAAAAATAAAAATTTATGTGTCAATTCAAACATCTGAGTATTTTTTAATCCTGGTCCTGTCACTATCTGGTTGTTGAATTTGCCAATTTTTAAGTACCAGACAATTGTTTATTGATGTTTTGTGGCTTTTAAGCCATCTCATTTGTCAATTTCCATCCATACTGAAAACTCTCTAATGCCTTCACACACCACGATTCTACTCAGGGATGAAGGCTCATGTATGATTATTGCTATTTTAATCACACACATTTTCGGAGTTGCTGCATGATTCTCTGATGCTTGAGAATGATTAACAGTCATGTTTGCATTAAAATTTTCTTTGAGAAAACAATTTTATTATTTAACTTATCAAAAGAGTTTTACAGAATTTTGTCTGTATGTAAACAGTAGAAAGAGTAGATATAAAATATATTCATTTGAAGGGTGAACTATTTTGACTAAGACTGTATTATGTTTCATGTGTCTTTTGTGCATTCCTTTATTTGTTTTTGTTTGTTTCTTTTTTAATATTTTGTTCTTTGATGTGATTTGGAATTTTTCTTGTCATGAACTTCCAACTACTAAGAGACGACATTTATATGAAAATATTTTAGGAGCACTGTTGCCAACCTTTATTTGAAGCTGGAGTTTGTAAAATTTTCACAGGGCCTATTTTAATAAGTTTTCCCTCTGTAATTAAAAAAAAAAGTTTGGTTGCTGTGCTGAAATGACCTGCCAAAACTTTCCAATGTTTGTCCATGTTGAGAATGAATATTAGAAGAATCAATTAATACATTGAAACAAGAATACAAAGTTTCTTATGTGAAACAGAACAGTAGGTCCAACCAATACTTAGGAACAGAATCACTCAGGGTATGTGTAGAAACAGCAACCACTTCTTATTAAGTAGCATTTACTATAGTTATAATTTGAGGTAGTTAACGTTTTATAAAATTGAGCTTTTCTTGGCATTTTGATGAAACGTGTTTAAGGCTCTGTGAATCCAACAACTCTAGTGGAAAATGATAACGATCTTTTAAGTCTCTAAGACATACTAGCTTTTGTTCTTGGTGTCTAAAAAAATAAGAGAGGATATTTGTTTCCAGATGGAAGATTAATTAACACACAAAACTGCTTTATCCATAAATATGTTTCTTTTCGAGATTTTAGTAAGTTCACCAAAATATATACATACATCTCCTTGGAACAAATTACAGAAAACCTGGTACTGGGGCTGTGGGGGGAGAGTTAAATAAGGCTTAACCAGTTGTTTTCTTTCTTGCAATTCAAATCAAGTAGAGCTGCTACTGTAAATTGGAAATCTGCGTTTTTGTTATTCTCATTATTTCTTTCTGCAAGGTGTTTGATAGAAGGACGATCAAGTTATCTGTTTACAAAATTATATGACAATCTACACAATTCTGTACCATATGTGTTAGGTTAGTTATGAATGATTAGAGTGTGGTTCTGAGTTAGAACGTCTGTATTTTAGAAAAGCCAATCACTGTGAAATGAATGGGATTATTGTAGGCAGAAAAAAAATCCAATTTCAGAATTAGACTGCCAGTATCAATGGGATTTAAAGTGAGAAACATTATTTACCTCTACCCAGTAATGATACAAGCTAAATGGAAGAATCCGAGTAAACAAGGCAGTGTAAGTCATCACTAAGTACAGTGTAACTTAAATTATTTCTGTTCAAGTGTATTTAAAGTGTCAATTAATTGCCTCCATTTCAAATGCACACCTTTTCCCCAATTATCAAATTAAAATTTGAGCTGAATCAATGAGCACAATGATGGTTTAATTATATTAAACCACATGGAATAAACAGTGAGGGAGTGTTTGTGCAGATGGCCACCCGCGTCTGACACCTCCAGGCATCGCCAATGACAAGTACCATTCTCTTGGTGAATAAAATCACTTTATTTTTACCATCATTGAAGCATCCTTACTTTTAAAAGATAGGAGAATGGGCTGTGATAGAAGGGTTTAAGGGAATTACAGAAGGAGAAATCTCAGACACAGATGTACTTTTTTTTTCTGAGGGCACCAGGTGTTTTAAATGCCACCAGAAGGGTGCTCCAGGCGATTCCATGCTGTCCAAGATAGCTTGGCATAGATTATCTGAAAGCTTTTGTGTCTTTTCAGCTTTTGATTAAAGGCCAGTGTCAGGACTCCTTGGGGCTTTTGCTTGGTACAGTAAAGCCGAGGGATTTTTTTTATGTTGCTGCCAAAAAGATGCCAGTTAGGATAATTACATTTCAATTTAAATTGGTAATTTTATGAAAATTTAAACCAGAATATGTCTCACCCAAATCTCCTTACTTTTAAACCTCCCAAACATGCACGCACACACACACACTCCCCTCTTGTTTAGGGGGAGACAATGACAGCAGTCCACCAGAACCTTCCCATGACCCAGAGCTATGTGCCAGGAATTAAACAGATGAGCAAAATATTGAACAGAGACTGTTTTCTTCATCCAAATTCATCTTCTAGCCTAGATTTATCACTAAGGTACATTGGAACCATCCCAGGGCATCCTAGCTTCTAGTATCTTTCTTTCTGCAGATGCCAGCAAATGAAGTTTTAGACCACAACTGTAGTATTTAAGACACGTTTTCATTCATAGCCAAGTTTTGTATTTGTTAACAGGATGGAGAAAGGGAATCAAACCTACTCAGAGTCTCTCACCCTCATGGTGAAAGAAAAGGGACACAAGTGGCCAGATGAACCCTGAATTTTCTGTCTGCCACTTTTTTTCTTCAGGACACATACGCAAGCTTGGCAGCACCAACACAGTGGAAGTAATGTTCCTTTGTTTAGAATGCAGTGTGTACGAACATTTACATAATAAAATACACACACAAATAACAGATGGTGAAGAGACACTCATTTCACCACATGTTGTAAGCACAATATCATTCCTTGATGATCTCATTTCTCTTACTTCTCCCTACAGATGTCTACCAGCTATGTAACCTCAGGGGTTATGCAGATGGTGAAAGGTTCTGAAGACAGCCACAAATCTGGCTACAGAATTGTTCTTTTCCATCAGGTGCTAATGTCCTTTCTGGATGGAGTTATCAGTCTACACACACACACACAAATACGGGTCAAAAAAAAACAAGTCTTTCTTCTGTCAAAAGGACTAAACATAATCTCCGTTTTTTCATGAGTTTTTGGGGGGCAGATATTGCCTTAGATATGTAGCCATGAATACTGGGGAAATGATAACTCTTTCAGAGGTCATTTTCCTCTAATTTTTTTTTGTTCCAAGCAGAACATAGCTTATTAATACTTTCAGATTTTAAATAGATAGCCTTCTTTTGGGGGTCCATCTAAAATGAGTAGAAGTCTCCCAGATACTCTGTTCTCACATTTCAATCTACTGTTAGAGTTTCAGCTAAAATGTAGGGTAACCGATATGTTCTGCAATGTACGGTAATAAATATGTTGTGCTGTTAGTTCCCTTTAATTTATCCTGAGATAACACTTCTCTCAAAACACACATTCCATTCTTTCCAGTGAGATCTGGTATACTTCAAAGTTTACTGATAACATGTAAAATTAACCTTTTTGTTTATAAATGCACATTACTCAAAACTACATAGTAATTGAAAGTTACAATGTATAAAAGCAGCCATACCATACCCATTTTATAGAGATGAATATATGTTAAGTTAAAGGAAAATAACTGATGACTCAGAATAAGAATCTGCATTGGCCTACCTAGAATTCATAACTTCCTCTAAGAGAAGACATCTTTACCTCACATTTTATTATTAAAGTACAACAAATATGGAGATCAAAAATAACTGCCAAGCACAAATTTTTCAAAGAAACCAACAGTGAAATTATTCATAAAAGTTAAAGAAAAACAATCATATACCATGCATATCTTGAAAATATTATTCAGAACAGACCTAGCAAATGGAATAAAATGTTTGTTGAAGTTTGTAAAAACATGCCAAGATCAGAAAAGCTATTGGAAGGGGTAAAAGAGGTAGTTAATTCACATTACTGAGAGCTGTTTAAGGTGAACTAGTGGCCAATTGTACACAGGTACATTGAAGAGTTGGCAAAGACTCTTTCACAGACAAAGACGAGAGAGAGAGAGAGAGAGAGAGAAAGAGAGAGAGAGAGTCTCTCTCTCTCTCTCAACAGCCATTGAAAGTTCAGAGGAGAAAAGCAGGTAAGCATAGAATTCATCAGATGGTTGGATGGGGTAAACAAAAATCTGGAACTTTAGTCATTGATTACAACAAATATAGACAAAGAAAATAAAATAGGAGATGGAAATAAAATGTTTGAAGGCTTCAAAAGGAGGACAAGCATTGACAATTTGATAGAACTTACTAGTAATCACTAGACTTGAAAGCTTAACAATCCCCAAGAGCTTATGTTGTGCTTATAAAATGGAATTCCTTAGAAATGGGAACAGAAGACAAATACCCAGGGAAATGGTTCCATTTCTTGATAGCTATCCAGAAAACAGATAGATCTTTGCATTAGCATCTCTTTCCATCTTGTATACTTTTTATATCTGTAAATTCACATGCTCTGTTACCTATGCTACTTTGTTGCTTTCTTTCTTAGTCTTAACCAGAATAGCAGTCACTGAGATAAAGCAATCATGGGGCATCTCATAAGTTTACATCCAAGTCAAACTGCTACTTGTCACTGACATTAGGTCAAAGGTAAAAGAAACTGGACTGTGAACCTGATGTATCAAATGCTAGGTAAAATTTCAATTCTCAGCATTTGAAGTCTTCCATAGAAACTTCCTATAAAACAAAGAAGGAAGTAAGACTATCATCAGTAGAATAGTCTCATGACTCTCTTTGGATGATGAAGTATCTACCTAGATGGCCAAGTCAATTTCTCATTAACTCCTCTCAAGAATGTCCTGGAGCAGACCTCTTTATCACACATAGAAGGCAATAATCTTGAATTCAGAATAAGTCTGAATTCAAGGAAAAGTCTATTTGGTGATTTGAAAAAGAATGGCCCCCATAGACTCATATATTAGAATGCCTAGTCATTAGGGACTGGCACTATTTGAAAGGATTAGGAGGTGAAGCCTTGTTGGGGGAAGTATGTCACTAGAGATGGGCTTTGGGGTTGCAAAAGCCCAAGCCAAGCCCAGTGGCTCTCTCCTCTTGCTTCCTGTGGATCCAAATATAAAACCCTCCGATATTTTCTAACACCATGCCTGCCTGTCTGCCACTGTGATCCCTGCCAAGATGATAACGGACTAAAAAACCTCTGAAACTGTAACCAAACCCCAATTAAATGCTTTCTCTTAGAAAAGTTGCCTTGGTCTTGGTGCCTCTTCAAAGCAAGAGAACACTGACCAAGATAGTATAAAAACAATCCTTCCTCCCTTGCTTACCCTCTCATCACAGTGCTAGCAGTCAGCCTCTATTTACAAATAACTCTTTGGTTATTTTACAAATAACTCTTTGGTTATTTTAGGATGGCTAGCTAATAGATAGACTGACTATTAGACACCAATACCCACAGAACCCCAACCTTTCTCCTGACTTATTATCTCGATCATATTCTGTGGCCTTGTAAGCTCCTTCCTGAGGCCGACTTTTCTTCCTGCTCTGCATGGCTTCTCCTATATTCCAAAAGTATGTGTTATGATTTCTGGACCTTCCAGTTTTGACTTTTTACTTCATAATTGTCTCTATAGTTCCAAGACAGACATGCAGTTTAAAAATCATTATAGTCATCTGCATCTGAAAACAGCTATTCCCAATCTTATTTCTTATCTTTGAGCTACAGAGTGCTTAAATCACAATGGGAAGGTGTGTGATTCTTTTTGTAGTTTCAATACAGTATCCAGATTCTCTGTATATTTTTCATCTTTACATGGCTTTATTTTAACCTTTATTTCTTTATTTTTAATTTTTGGCTATTTGAGACAGGGTTTCTTCATATCTTTAGCTGTCACAGAATTCACTATGCCGACCAGGTTGTCCTTGAACTCACAAAGATCCTCCTGCCTCTGCCTCCCAAGTGTTGGGATTAAATGTGTGTGCCCACATTCCCAAAAATTTATATTATGGATGTTTGTCTTTATTTAGAATGTTGGTTGCAAGTTGTTATAGATAATGATCAGAAGAAAAGCTAAACAAAGGAGATTCAATTGGAATTCTTGGGTTTAAAATTAATGGGGAAGGGCTGTGGGACAATGGTCTGTGCCCTGTCAATTGTATTTTATTAAAATGTTAATTGGCCAGTAGCCAGGTAGGAAGTATAGGCGGGGCTACCAAGCAGGAAGTAGAGACAGGACAATGAGAGCAGGAGAATTCTGGGCAATGGAAGAGTCAGTCAGCAGTCATCACCCAGACACAGAGGAAGCCAGACAGAGAGCAAGCCATGACTGCCTTGCCATAAAAGGTAACAAGCCATGTGCTAACACAGGCAAGAATTATGGACTAATTTAAGTTATAAGAGTTAATAAGAAACCTGAACTACTGGACAAATCAGAATTTTATTAAAATACAGTTAGCAGGGTACAGACCATTGTCCCATTGCATGTGTGTGTGTGTGTGTGCGCACGTGCACACAAATATGGATACAACTCCAAATACCAAAGATTTCCTGAACATATACAGAAATAATTAGAGCTGCTAGAAACTGACTGATTCTTTATATTGATACTTTCTTCTTACCAAGTGGAATGATTATTATTTGTTGTCAGTCCTTAGTTAATTTTGTAAATATTTTACTATGTTTTTCTTGCCAATTTGTCTTGACAATATTTTTTCTTCTTCCATTCATTCCTAATGAAAGTCTCTCTGAATACTACTTGCTCTAAATTTCTATTCCTTTCTGTAATTTAAGCTGTCAAAGTACTTTTTGAGATATAGGGGAGATGGTTAAATGGTAAGAGCATTTGCTGTGTAAGCAAAAAGGTCTAGATTAAGATTACCAATATCCACCTAGAAGTACAGAATGGTTGAGTCATCTGAGCTCCCATTGGAGGAGGGCAGAGACATATGGATCTTTGGGTCTCACTGGCCAACTCACTTGGTAGAACAGTGAGCTTTGAGTTCAGGAAGAGACAATCTCTCATGGGAATAAGATATAGATGCATAGAGGAGCACATTTGATGTGCTCCTCTGACCTCAGCACCCTTCCTTGCACACACCCATACACACAGATACCACTTAACTACACACAAGCTTTAAAATCTAGACATTGGCAGGTAGCCCTGCAATCACATTGTTACTTAACACTGCATCAAGGCATGGTGAATATTAGTCTTTGTTTTTGTATTTACTTTCAAATAAAATAAGCTTTTGGGAAGATAGAGCAATAGTTTCAGCACCTGCTGGGCAAAAAAAAAAAATAGAGCTTATATGCTCAAATCCGAAACAAACTCTGGGTGAGTATAGCAGTCAACCAGTAATTCCAATATTTAAAAAGCAGAGGGCATGAATCTCTATATTAAAAAGGGTAGTTCAAGTAGCTGTACAAATTAACTCTGAGTTTAACTAATGAATCAAGGAAAACAACACTGGTCTTGGGTCTCCACATGGATAATCACACCCATGTACCTGTATCCATACACATGTGAACACATACACCCATCACCGACACCACCACTACCACCATCATCACCATGATCATCACACTGCAAACACATATGTAAGAAAAATAAATAATAAAATACTATGTGTCTTTGGAAAATTGTAGAAGTCTTTAATGTAGAGCTCAAACAAACCTTTATACTCAAGCTGTACTGAAATAAAAAGTTAGTTTCTTCCTGATATTACTATCCATACTTTTAGTAAATGTTGTAAGGAGGGACTCCTTGTTTGTCCCAGCCACTTGGCTAGCTTAGCCCCAAAATAACCACACAGAAACTGTATTAATTAAATCACTTCTTGGCCCATTAGCTCTAGTTTCTTGTTGGTTAATTCTTACATCTTAATTTATTTCTATTAATCTGTGTATTGCCATGAGGCAGTGGCTTACCGGGTAAAATTTCCAGTGTCTGTCTCTGGCAGATCTATGGTGTCTCTCTGACTCTGCTTTCTTCCTCCCAGAAATTGATTCAGTCTTCTCCATCTACCTAAGTTTTGCCCTATCAGGCCAAGGCAGTTTCTTTATTCAGTAACCAATACAAGCAACACACAGAGAGGACTCCCACATCACCTCCCCTTTTCTGTTTAAATATAAAGGAAGGTTTTAACTTTAATATAGTAAATTGCATGTAACAGGCATCAAGCAAGAATTACAGTTACAATGTTTTCATTTATGATATCTTTTATCATAACTAAGGAGAACTATAACTATCTATCTATTATTCAACTCCATCAAAGACTCCAGAAGGATATACTATTACCTAAGTAAACAGGAA
>LOEQ01000608.1:41244-57118 GCA_001685075.1 Bramus lutescens | reverse complement strand
TCTCTCTCTCTCTCTCTCTCTCTCTCTCTCTCTCCCATTCTCTCTTCCCTTCCCCATTCCCCTTATCTCAATAAATTTGTACTAAGCTCTGTCTGCATGGCATATTTTTCTCCTGCCCAGGTTCCTCAGAGGCCATGAGACAAGAAACAAATTATTTTTTAATTATATCTCCTGACAGTCTTAATTTTCCTTGTCAGCTATTTTATGTTCACTTGTCCTTTTGTTAGCCTTGGTGGTACTCCCAGAAGGCACTGCTACAATCACATATTTGAAAGATGAATTCCTTTCACATGTGCAACAGCTGTCCATATGATCAGAGGAACTGCAGACAAGTTATGAAGGCCATCATCTTTGGGCAGGAAACGGCCAGAGGAAAACTTCAAAAAGTTTGGGCTTTGTGGCCTGCCTCTTTCTGTTCTTATGCCGTTCCTGTTTCTAAGACTTAACGTGAGATGGAAGTAGGTTTTTGTTGTTTTGTTTTCAAATCCACATTTGAGAAAACACACTGATGAGAAAACAAGTCATGGCCGTGTTTTAATAGGAAGAATGGGACTCTTTTTCTTCTTTTGGGTTGCCTTATCCAGACTCGATATGATGGCTTTTGTTTTATCTTACTATATTCTGCCATGTTTGTTATCTCTTAGAAGCCTGTTCTCTTCTAATGAGAGACAGAAAGGAAGTGGATCCAGACGACCTGGTAAGGTGGGAAGGAACTGGGAGGAATAAGCAAGGGGAACTGTCATCAGAATATATTGTATGAGAAAAGAATTTATTTTCAAAAAAAGGAAAAATGAAGAAAAATATTGAGTGTTTTGCTTCCCTAGTATGATTCATAGCACCTTCCAGTATGTCGGAATCCAGCTGACCTGTTCCAGTGTGCCTGAAAGGAAAGTGAAGACAGAGGAGAGAAATAGACAAGAGACAGAATATACAGTCAGGAGGGCATCCTGTGAACACTGTAGCCACCCACATTTGTTTCTCATAGCTCATATATACACCACGCAAAAGGGGCAGGCAAAAGACTTCCTTACCATAATACAAGAAACAAATGAGTGCAATTATTTCTTAATTCTCAAAGCATCCAGTAACCACACTTTAGATCAAACATCCAGTTATCTGACCTTGAGGATCAAGACATCTAGTAATCATACCGTAGATCAAACATCCTGTTATCTGGCCTTGAGGATCAAGAATAAGTTTGTACTCTCTGACCTTAAGTCAGGTTAGAACAGAGTCAAATCTGTGGGCTCCCACACCAGTATGATAAACGATAATAAGCAAAAAACAAAGCATCAAGGTTGGTACTAGGTTGACTTCTCCAAGTCTGATGACTCAAGTATGTGCTTTCTTCAGCAATAGTGTCTTACCATCTAAGTCTAGAGGGTCACCAAGAGTAAGTGCAATAACCTGTAATATTTGGGAGACTGTCTATGCTTTCCAACTGATGGACAATGTAAAAGGATAGAATCCATAATTTTCCTGGGCTCTTTATTTGCTCACCTGTGTTGTCTGGGGAAGCATTATTCCTTTATCACATGTAAAGCCCAAATAAAGTTCCTGTATGTATGTATAAAAATTATACATATTTATAAGAAGCTTCTACAGTAATAATTTTCTACAAGTCATTTTCAATGTTTAGTATTAAATATCTCTCCCCATACTCCCTCTACTACCCTCCCCTACCACCTGCCACTGAATCTAACCCTTCTCCTTCTACCTTCTTCACAAACTCTGCAGGCTACAATGGTAACTGGCTTCATAATATACACTCACTGCTGCAATGGAGATATGAATGTAATGCACATAACTAACCGTATTCTGGTTGTACTTAAGCCCCACTTCATGAAGTGGAACACCCTGGTTCAATAGACCAGACTATTATTGGGGGAAAACAAATGCTATTATTCTGCTAAATGGACATACTAAGAGACTGCCCGCAACCAAGTTCTTATATTTACATTCATAGATAAGTGCACATCTCCAAACTCTTTTTCACTTGCTGTAAAAAATGATCCTTTTTACAGCACGTGGTAATTAATACAGAGACCCACAACTGATCAATATACAGAGAATAAAGGACTAATGCTTGCTCATGCCCATGGAAGGTTTGTCCCTTTCAGTGTGAATATGGAGGAGGGGTGGATTTGGGGGGAGTGGGAGGAGGGAGTGTAAGGAGAGGGAAAAGGGGAGGCTGTGGTCAGGATATAAAGTAAATAAATGAATTACATTAAGGGAGAGAGAGAGAGAGAGAGAGAGAGAGAGAGAACCTATGGCAGCCCTAAATGAAAAGGTATATCATATTCCTGTCCACCAAGACTCAGAGAACACGGAGAATGAAAAGACTGTAAGGGCCAGAGGTAGTAGACATCTGCCCCAAAATAGCATTTGATGAAAATGATGCACAGTTATACACACAGACTCACATCCGCTGTGTCAGCAAGCACAAAGCTTGCACAAGCTCAAGAGAGCAGAAATCCAAGCCTGAATGCGGAAGGAACTCATGAAGTTCCACCCTTAGCCAGAGAGCTATTGGCAGTTGACAGCTGCTAGAGTCTGAGAGTCTGTGTTCTGCAGGTGTAGGCTGTCTGTGCTCCAGTAGGAGGCCCTTCAGCCAAGTACATAGAGGCAATACTGAGTGGATGAAGTGGGTTAAAATCAGAAGACGAAAAATAAAATATCTTCAGTACTTTTTATGGAATTGACTAATATTTGACTTATACTCATCAATATTGAGAATGTCTCTCTGAATAAATACTCAATACCAAAAGGGAGGAGTATGTTTAGGGCCATGTCAGTAACTGCTGAAAATTCTGTCCTCATCCCAAGGCCAAATTTATTTAATGACTTCTTAAATAAATCCCCAATAGCACCTCAAACAGAAAATTTTAAATTGAGTATTTTAACTATAGAATCCAAAGATATACCAGTTTGATGTTTAGTTGTTAAATAACTATACTAAGACAGTATTGAAAGTCTGGTTTCTGTAATTCATTGTTTCTGTAAGAACAGAAATCTTTGCATATAGAGTAAAAGCACCACAGTTCATAATATACAATAGTCTGCAATCTGAACCAGATTATTTCAAGTAGTGGTCACTGGCATTGGGTGAAGTGATAGCATACTTGATACCAAATGCACATTTTCTAGGCTCAGAACCAAGAACCAAGACTGTATGTATTGTATTCTGCCATACAACATGGGCTACCACTGCCAAAACTATCTCAGAAGCATTGTAAAATTTTTGATTAATTTTAGGTTGTTTGCTGATCAAGTTCTTGTAATCCTCACAAAAAAATTTTGTTGCCCAGATTTTCACATCCCTCACATTCAATGGTGTGGCCCCTCAGGAGATAGCAAGCCCCAGTTTCAGAAGCCATATGTTAGAGCTCAGTACATTCCTCACATTCCATAGGATGGCCCCACATCAGATAGCTGCCCTCAGTTTCAGAATCCCTATGTTAGAGCTCAGTAGGGCAAGCTGTGCAGACTTCATCCTTTTGGTGATGGGAAAAATAAAAAAAAAATTATCTCCTGTACACTAAACACAGTGTGCCACCGATGTCAGGGCTTAGAGTTAGAGCTGCCAGTCCACTGAAGACATACTACATACATTGTTAAACCCAAGCTGGAGAAGAAATTCTTTATTTTTTTAATTAAGAATGTTTTAATACAATTTTTTTTCATTGTACTTAGCTAAGCCCATTCTCACTCCCCCTTCCTCCTGCTTGCCCCATCTTCCATGCACCCCACCCCCACCCACTCCTCAGAAAGGGTAAGGCTTCCCATGGGGAGTCAACAAAATCTGACAGTTCACTTTAAGGCATGACAAAGCCCCAATCCCCCATATCTAGGCTGATCAAGGTATCCCTCCAAAGAGAATGTGCTCCTAGACACCAGTTCAAGCACTAGGGGATAAATCCTGCTACCAGTGCCAGTGGCCCCAAAGAATGCCCAAGCCTCACAACTGACCCCCAAATTCAGTGGGTCTAATTTGGTTCTAGGCAGGTCCCCCTGCTATCAGTCCAGAGTCAGAAAGCTCTCACTAGCTCAACTCAGCTGTTTCTGGGGGTATCATGGTCTGGATGCAATTGCTTATGTTATCATTCCTCCCTCTCTTGGTCTGGCCTCAGGTAGCTCGGCCCATTGCTTTGCTGTAGATCTCTGTATCTGCTTCCATCAGTTGCTGGATGAAGGTTCTATGCTAACAATTAAGATAGTCATCAACCTGGTTACAAGGGAAGGTCATTTTAAGCATCCTCTCTCTCCCCTGTTGCTTAAAGTATTAGCTGGGGTCATCCTTGTGGATTCCTTGGAATTTCCCTAGTCTTTTGATAGCCCTCTAATGGCTCCCTCAATCAAGATGTCCCTTTCCTTGCTCTCCCTCTCTGTCCTTCCCTCTTCTTCTGTCCTTCCCTCTTCTTGAGCATCCCATTCCCTATGTTCTCCTCCTCTCTACCTTTTTTCCCTTTCTCTTCTCTTCCACCCTCCGTACTCCCCAATCCTAATTTTCTCAGGAGATCTTGTCTATTTCCCCTTCCCAGGAGATACATGTTTGTCTCTCTTAGGGTTCTCCTTGTTACCTAGCTTCTCTAGGATCATGGACTGTGGGCTGGTTATTCTTTGTTTTATATGAAATATCCATATATGAGTACATACCATGTTTGTCTACCTGGGTCTGGGTTACCTCACTCAGGATGTTTTTTCTAGCTTTGTTTATTTGCATGCAAATTTCAAGATGTCATTGGTTTTTTGTTTGTTTGTTTGTTTGTTTTACCTCTGAGTAGTACTACATTATGCAATTGTACCACATTTTCTTTATCCATCATCAGTTGAGGGGTATCTATGTTGTTTCCAGGTTCTGGTTATTATGAATAATGCTGATATGAACACAGTTGAGGAATGTCCTTGTGGTATGAGTGTGTATCCTTTGGGTAGATGCCTAAGAATGATATTGCTGTGTCCTGAAGTAGACTTATTCCCAATTTTCTGAGAAACTGACACATTGATTTCCAAAGTAGCTGAATAAGTTTGTACTCCCACCATCAATGGTGGAGCATTCCCCTTACTCCACATCCTCTCCATCATAAGCTATCACTGGTGATTTTTATCTTATTTATTCTGATCGGTTTAAGATGGGATCTGAGTCACTTTGCTTTGCATTTCCCTGATGTCTAAGGATATTGTACAATTCCTTAAGTGTCTTTTGGCCATTTACAATTCTTCTGTTGAGAATTCTCTTTTTATCTGTACCCCAGTTTTTGATTGGGTTATTTGGTAATTTGATGTCTAGTTTTTTGAGTTCTTCATATATTTTGGAGATCAATTCTCTGTCTAATGTGGAGTTAGTAAAGATCTTTTTCCATTCATTAGGCTGCTGTTTTGTCTGAGTGACTATGTCCTTTGCCTTAAAGAAGTTTTTTAGTTTCAGCAGCTTCCATCTATGAACTGTTTCTCTCAAGGTCTCTGAGTTATATTTAGGAAATGGTCTCCTGTGTCCATGAATCCAAGGCTACTTCCTAATTTCTCTTCAATGAGGTTTAATGTGACTGGATTTATGTTGAGGTCTTTGATCCATTTGGACTTAAGTTTTGTGCATGGGAATAAATAGGGATCTATCTGCATTCTTTTAGAAGTTGACATCCAGTTATGCCAGCACCACTGTTGAAGGTGCTTACTCTTTTCCTTTGTATAATTTTAGCTTCTTTGTCAAAAATCAGGTGTTCATAGGTGTGTGGATCAATAACAGGGTCTTTGATTTGATTCCATTGGTCCACCTGTCTGCTTTTATGTCAATACCAAGCTGTTTTCTTTTTTCTTTTCTTTTCTTTCTTTTTTTGTTTTTTGTTTGTTTGTTTGTTTGTTTTTGGTTTTTAGAGACAGGATTTCTCTGTAGTTTTGGAGCCTGTCCTGTCCTGGAACTAGCTCTTACAGACCAGGCTGGCATCAAACTCACAGTTTGCCGCTGCCTCCCAAGTGCTGAGATTAAAGGCATGCACCACCACCACCCGGTTCCAAAACTGTTTTCATTATTGTAGTTCTATAACAAAGCTTGATGTTGGGAATTGTGATGCCTACAGAAGATGCTTTATTGTAGAGGATTGTTTTGGCTTTTCTGAGTGTCTTGATTTTCGATATGAAGTTGAGTATTGTTCTTTCAAGGTCTGTGAAGAATTGTGTTGGGATTTTGATGGGGATTTCATTGAATCTGTAGATTGGTTTTGGTAGCATAGCCATTTTTATTATGTTGATCCTACCTATCCAATGGCATGGGAGATCTTTCAATTTTCTGATATCTTCCACAAATTCTTTCCTCAAAGACTTAAGTTCTTTTCATACAAGTCTTTCACTTCTTTGGTTAGCGTTATCCCACGATGTTTTTGTAAATTGTGAGGTTTCTCTGATTTCTTTCTCAGAAACTTATCATTTGTGTATAAGAGGGCTACTCATTTTTTGAGTTCATCTTGGATCTTCTACCACATTATTGAAACTGTTTATAAGTTGTAGGAGTTCCCTCATCAAATATTTGGGGTCATTTTTGTACACTAGCATATCATCTGTGATCAGTGAAAGTTTGACTTCTTCCTTTCCAATTTGTATCCATTTGATCTCCTTTATTGCCTTATTGATCTAGCTAGAATTTCAAGTACAATGTTGAGTATGTATGGAGAGATTGGACAGCCTTGTCTTGTTCCTGATTTGAGTTTCTCTCCAATCTAAAGTCAATCAAAAGAGATGGAAAAGGACACTTCATATTCATAGGAAAAAGAACTATCAAGATGAAGTCTCAATTCTAAACATCTATGCCCCAAATACAAGAACACCCACATTTGTAAAGGAAACATTACTAAAGATTAAATTGCAAGTCAAACTCCACACACTAATAGTAAGAGACTTCAACATCCCACTCTCACCAATGGATAGGTCTGCAAGACGGAAGCTTAACAGAGAAATAAGAGAACTCACAAATATCCTGACCCAAATGGACTTAATAAACATCTACAGAATGTTTCACCAAAACACAAAAGAATATACCTTCTTCTCAGCACCTCATTAAAACTTTTCTAAAATTAACCACATACTTGGTCACAAAGAAAACCTCAACAGATACAAAAAATGGAATGAACCCGTGTATCTTATTGGATCATTATGGTTTAAAGTTAGAATTAAACAACAAAACTTATTGCAGAAAGCTTATAAACTCAAGGAAATTGAACAAGACTAAATTGAGTCAACCCAAATTCAAAGAAGAAATAAAGAAATTAAAGACTTCCTAAAATTCAATGAAAATGAACACACAACATATTCAAACTTATGGGACACTTTGAAATCAGTGCTAAGAGGAAAGTTCATAACACTAAGTGCCTATATAAAGAAAGTGGAGAAATTTCATACCAGCAATTTAGCAGCACACCTGAAAGATCTAGAACAGAAACTAGGAGACTTACCCAAAATGAGTAGATGACAGGAAATAATCAAATTGAGGGCTGAAATCAATACAATAGAAACAAAAAAGAAATAGTACAAAGAATTTTTGTTAGGTGAAGTATTTTGGGAATAATCATGGCAACATTTCAGGGGGGTCTTGAATAAAACAAAGAGTTTGTTCTTTGAGAAAATCAACAAGATAGACAAACCCTTATTCACACTAACCGAAATATAGAGATCTTGCAAATTAGCAAGATCCGAAATGAAAATGGGGACATAATAGACATAGAGGAAATCCAGAGAATCATCCGGTCATACTTCAAGAAACTGTACTCAACAAAATTCGAACATTTAAAGGAAATGGACAATTTTCCTGATAGGTACCTTGTATGAAAATTAAATTAAGAACAGATAAACAATTTAAATAGACCTACAACCCTTAAGTGGTGTGAGACTTCCCTCTGTATGCTGTGAATACCATTGGTTAATAAAGAAACTGTCTTGGCCTGTGATAGGGCAAAAGAGTAGAGATAGGCAGGGAAAACTGAACTGAATGCTGGGAAATAAAAAATCAGAAACATAGAGAAGCCATGGAGTCACTAGAGGAGAAAGACACCAGACACCAGCAAGAACTTTGCTAGCAGGCCATGAGCCTCAGTGTAAAATATAAAATTATCTATAATGGGTCAATCCAAGGATATAAGAGCTAGCTAGAAATTAGCTTAAGCTTTTGGCCAAGCAGTGGTTTAATTAATACAGTTTCTGTGTGGATATTTTGGGGGCTGAACAGATAGGAACAAACATGCAGTTCTCATACAACATTTAAGGAAATAGAAGTAGTTAGCAAAAGTTTCCTGGTGTAGGAGGTCCTACTGTTTTTGTGTTGCTTTCATTAATTAATGAATAAAGAAACTGCCTTGGCTTAGTTGATAGGGCAGAACTTAAATAGGTGGGAAAGACAGAGCTGAATGTTGGGAGAAAGGAGAAAGAGTCAGAAAGAGAAGCCATAGATCTTCTGCCTGAGACACACACCAGTTAGAATTTTACCTGGTACACCACTACCATGTAGTGATACACAGATTAATAGAAATGGGTTAAATTAAGATGTAAAATTAGCCAATAAGAAACTAAAGCTAATGGGCCAAGCAATGTTTTAATGAATACAATTTCTCTGTGATTATTCTGTGGCTAAGCTAGCCGGGTGGCCAGGATAAACAAGTGGGCCCTCTCCTTGCAACAGTCTCCCAACTAAAAAAAAGCCCAGGGCCAGATGGTTACAGCACAGAATTCTGCTAGAATTTTAGAGAAGAGCTAATACCAATAATCCTCAAATTCCACAAAATAGAAGGGACATTGCCAAACTCCTTTTTCAGACTACAGTTACCCTGTTACCAAAACCACACAAAGACAGAGCTAAGAGAATTAACAGGCCAATTTCATTCATGAACACTGATGCAAATATACTCAATAAAATACTGGCAAAACAAATCCACAAACACATCAAACAAATAATCCACCATGGTCAAGTCGGCTTCATCACAGAGATGCAGGGATTGTTTAATATACAAAAATTATCAATGTAATCCACTGTATAAATAAACTGAAAGAAAAAACACATGATCATCTCATTAGATGTTGAAATCACATTCAACAAAACCCAACAGCCCTTCATAATAAAGGTCTAGGAGAGATCAGGGATACAAGAAACATATCTAAACAGATTAAAAGCAATATACAGCAAAATTACAGCCAACATGAAATTAAATGGAGAGAAACTCAAAGAGAAGAAATTCTTTTCCTGAGTTAACAGCAGACATATAATAAGCACAGATCAGAAGATAGAGACATCTTGAAGTCAGTGAACGAGTGAATCAATATATTTATCACATTTAACTGTTGATAACACAGTAGCACCACTTTCAACACACACACACACACACGCACACACACTTAAACTGTGCCTTTGAAAGCACAACAAGGTCATACACTGAAACCAGTCTAATACTGTTACCACAAAGGCTCAAATGTAAGATTGAAGCATCCCAGTTATAAAATGTTTCTGTCTGTGCTTCAACTCCAGTTTTCCCACTTCTTAGATTTGTAATACTAAGTAAACTAGTAATTAGTATCATCTATAAAGGGGAGAATGATGACAATATGCTATACCATGTTAAATATTATTGGTTCAACGGTACCTAAATATAGTAAACAGAAATTATACTCACAGAGACAATGATAATGATGTTAAGTAGATGATAGATAGATGATTGATTGATAAATGATAGATAGATAGATGATAGATAATAGAAAGACAGACAGATAGATGATATATAGATACATAGAGAAATACATAGATAGATAATAAATAGTAGGTAGGTAAAAGATAGATATATAGATATATTACAACCATACATACATAATACATGGATTGATAGACAGATGAACAGACAGACAGGGCATATAGACCTTAAGGACAAGTTTTCATTACAACTATTAGTATGATAAGTTCCCTTGCAATTAGTAAATAATGATACCTTAATCTAATTTAGTCAACTTTTATTTTCTTGGGTTAAATTAAGAATAAGATACTAATATATTTTTTCCTGGGTACACTTGTGTTACACTGTATCAGACCTGGTAAAAGAATAAAAGTGGGAGAGTTTAAGGCCATAAAGTTTAGTACTTGGATCATTTCTTATGTTTTATGCCGATTATCAATGGAGTCTGGCAAATTATTTGTAAACATACATGAAAGATTATGAAATATATGGTATATTCTCATACTATAACTGTTATAATTATAATCACATATTTAAATATTTATAAAATAATGATGTCTGAAATGGCCCTACTTTTTTCATGAAATCAAGGTTGATACTATTTTTCTATTTCAATGTGCTGACTCATGGAAGAGTCATGGAACTGTAACCCCATAAGAGAACTAATGTACGAACCACAGGGTCGTTTTTCATTTTTCTCTCTTTTTACAACAAGCCCCACCGTGGTATGAAAGAAGAATGGAGGCCATTGTGTCCTGCTCTTTTCAACACAGCCTGATCTTGAGATGGTGATCTATTGCAAAGGGTTGTACAGCTGGAGCTTGGAATTGTGCTATAAACAGAGAAACTCTGTCTTGAGGGGGATTCTATTTCATAGGCCTGTTGGTTTGCTTAGAAGATATAAGACATGTCTAACCTACAAATGACTGGAAAATGAGAGAAGCATATGTAAAATGGAGACTCAATCTTCCCAAAGGATATTATCTTAAAACTTGAGAATCTGGAAACCATTTCAAAAGATTGTAGGTGAACCCTGTAGCCTCAGAGGAGAAGTACATAGAATTACATAGAGCACTCTGGTTATGTTATAGTGGTTCAGGGAACAGTTCAATTTCATTTCTTCTTCTGGACATTTATATAGATGAGGTTTAGTATTACAAGATTTATAGAAAACAGTATAGCATAAAATCAATGGCAAGCAAGAGAGATAAAAATACTTTGTGCGCCCCACATACCCTGGAGTGATAGCATATAGTATATGGAAAGTCATTCTTAAGCTATTAATTTGAGTCAAAAATGAGGTCAAATTACCATAACAGTTAATGTCTAAAATGACTACCAAACTAAAGTTACATTTGTGAATTTCCCTAAATTTATAGCAACAAATCAGATTTCTATGATCCCCTTAAAGACTTTTAGAATATCTAAAGTTCTTGGATACATATCCATCATGGGACATATGACAGCCAAATCAACACATAAACACTATAGTATTGAATAATAAATAGTAATGCTAAGATGAAAGCTGCATGTCAGGGTATATAACTGTGACCTTTGGATTCAACAGATGGAGGGAATATAAGTGAGAATTAAAAGCCAGCCTGGCCTATCTACTTGATTACTTGGTTTGCTCCTCCTTCTTATCTATGGAAAATTCTGCTGCCCTTGTACATGAACAATCACTTTCTCCTGATGCAAGAGGAGTTTCTTTGTCCCCAGCCTTAGGCAGTTTGGTTCACATTGAATTTAGTACCATTGGAGATACTCTAACATATACGCAGCATAACTTTAAACCTGTATATTTCCT
The DNA here is from genome assembly GCA_001685075.1 of Bramus lutescens. NCBI lineage: Eukaryota > Metazoa > Chordata > Mammalia > Rodentia > Cricetidae > Bramus > Bramus lutescens. The sequence goes on along the minus strand of LOEQ01000608.1, from coordinate 45,607 downwards.
TTCTTATACTTGGCTGGTATTTCACATTCTTTCTTAGAGTGAGTCTTTTCCTCATTTTCTCTTTTTTTTCTAGAATTTCCATACATTAATCTAATCAACAGTATCCATACCATGCATTCCTTTCAGTTCCCTTTACTCTTACACTGTCTTATTTAGTACTGACTCTATGATTTCAATAACCTTTCTTTGGAGTCATTAATCTCTTTTATCAGTTTGATAACCTGTTGTTAAAAATGCTAATAAACCTTTCATTTATTTATGTAACTGAAATTTCCAAATTGGATATTTCAAAAAAATAATTGCCAATTTAGAGAAAATTTGTTAGAAATTGAATGTAAACATGCCATGCATACTCATGTATGTAAAGAATGAATCCCTACTGGCAACACAGTTTTGAACCATGTTTTTACACTGCTAAAACCAGGTCTTTTACATTTTGCTGGTTCTGCCCTGAACTCTCTGCTCTTTTGTCTATATTCATAATGTGACCAGTTGCTCGCATTACTGTGGTATTCCTTATCACCGTGCCTTGTTTACCAATGATGGAATAAATCACTCAGAAACCATGAGCCAAAAAATAATCCTTCCTGTTTTAATTTTTTATGTCAGGAATTTGGTCACAGAAAGGAGAAAACTAGTAAGGATATTAGGAGGAGTAGGGCATTCGCCATGTTTAAATTGGACCACGTGTCTCACAGGCCTTCAAAACTTGTTTTCATGAAATGTGGAAAAGTATGGAGCTATGATATAACATAGCCATAAAACATAATAATCAGAGTTCAGGGAACCTTTCCGGTGAAAGTTGAAAATATGAAAGTGATGAGATAAAAGTGGACAGTAAAGACTGTAGCCATGAAGCATCACAAGGAAACAAGGGCTTTATTGGGAACTGGACTAATGGCCATTTCTGACACATCCTAGAAAGGAATGTAGCTGTGATATGTATTGTCTTTGCAATTTAACTGCAGCACAATGGGTTGAGCCCAGATTCTCACGCATACTGTGCCTCAACACTGAGCCTTATCCCCAGCTGTCTTTAAAATTTGGGTGAGATTGAATTCACAATAAACGTAATAAATGTACTTGGTGAAGAAATATCCAGATATTACAGAATTCTGGTTGTGGTACGGGTGCTAAAGGATTTGTTTAGCTCTGTTTATAGTGAGAATTTAAATAAAACGATAGGAACATTATGCCACCAATTAAACACTCCAAGGCACAAAAAAATGTAAAGTGATTGCAAAAAGACTTTTCTTTAAAAAGAGAGCAATTTGAGAACATAAATCAGCAGGAAAGAGGTGCCTGGTTAAAACAACCATCTATAGAAATAAGTTTCCTAGTTTATACAGATTGACATTCAATCACCTGAAGCCATGACTGAAAGAGAACCAGATACATATCCAACTGGCAGATACTGATAGAAGTTGCGAAATGTGCCTGACACTAGGTTTTTTAGAATCTTAAATATAAGAAGGATGGGGTCAAGGAATCTTACACCAAGCTTGCAGAAAAAAAAATCAGAGCTGGCTGAGAAATCTCTGTTGTCTAATATTTTGTCAAAGTGGACAAGTCAGAATATTAGAAATGAGAGTAAAGTGAACACTTTATGAAGAAATATGTAAACAATGGCTGGCAAACTCCCAAGAGAGTAAAATATGTAACATAGACATTAAGGCAAGAATAGCCACACCCCTGAGACCATATCGAGTGACCTCCTGCCCCAGATATTTCCGTGTTTGATGTTTATCTTGATGGGTTTGGTCTCACTTTGATTCAATTTTTACATGTTGTTTTTATTCCTCTACTTTGCCATTTTGTGGTGGAAATACTAATTTGGTGACTTTGTATATTGAAGCTATGTAATCTGATTTTTAATATTTATAGAAAGTCATATTTACTAGATTGCTTGAAGAGAGGAAACTTATATTTTGTTTTATTTTTCATATCTGGGTAATATATTTAACAAATGGTTATAAAGACATTGTCAAAGTACTAATTTTTTTAAAAAAGGTGTGTGTGGAATTAGATCAAGGTAAAATAATATTAAATATTTATAGTTCAGCATCTGGGATCTTTGTATTACAAATATAAAGCTCATAGATTATTTAGGTCCTGGTTCCTGCCTCCATTGATAAACTAACCACTTCAGTCCCTTCCCTTATTCTCCATCCTAACCAAACTCATTCTCTTCTTTGCAGGAGGATTTTTAGTTTTCTGCCTCTGGAACGTTCCTCTTGCCTGTTTCCTGTGAGTCTCCACTCTGTCATTTGCTCTTGAAACTTATGTTCTTAAATGGTGTTGAGAGTGTTAATATTATAAGGACTCTTAAAGTTAGGTTGAATGTATTTACATTGTGAGATTGCCATTAAACTTTAAGGGCTAATGGTGGAATACAATGATCTGAATGTGAAATATATCCCACAAGGTCATGTGTTTGAACAACTGACCCCTAGCTGGCAGTACTATTTTGGGATGTTGTGGAATCTTAATTTTGGAAGACATTTCAAAGGAAAGTGTTTTATCTGGCACTGAAGAATCATACCAAATTTGTGAAGACCCCAATGCTTTACACAAAACTTGAATTTATATTTCTGGAAAGCTTCAACATTTCACTAGATTGCTCTCAAACTGTGCACTGTCCAAATGGGGCTGGAATTACTTTTGCAAAAGAAAAATAATACTAAAACCACTGTCATGAAGGACTTGATAACTCTCCCTTCCTTGTTGGTTACTTTAAATATCACAAGGTAAAAATGTGTAAATTCTGTCTTTTTGATAAAATAATTGAAGAATATGTTGCCCACTTCATGCTCATCTGGTTTTCTCCTTTCTCCCAAGCCATACAGAGGACACTTAACAACAGCAACCTGTGAAAAGTAATTGTAAAGAGTGCTCCTACAGAGTTTCAGACAGGATTCTAAGAGAAATTAATCCATGTTTAAATGTAATGGATTAAAAAATATGTGTAAAAAGATTCTGCTAAATAAGGATCCTTTAAGTTTATGGTGACAGCACACATATGCTGAAATTGATACTGGATCAGAGAGCTACCTCTGAACTACTTAGGGACAGAAGACATGCCAGGCTAAACTTGATACACAGCAATCATTCAGAGGCAGTTATCTTTAAGACATACAAAATTGTCAAGTTCACCATACTTTCTGAACAATGTACTGTTAATAAGAGAACCCCACAATTTTTATAGTCTTAATATTTAAAAAAAATCAAATCAGTTTTATTAATTTGAGCCATGTGATTCTGAGAAATCTGTAAGTGGCAGAATGTTTAGAAAGGCAGGGTTCACAGCTATGAATCTTACATGCATACACACACATGCCCACATCATTCAAAAAGACAGATTTTGAGTAGAGGCAGGTTTAACACTGCATTTTTTTATTTGGGTCATCCTCTATAATTCTATTTTATTTCAATTCCATTGACTTCCCTAATTTCTTGGTCCTTTTCATTTTTCATAAAATATTTGAATAAGATATCATAGTTAATAACTATTTTGAAAATAAAATTTTGGACATGAAATATTATTTATGTTGTCATAATTACTAGTTTTCATGGCACTAAAATAGCATAAATGTTAACATTTAAAATGTAAAGCATTTTCATGATCTTTTTGCTTTCCAATTTTTTCTTCATTTTTCTTTTTTTTTTTAAAGAAACCAAGCTATTTTTTCATTTTACACACCAATCCCAGTTCCCACTCCCTCCCCTACTCCCATTACCTCCACCTACTCACCCACCCAACCCCATCCACTTTTCAGAATGGGGAAGGCACATTGCTTTGGGGAAGGTCTAAGGCCCTCCCTACTATAGCTAGGCTGAGCAAGGTAGCCATCCAAAGAGAATAGGATCCTTAAAAGCCAGTACAAGCAGTAGGGATAAATCCTGGTGCCACTGCCATTGTCCCTGGAGTCTGCCCCCAGCTATGCCATTGTCACCCACATTTAGAGGGGCTAGTTTGGACCTATGCAGTTTCCTTCCCTGTCTGGCTGGAGTTGGTGAGCTCCCATTAGCTCAGGTAAACTGTTTCCATGGGTGCACCCATCATGGTCTTGACATCTTTGTTCATATTCTGAGTCCTCCCACTCTTCCAACCGGACTTTGTGAGCTCAGTCCAGTGCTCCGATGCAGGTTTCTACCTGTTTCCATCAGTTGCTGGATGTAGGTTCTATGGTGATATTTAAGATATTCATCAGTCTGACTAGAGGGCACGTTAAGATCTGGCCCCCTCTCTGCTATTGCTGGGTTCATCCTTGTGGATTCCTAGGAATTTGTCTAGTGCCAGGTTTCTTGTTAGCCCCATAATGGCTCCCTCAATCAAAATATCTCTTTCCTTGTTCTCATCTCT
>LOEQ01000608.1:13949-35129 GCA_001685075.1 Bramus lutescens | reverse complement strand
TCCACTCTCTCCATATGTATTCAGTATAGAACTTAGATTCTACCTGGAGCAATAAGAGACAACAAAAGGAAGTCAAGGGGATACAAATAAGAAAAGAAGTCAAACCCTCACTGTTTGCTGATGATATGATAGTTTACAAAAGCGACCCAAAAATTCTACTAAGAAACTTTTGCAACTTATAAACACTTTCAGTAATGTAGCAGGATACAAGATTAACTCAAAAAAAAAATCAGTTGCCCTCCTTTACACAGACTGAGAAAGAAATCAGTGAAACAAACAGGTTTATATGTAAACTACTTTTTAAAAAAATCTCTGCCTCTTTTGTAAATAATAAGCACTCAGACCACTGACAAATTTCTAAGTTAATTGACACAATAAACAAGATTAATTTTGTAGCTCTCATGTGGCAAGCACTGCTGAGTTGCATTCATATTTAAGAATCACATGAATTTTCTTTTCTGCTCTTAATCTCTAGTAACTTGTTTCAAACCTAGATAGTGGAACTTTTCCTCATTCTTAATAATATACCAATTATTTCAAAGCATTCTTTTCCAGTTTTTAATCTGAATTTTTCATTTTCTGTTTGGGTGATTGTTACTCAGCAACACTTCCTATAGAAGAAGAAATATATTACTGCAACCTAGAAATTGCTACTTCCATACTGTAACATTTTAATGAGATTCTAAAGAGAATTTTCCTCAATAACTTTTATGGTTTATTTTCATAAATTTAATCACTTCATGATTGCACAGTTTATTTTGTAAAAATGTAAAGGTCAGTATTGGAGATTCCAGATCATTCTAGTCAGAACAGCTAACATCAAGAAAACAAACACCAAATTTTGGCAAGAATGTGGAAAAAATAATTTGTACATTGGTGGTGTGGGCCAACTCTTCTCTATTAACTAGAAATTACCATTCATTTACATTTTAAGTATATGTGAGTCAATTTTTCCACTTTTTAAATTTATTTCCATTTGTGCCCTAAATTTTGACAGCAATATTACTCTGATTTCAGTTTTCTCAGCTTCGTGTTTGGCTAATTATGCAAAATTATTCAGACCTTAAAGATCTTTCATTTTTGAATCACCACTCCCATTAATTTTTCCAATGTAAGCTTTTAAATCAAAATTTCATTATCAAGTAGTTTATAGAAATTGTTTTAAATTCATTGACTAATTTCAGGACATAATTTGTTCTATGATATTGAGGCTTATTCTAGATGTACATAGTAGGTATAATGTCCCTATGTAAGGATTATCTAACATCTTTTTTAAGATTTATTTATTTATTTATTATGTATACAATGTACTGTCTGCATTCCAGAAGAGGGCACTAGATCTTATTACATATGGTTGTAAGCCACCATGTGGTTGCTGGGAATTGAACTCAGGACCTCTGGAAAAAGACCCGGTGCTCTTAGGCATCTCTCCAGCCCCTATCGAACATCTTTAGATGTAAATTTTTTTCAGGAGAGAGGGAGGATGCAGGCCCTCACTAACACAAATTATGTAGTTGAGGTTTCCACATTTGGGGAAATCACAGGGGTCAGCACATCCAGAATGCAATGGATAAGCCTCACCCTAGGAAAACCACCTTTGTAATCATGGTATCTCACCTGCCAGGTAAGCATCCTTGAATGTAAATTTTAAGCATTTTTCTTTTTATTTGTTTCTGTTTTAATTAGTTTCCCTGTGGTTTAATTATCCTCTCTTGATTTTATACATGTTTTTCCAAATATTTTCAGTCATTTTCTGGAATCATCAAAGTATAGGTAATTACTACCAGCAAATAAGACAATAAATTTATAGTCACATTTAAACTGTTGAATTTTAACACATTCCTTTTTTTGCATTGAACAGCATTTCTAAAGTACCAATAGTCTTTCAAAGTCAAATCAGCATGAAAAAATAAGTAAAAGTCACCTAGAAGTCAATGAAATTATGATTCTTAAGTTTACTTTAAAAATGTGTAGAAGAAGATATGCCACAAAGAAAGTCATCAAATTAAATCTTGATAGAAGTAACTAGAACATACTACAACATTCTAACAGAGTAGGGATTTCAACCATTCAGTAGGAAATGTACAAAACTGATGGATATTCACAAAACAGAGAAAGAATTATTCTAAAATGAAATAATACTCAATGTCACTTCCACACAACAATTACAAACTATGACTGTGTATCTCTTAACCTATCAGTTTGCCACATATCAAAAGTTTTAAGAAACACTTTGGTACATTGCTAGCAACATATAATGAATATCATTGTTGGCTTTTTCTTGACCTTGGAAAAAATCGTAGAATATAAACTAAGATTAATTTTCTACCTTATTCATAGTCTTAAACTTTATTGAATCTCTACCTATAAAGAATAGCAAATTGTATCTAGTACTTGAGGCAAAGCTATTGATTATCTACTTCTCATTTTATCATTTTATCTTGTTTCAGTAAAGAACACGTCATGAATCAAACTGTGTAGACCAGAACAGGCAGTGCCCGAAGAAAAGGTCTGCATGTGAATAATCACCCTAACAGACAGGAATGGTAACTGGAGGCAATGAGAGATCTATTCCTTGCTCACAAGGCAGATACTGAAAAAATATGAATGATATTATTATCTTAGGGTTTATTTTTCAGTCACTGGTAGTATGCGTATATATCCTCAAATCTCTAAACAACATCGTTCATTGTCAATAGATACTCTGTCTCAAGAAAAGATCTGTTGCTTATAAATTCTTTGGTCTGGGCATCTGACTAATAGAATAGTCTACACAGAAGCACTAAATTCTTTAAAATACTTCAAATATGGATTCAACGTTTAGGATTCCTGCAGTTGATTTCCTGCTTATTCATACTTAAAACACAGGAAACCTTTTTCTTCGCTTGAGTAGCATTGCTAAAGTGGTCCTTCGCCTGTTTTCTTTTTAACGATCTGCTAATTTCTATCATGCTTTTTCAATAGTTGTGCACAGCACAGTAATTACTGCATTAAGTACTTTTGTGACATCATCCAATGTTCAGATGAGAAATTCTTTTTACATAGAAGTTTCTGTATGTAAAGTGTCTAATAACAGAATGTACACTTTCACAGGTGAATTATACAATTTTACAGTGCATCTCTAGATACACAGATGTTGATTACAACCATAGCACAAGGTATGCTTGTGTAAAATGCCATGATAACCTATTTCTTTGACCCTAGAGGTGTATTATCCTTCTCTCCTGAGGTTTGCTTTTTTTCTTTGTTATCCCCTTTGCTGGTGGTGCTATTGATTTCATAATGTAAAATTTCCTTGTGCCAATAGCATGGAAAGGGCATCATGAAAATATCAAGCAGTAACACTTAAGTAATAATCGCCCTGATGAGTTATAGCAGAGCTTGCTAAAGAAGGGCACAAATGTTCACAGTAACAGTTTATGTGTAATAAAGTGCCCTAAATTCATTATGGCTTAATTGTATTGTCTTACTGTGAATTACATCATTTATGTGCAATATAGCTGGTTAAGACAGCATTTGATCCTGAGCAATCCCTGGTTGACATCCACATCCCTAAAGACCTGCTCACTCCCCATTAAAAACGAGATATTGAGCAACCTGTCCTTAGAGAAACCTATTTGTCTGCTAAGTTTATAGATAATGCAACCAGTTTAATGGCATATATAGCATATTAATATAAAAATCATTATAATATATCATCTACTGATTGTTAAGAGGTCCAAGATTTCTTAAAATGAAAGGAAGTAATTCTTTGTGGTTAATCTTGCTTTTAAGAGCTGTTATTGTCTGGATTTAAGTCATCCATCACCATGGCTATTTTAAAAGCAGCAGCTTTTAAAACGGCTGATGACAAATGCCTAATATTGATGTTTAGACTATAGAACTTGGAGCATAACCTCCTTTTCTTAGCTCATTTTTTATAATTGTGCATTCTATAGAGTTCACATCAACTCTAATTAAAGCATCTGCTTTCACTTCTAAATTGCCTGGCATATCATATAAGCAGACTATTTTCTTAAACCAAGTGAACAAACACATTGATTAGACCAGATTCTCTCTATGTTACAAAGTACCTTGTTTTCTTCCTAGTCTCCTAGATCTGGTGCTGTTTTAATAGAGAACTAACACTTGAGGCTAGAGGTAGCTAAAACTCCATGAATTCAATGTAGTATTTTGAAAGACTCCAAATAACATAACCTTGAAAATATAAAGAAACTTTTCAAATCACATCTGCTAGATTTTATGTAATATTATTTGACATAGACTAACCTATATTATTAAAAAGGTTACTAAAAATATTCTCCATAAAGTAGCCTGATTAAATAATAGATGTCTGGTTAAAAGGATAAAGCATAAGAATCTTTCTTACAGTGTCCAGTAATAACTCTTTTAGATGTACTGTCATTCACAAACACATAGCACAGGCAGAAACTTTAGTGGCAACTTCATGCCTCCTGAGACCCATAGAAAAGAAAGGGAGGCATTGTATTTCAAGAACAAGACTAAACAAAATCTGCCCTAAGGGCATGGAAGACTAGTTGCCATTGATTATTAACCAATGCCAATCAATCTCTTGTAGGCAGAAGCTGCTCTTTTGGTTCCCGTCACCCAGACCAAAATAATTACACAGAAACTATATCAATTACAACACTGCTTAACCAATAGCTTAGGCATATTCCTGGCTAGCTCTTATAATTTAAATTAACCCATTTCTATTAATATCTACATTACCACATGGTTGTAGCCTAACCATAAGGTTAGGTCTGGCATCTCTTTCCTGTGGTGGCTACATGGCATTTCTCTGACTCTGCCTTCTTTCTCTATATATCTCTTCTAGCCTGGATATATTCCGTTAAGCCATTGGCCAAAAGCAGATTCTCTATTAACTAATGGCAATAAAACATGTTCACAACATACAGAGGGGAATTCCACATCATTTCCCTTTTCTGTCTAAATAAAAAGAAATGTTTTAACTTTAACATAGTAAAATTACATATAACAAAACAGATATTAAGCAATAGTTACAGTTAGAATATTTATATCTACTTATCTTTTATCATAACTAAGGAAAACTATAACTATCTACTCTTCAACTCCATCAAAGACTCCAGAAGGATATAATATTCCCTAAGCAAACAGCAAGTACATTGTAAGCAACTTCCCAAACTCTAAATTTGACTATCTGTACTCTGTCTTTTTAAGGACTTTTGTTTTATTATTTTAAAACCATTTACTTCTTTTTATAACTATTTTCCCTCTTTCCCAAGCCTACTCACATTTATCAAACACTACGAGCCATTGAGAAGTCTTTTCATCTGAATTTTTCCTTTATTCCATGCATATCTGTAATTATTTTTTGACTAAAAGTGCTTTCTTTCCTTTTTAAAGGCTAAATGGGCATGGCTAGGACAAACTCCACAGCACTACCTGTTGGCTATGTCCAGTCCAACATGGCAGAGACATGTTCACTGCCTCTGCAAGCTGTGTGCACTGCCCCAGTTCCAGGTATGCAGCAGCTCTGTGTCACCAGTAAGCAATTCGTAACAAACTGCTCACAGACCCCATTTAAGTGCTCAGCCTCCTGAAAGAGCCAGAGTTCATGCTGGCAGCAAAAATCAAGCAGCCACATTTTCAAAACCGCACAGCACTTTTGCTGCTAATGCTGAATCAGGACGATCTCTCTTAAAGGAGCCATGCCACTCCTTCTCACTGCCAGCATACAGAGCACATCTGAAAAAAAGTGTGCCAGTTACTAAGAAGCCATGCTTAACTCTGTTCTTTTGTTTCTAGAATTCCTTTTCAAGCTCTCTCAGGTTTTATGTGGATTTGGCTGGCACACATTGGTGCACAATCAGTAGGCAGAGGCTGCTCATTTGTTTCCCTGTTGCCCAGACCCAAAATATTCACTCAGAAACTATATTAATTACAACACTGCTTGGCCTATTAGCTTATGCATATTTCTAGATAACTCTTGCATCTTAAATCANTTAATTACAACACTGCTTGGCCTATTAGCTTATGCATATTTCTAGATAACTCTTGCATCTTAAATCAACCTATCTCTATTAATCCCTGCAACACTACAAGATCGTGGCCTACTGGCAAGGTTCTGGCATCTGTCTCCTCTGGTAGTTAAATGGTGTCACACTGACTCTGCCTTTTTTCTACCAGCATTCAGTGTATTTTTCCCACCTAGCTCTATTCTGCCTTGTCATAGGCCTAAGAAGCTTCTTTATTAACCAATAGTATTCACAGCATACAGAGGGGAATCCCACATCACTTAGTGATTAAATGAAATTAACTTTATGTTGACTAAACGGATATCGATCTGAAATTCAAAAACTGGAAATTTTAGAATCAAAAGAATTAATATTTGAAAGAAAAGTTCACAGGATTGATTAAAGAATTCATTGAAAATGAAGATTTAAGACCTAGGAAAATTGAAAGGATAATAAGAAAAACAGTTATTCCATGACATACCTACTAATTTAAAAGAATGTAATTATACGATGGAAAATTTATATCTTCCACCTTAACCAAATGATTGAATTAAATAGTGAGTAAAGACACAAAGTAACATTTATGTGTTATATTGGGAAGAGGACAGGACCATTCTATGACATTCTTTCCAAAATCGAACAACCTAGATTTAACATGGAGAAACATCTGAGAGTCTTCAATTATGTCAAGGACATATTTGCAGAATAAGAGATTAGAAACCAAATAAGAGATTTGAAACTGAATAAGAGATTAGAGCCATAACAACAGCAAATTCTCTCTCTCTCTCTCTCTCTCTCCCTCTCTCTCTCTCTCTCTCTCTCTCTCNTCTCTCTCTCTATATATATATATATATATATATATATATCTTTCTCTCTCTCCTTTCTTTGTTTTTATGTTTTTTGTGTTTTTGTTTGTTTACTTGCTTTCTTCAAGACGGGGTTTCTCTCTGTAGTGCTGGTTGTCTCTAACATGCTTTGTAGACCAGACTGGCCTCAAACTCACAGAGTTCCACCAGCTTGTGCCTCTGTCCAGCATGAATTTCAATGTACGACATCAGAACAAATCATGGTACAGGAGGTAGACAGTAATAGGGTAATAGATGAAATAAGCAAATCTATTTTCTCAAAGTGAATTTCTTGTTTCAATGGAATCTGGGTTCATAAGAAAGCATGATTTTGCAGATATCAACAAGGTGTCTCTTGAATTTATAAAAGAATGCAAATGAAGAATAGTCAAGCAATTTTAAAAGAAGAAAATAATGCATATAAGTGATATGTATAGTGATATTTTGTTGTGATCTAAATAAATAAAGTTTGCTTGAAGATCAGAGTGCAAATCTAGACACTCTAGTCAGCCATACAGGCCAGGCAGTGGTGGCACACACCTTTAATCCCAGCAGCTACACTATTTAGCTGTAGGTGCCAGGCTGTGTTTGTGCATACCTTTAATACCATCACTGGAGAGGAATATAAGGTAGAATGAGACTATGTCTCATTAAAGACTTTGTTTTATTTTCTCTATATTCTTTTTCTTCTCTCTAAAGCCTATGCACATTTTTCAAACACACTGTAACTCGTTCAGAGGTTTATTTCTGCCTGAATCTGTCTTTATTGAATATCTGTAATTATTTTCTGACCAGGAGCACTTAAAAATGTTGAGCAGTATGGTTGTGGCAGCCCTGGATGCTGGCTCTGACTCTCTCAGACTTTCAATATGGCAGAGGTACCTTAGCACCAGCTCTGGCACACCAGGTGGGAACTGTGAACTGTTCTCACCACTTCGACTCTGGGTAGCACCATAAAGCATATAAACCCTTTTTTTCTGAGTAAAAGGTAAATCTGCCATGCAGAGTGCTGTGAAGCCTGTAAATAGTTCTGTGTATGGTGGCAGAAATCTGCTATGCTCTCCTGCCTGTCCCCGCCTAGTAGACCCGATCCTGTCCACCTGTCCAAGCAGGGAGCACTGGACCACAGGCATTGTCCCAACTACTTTTCTCCCAACCGTGAGAGGACACACAAGAATCTGTACCCAAAGTGGGTGTCAGGCATCATCCCCAAACATTTGGGTGCCATTTTGTAGGCAGAGGTTGCTCATATTTGTTTCATGGTCACCCATGCCCAAATAATGATACAGAAACAATATCAATTACAACACTGCTTTGCTGATAGATTAGGCATATTCCTGGACAACTCTTACATCAAAATTAACCCATTTCTATTGATCTATGTATTGCCACATGGTTGTGCCCTACTGGTAAAGTTCTGTCCAGCATCTGTTTGCTGTGGCAGCTTCATGATGCCTCTCTGACTCTGCCTACTTTCTCTATATAGCTCTTCCCGCCTGACTATATTCTGTTAAGCCATTGGCCGAAAGCAACTTCTTTATTAGCCAATGACAATAAGACATATTCATAGCATACAAAGGGGAATCCCACATCAATTTCTGAAACTTTAGTCATTATATGTACAGAGCTGGGAGAAACTGGGAATTTAGCTCCATTAAGAAAAAAGTGTAGAAATGAGTCTGTAATTGGCCTCAGATACTTGTCTTTATTTCATTCATTAAATAAGTCAAAGTATACTTCATTTTTAAAGATTTATTATTATATATAGAGTGTTCTGCATGATTTATGCCAAAGTCTCCATACGGTTGTTGGGAATTGAACTCAGTACCTCTGGAAGAGCAGCCACTACTCTTAACCTCTAAGTCCTCTCTTCAGTGCCAAAGTATCCTTCTTAGTCAAAGAACCAGCACAGAGCATTTGAATGAGCTAAGAACCTATCTCATCTATTGTTCGACTTTCAGATTTATTTCTGACTTAGTTATTTCCTGCTGTTCTAATAAAGACCATGGCCTAAGTTGGCTCTTCTAAGTTGGAAGAAGGAAGGATTATTTGCCACACATGTTAAAAGTCCTGAAAGAACGCCAAGGCAAAAACTCAAGACCAGACCTGGAAGTAGAAAACAAGGCAAAGGCCACGGAGAATACTGCTTACCGTTCTGTTACATGACTTGCAAAGCTTGCTTTCTTAGACAACCCAGGACCACCTTGCCAATGGTGGATAGTCTACTGTGGCCTATGCCAACCCTTATTATTCATCAACCAGGAAAACGGCCCACAGATATGCTCCCAGCCTTATCTAACAGAGGCAACTGAGGTTGCCTCCTCCTAGGTGGCTAGTTTGTGTCAAGATGACAAAAATTAACGCGTACAGGAACACAAAACAAAACCAGACTTGCTGCTCAATAAGACACCAAAAATATTAGAGACAAAATATGCTGAAAGAAATGCCATAGAATAAAGCGGAAATTTTGCATGGTAGCCAACTGTTATCATGTAGCTCACTTTTCAACTTGCCACAAGAGTTTGTCGCAAGTTTCAGCTTCCTGTCTTAAACTCACAGCTGCCTTCATAATGGAGCAATCATCTCAAGATCCTTAGAACTGTGACTATAAAACTTTCACAAGTTTACCAGTGCAGAGACTCATGCTGCCTTTGAACTTTCAGATGTCCATGTTGCGTGCAGGCCACATGTCTGGCCCAAACGTATTGTCAGCTTATGTTGTAATCACCTACGAATGTTTCTTGCCATAAATATGCTTTCTGTGCTTTTGTACTTAGCTGTATGTATCAAATAACTTGTCCTTGTCTGGCCTGGAAATCTAGATCATCTTGATCCATGTTCTTTCTTCTTATTTGAATATGTTTACACAAGGGATATGTCAATGACACCAAATTTATCTCTCCCAGAAACAAAAACCACATCCAGATGGTGAAGTCTTTTCCAGGATAGTATTGGTAACAGAAATACAGGCAAACCATATCAACAACAGTCATAGCAAAACGACATCCACAGATTGACAAAAAGAAATTCTGCCAAAGGCCTTAGAGTCCTGGGAAATCGCCAGTATCTACCTGAGAGTCATTTTTCTCCTTGTGGTGTTTGGTCAGTGTTTTGGCTGCTGGAATTACAAGAATTCTTATTTCCAATGAGCTGGCTGTGTTGGCCTGTCTTTCAGGCTATCATGTTGCAAAATCTAAAATTCTGTTGCAATAAACACCAGATTTTAATGGAAAAGCAATGGAAACTGTAGAGAGATTAAGCATCATTTTTATAGCAACAGTCAGTAGTACATGAGGATATGTCCAAACAAAGTCTCCTCTTCCAATACAATGTTAGATCAAAACACACAGACCATGAGGGCACATTTAGAGAAAACATGTTTAGGCTTGGGGGGAATTTGGAGTTTTCTTCTGTATCAAAACATTAAAATTATCCTTTGGGTCCCTCCTGTAACAGCCACATGCTAAGATAACTTTAGATCTCAATTATACCAAAGTGACTCTTAGCCTTTTTAATTGAAAAGTGCTTGCGCAGAATGAGAGCAATCTTGATATGAACGTCAGGAATATGCTGCACATGATGAAGTTTTTTTTAAGTATAGCAAAAACACAAATCTTAGAAATCATTTTTTTTCTCTTGATGATCATTTATCTTGAATGGAATGGTAAGGTCAATATTATCTCACAAATCAGTATTTCTGCTTTTTGAACATTTTTATTAAAATCATAGTATCTATGATATTACATTTTCAAGAATACTCTTCTGGTTGTTGCTTGCTTATATGCTTGCTTGCTGGCTGACTGACTGGCTGGTGTGGGAGGTTCTTATGTCTGTGTGTTGCTTTTCTTGGTTAACGAATAAAGAAACTTCTTTGGCCTGTTGATAGGGCAGAACTTAGGTAGGTGGGGAAGATGGATCTGAATGCTGGGAGAAGGAAGGTGGAGAGAGAGACGCCATGGATCTGCCACCAGAGATAGATGTGCTGGAACATTGTTGATAGGCTACGACCTCATGGTAACACACAAATTAATAGAAATGAGTTAAATTAAGATGTAAGAGTTAGCCAATAAGACGTTAGAGCTAATGGGCCAAGCAGTGATTTAATTAATACAATTTCTATACAATTATTTCGGTTCTGGGCGGCTGGGACAAACAAGTGGGCCCTCCCACAATAGATTAGTGCTCACATGGCTGTCTAAATCCACATTAAACCTGAGAAGGCTTCAAAAAAATTCTAGACACAAAAATACAGAGTTTAACACTGTTTCTTGCTGTTTGCTGGCAGCATGGTGTAGCTCCCTTAAGAGAGGTTTTCCTGACTCAGTCATAGCAGAAAAAAAAAAGCCGTGCAATTTTAAAACGTGGCTTCTTGGGCTGTGCCGCCAGCGCAAATTCAGTCTATGGAACATTTGAATGACATTTGTGGGTTCAGGTTTCTGTCTTCCTACTCTAGGTCAGGAAGAAAGTAGCTGAGGCCATCCATGCCCATGGCTCAGTGCTACCTACCTGGGCAGGTGGCAGGATCGGGTCTACCAGGCGTGCACATTCAGGAAAGCTTGGTGGATTTCTTCTGCCATACACCGAGATATTTCAAGATCATGCAGTGCACTGCATGGCAGATTTAGCTGCTACTCAGATAAAAGGGGTTTATGTGCTGTATTCTCCTCAGAGTTAAAGTGCTGAGTACCGCTCCTACCTGGCAACCCCAGAGCCAGAAGAAATGGTACATCCACCATTTTGAAACTGGAGAGAGGTGGAGCCAACATCCAGAGCAGCCACAACCAAGCTACTTACCGTTTTCAAAGCTCTTCAAGCAATAAGGACAGATTCAGACATAAAAGAACTCTAAATGGGTCACAGTGTTGAATAAATGTATGTAGGCTTGGGAGAGAGAAGAAAAAGAATATAGAGAGGTGAAAAAGAAGTAGATAATTAAAATAAATCTTTAAAGAGACAGAGTACATATAGTCATAGATTAAAATGAGTAAGGAAAAATAAGCCACGTAAAAATGGAAAATTCTTAGTTATTTTTCTGCAACACATCCTTAAGAGTGAGATTACATGGTGTTCTTCAAGTCCTTTACTTCTAACACTACCTGGGTAACTACAATGGACTATCATGAACTCTAAGAGAAAATGACTCATTTTCTTCTACGATGCCAATACAAAACTTTATCAACAACCTAAAAAGCAATTTGATAACACCAGAACCCAGTGGTCATACAACAGCAATACCTAATCAACCTAATCCAGTAGAAGCAGAAGAAAACAATGTTAAATATAACTTTATGAGGATTATAAAGACTGTTAAAGAGGAAATTTAAAATTCCCTTAAAGAAATAGAGAAAANCCTCCCCCTCCCTTTCCAGTCCAAAGAGCAGTCAGGGTGCCCTGCCACGTGGGAAGTCCTAGGTCATCCTTAGCAAAACACAGTCAGTATTTGTAAAACTTAAAGTTGAATAATAGCCCCCATGGGCTTATCTATTTGAATGCTTAGTCACCAGGAAGTGGCACTATTTGAAAGGATTAAAAGGCTTAGGAAATGTGGCCCTTTTGGTAGAAGTTGTATCACTAGGGGGTAGACTCTCAGGTTACAAAAGCCCATGAAAGCCCAGAGTTCCTTCCAGTTGCCTGCAGATTCAGATATAGAACCCTGAGCTACTTCTCCAGCACTGTATCTGCCTGTGTGCTGCCATGCTACCTGCCATAATCATAATGGACTAAACCTCTGAAACTGTAAATAAGGCCCAATTAAATGCTTTCTTTCAAAAAAAGAAAAGAAAGAAAGAAATGGAGAAAAAGACCAACAAAAACTGGAAGAAATTAATAAATCTCTTAAAGCAAAAAAAAATAATCAAACAAGACAGGTGAAGCAAACAGTTCAGATATTTTAAGGCTTGAAAACTGAAATAAGGCAATAAATAAAACACAAACTGAGAGAATTCTGGAAATGGAAAAATCTAGGTAAATGAACGGAAACTACAGATGCAAGCAAAACCAAGAGAATTCAAGAGATGGGAGAAAGAATCTAGATGTTG
This sequence comes from Bramus lutescens, assembly GCA_001685075.1. Taxonomy (NCBI): domain Eukaryota; kingdom Metazoa; phylum Chordata; class Mammalia; order Rodentia; family Cricetidae; genus Bramus; species Bramus lutescens. The sequence continues at coordinate 22,247 of LOEQ01000608.1, read as the reverse complement.
AAGGTCCCATAGAGGAAATAGATTCAACAACAACTGTTAATTGCAGAAAGTCTACAAACTCATGGAAATTGAGCAGGGCTCAACTGAGTCACCCCTGGATCAAGTAAAGAAAAAAATTAAAGACTTCCTAGAATTCAATGAAAATGAAGGCACAACATACCCAAATCTATGGAACACTATGAAAGCACTGCTAAGAGGAAAGTTCATATCTCTAAGTGCCCACATAAAGAAAGTGAAGAAATCTCACACTATCAACTTAGCAGCACATCTGAAAGTTCTTGAACAACAACAACAACAAAAAAAGCAGACTCACCCAGGAGGAGTAGACAATGATAAATAATCCAATTGATAACTAAAACAAGAAAAAAAGAAACAAAGAAAACAATACAAAGAATCAATGAAACCAAGAGCTGACTCTTTGAGAAAATCAACAAAATAGATAAACACTTATCCGAACTAATCAAATGGCAGAGAAAAGAACATCCAAATTGATAAAATCAGAAATTAAAGGGGGAACCTAACAACAGATACTGTGGAAATCTAAGGAATCATTAGGTTACACTATAAAAACAAGTACTCCACAAAACTGGAAAATATAAAAGAAATAGACAATTTTCTGGATAGGTACCTGGTGTGGGAAGTCCTTCTGTATATGTGTTGCTTTTATTGGTTAATAAAGAAGCTATTTTCAGCCAGTGGCTTAACAGAGTAAAGCCAGGCTGAAAGAGATATATAGAGAGAGTAGGCAAAGTCAGGGAGAAGTCCATGCAGCTGCCACAGGAGACAGACATCTACGCCAGAGCCTGGTGAAACTTTACCAGTAGGCCACAACCTTGTGATGCACCAATTTAGGGAGATGTGTTAGTTCAGGATATAAGAGCTAGCCAGCAATATGTTTAAGCTATTGGCCAAACAGTATTGCAAATAATTTAGTCTCTGTGTGATTATTTCAGGTCTGGACAGCCTTCAAAATTAACTCAAGACCAGGTGAACAGTTTAAATAGACCTATAACCTGTAAAGAAATAGAAGTGGTCATCAAAACCCTACCACCAACAACAGCAACAATAAAACCCAGGGCCCAATGGTTTCAGCACAGAATTTTACCAGAACTTCAAAGAAGAGCTAACACCTATTGTTCCACACAACAGAAACAGAAGGAACACTGCCAAACTCTTTTTATGAGGCTGCAGTTACCCTGATAAAGGTGACACAAAAACTCAATGAAGGAAGAGAATTACAGACCAATATCCCTCATGAACATTGATGCAAAAATATTCAATAAAATACTGGCAAAACAAATCCAAGAACACATAAAAAAAATCATCCATCATGATCAAGTCGGCTTCATCCCAGAGATGCAGGGATGGTTCAACNAACAGAGTAAAGCCAGGCTGAAAGAGATATATAGAGAGAGTAGGCAAAGTCAGGGAGAAGTCCATGCAGCTGCCACAGGAGACAGACATCTACGCCAGAGCCTGGTGAAACTTTACCAGTAGGCCACAACCTTGTGATGCACCAATTTAGGGAGATGTGTTAGTTCAGGATATAAGAGCTAGCCAGCAATATGTTTAAGCTATTGGCCAAACAGTATTGCAAATAATTTAGTCTCTGTGTGATTATTTCAGGTCTGGACAGCCTTCAAAATTAACTCAAGACCAGGTGAACAGTTTAAATAGACCTATAACCTGTAAAGAAATAGAAGTGGTCATCAAAACCCTACCACCAACAACAGCAACAATAAAACCCAGGGCCCAATGGTTTCAGCACAGAATTTTACCAGAACTTCAAAGAAGAGCTAACACCTATTGTTCCACACAACAGAAACAGAAGGAACACTGCCAAACTCTTTTTATGAGGCTGCAGTTACCCTGATAAAGGTGACACAAAAACTCAATGAAGGAAGAGAATTACAGACCAATATCCCTCATGAACATTGATGCAAAAATATTCAATAAAATACTGGCAAAACAAATCCAAGAACACATAAAAAAAATCATCCATCATGATCAAGTCGGCTTCATCCCAGAGATGCAGGGATGGTTCAACATATGAAAAAGTATCAATGTAATCCACCATATAAATAAACTGAAAGAAAAATTACATATGATCATCTCATTAGATGCTAAAAAAGCATTTGACAAAATCCAACACCCCTTCATGTTAAAAGTCTTGGAGAAATCAGGGATTCAAGGAATGTATCTAAACATAATTAAAACAATACACAGCAAGCCAACAATCAGCATCAAAATAAATGGAAAGAAACTCAAAGTGACTCCACTAAAATCAGGAACAAGATAACAAGATAAGACTGCCCACTCTCTCCATATCTATTCAACCTAGTTCTTGAAGTTCTGACTAGAGCAATAAGACAACTAAAGGAGATCAAGGGAATACAAATTGGAAGGGAAGAAATCCAACTTTTGCTATTTGTAGATGATATGATAGTATACATCACTGATCCCCAAAACTCTACCAGAGAACTCCTACAGTTCTGATTAATACCTTCAGTAATGTGACAGAATACAAGATCAACTCAAAAAAATCAATAGCCCTCCTATATACAAATGATAAAGTAGCTGAGAAAGAAATCAGAGAACATCACCTTTCACAATAGCCACAAATGACATAAAATATTTTGGGGTAACACTAACCAGAGAAGTGAAAGACCTGTTCGACAAGAACTTTAAGTCTTTGAAGAAAGAAACTGAAGATGATATCAGAAAATAGAAAGATCTCCCATACTCTCAAATAGGTAGGATCAACATAATAAAAATGGTAACCCTACCAAGACCAATCTACAGATTCGATGCAATTCCCCTTAAAATCACAACACAATTCTTCACAGACCTCAGAAGAACAATACTCAACTTCATATGGAAAAACAACAAACACGGGATAGCCAAAACAATTCTGTACAATAAAAGAACTTCCAGAGGCATCACCATCCCTGACATCAACTCTATTATAGAGCTACACTAATGAGAACAGTGTGGTATTGGCATAAAAACAGACAAGTGTTACAATGGAATAGAATCAATGATGTGGATATTGATCTTCTTTCTTTTAAAACATGAATTTATATAATGAGTGTTGCTGTTGTTTTTTTGGTGAATTCAAAATCATAAAAGGTTTGTGATAAGTAAGAATCTGAATTCATTTCATAGACTATGAAGAAGAATGAGCTGTACAGCTACTTGGGTGTGTATGGTCTACTTTCTGTATAGGATTCTTTTGGTATTTTGAGTGCACAATTATGCAGTTAATTTTTTTTTCAGAGGGAAATTTTCATTATGACTGTTTAGTTTTTAAATCTTTACAATAGGAAGAAGTGTTAAAATCATAGTATGGATTGCAAAACTGTTCCTGTGTCAATATCACATCTTGTGTTATCGTACTATAAACATGTTGTGTCTGCTTATGTAATACTGAAATTTAACATACATCCCAATCCAAAAGCAAACATCATTTTCTTAACCTTCAATCCTTAAATGAAGAAAGATGAAAAATAAGCATTTCTTCCCATGAAAACACATTCCAGAAACAAACAAGCTACATCTGTTTTACCCATCATGGATGGGGCCTTACAGGGTAATGAATTACTATAGATTTCAAAACTGTCAGTCTTCACTAGTTGTTCTCAATGTTACAAGGGAGCAGAATTCTTATATACAGATTTTCTGTCAGAGATTTTACTGTGTCAATTAAGATTGCCAGTTTATGGGTGCTGTTGAATCAATTATCTCTCCCAACTCAGAGGCAGACATTGGAATAGCTCTTGAGAAAACCACAGGGCCAGCAGGCTCCCTCATCTCAGATCACCACAGAGAACAAGCTGATGGTTTGTTTGGAAGGATTTTGTTCACAGTAAATCCTATTTTTCATTGCACTGCAACTTCAAAGCTTTCCTTTGCCTTATTGGGGAATTAAAAGCAAATTTTCCTTTTGCTTGAGAGAGAACAATTGATGGATGGTAGAACAGTATCACCAGGAGATTTGGTGATGACTGTCAAATGAGTCTATGATAAGACACAATCAAAACCAGCACTTTAAATTGAAGAACTGTAGGAAAACACCGGATGTTTCGATGCTGAAGAACACACGGAGACTGTTTTATACCCACATGGGATTTCCTTCCTAACCCTTTTCTCCAGCTCTCCCATTCCCCCATCATAAACCAGTGCACATTCTCTTGAAGTACAGGTAAGTAGAACCACAACAGCGGGCATCCAGAGTCTATGCCTCTGGGCTTAAGTTTAAACAGAAACTGGGGGTTATTTCTGCTAAAAATACATAGATAGGATCATAACTTACAATTTGCAGTAGAACTCAGAAAAACAAGGCCAAAACATGTTTATAAGTGCATGCAAGCAGATATGGAGACACTTGTAAATTATAATATATTCATACTAGTAACCGAGCTGGGCAGTTAAACAATGTGCAATTGGGCACGTTCAATTTAGGTCCAGTCAGCAGATGGGAGTGTATTTGAGGATAATGCTGCCAATTTGTACTATAATGCAATATGCTTATACTAAAAGAAAAAATAGAAAAAGAAAAACATGACATTGTACATGAAAGAAACAAAAGGAAAAGCTTGCTGCCTTTGTTCAACTTCAAATGAAGACTTTTTAAAATTTGTTTTTATTTAAAAGAGAAAAGGAAATAATGACCTAATTCCCAGAAAACATGCATACAGCGTGAAACTGGAGAGTCTGCCATCATGGAAGCCATCAGCAGAGCTTTACTCTAAAACCTTTCTTTTCCCGATGCCTTTCCTCAAAGGGGGGGGGGAACTCTGTCTCTCCAGCCTTCATCTCACGAATCCTCACGTGATTGGTGTGAAGGGGTCTAGCAGGCAAGACTTCTGTAGATTCCACCAGTCAAGCAGACAGACAATGGAGGCTTGAGTGACTTCACTGGAATTTTAGAAAAAGCCCAAGGCACAGCTGGTGCAAGGATCTGGGTCTGCCGTTTGCCAGTGCTTTCTTCTACCCAAAAGACCATATTGCCTAAAGCTGAGAATCCCACAGTGTCCTTGATTACGTACTTTCAAATTATAGTTCACTTTAGAGGTTCCTATTAAAAATCGGATATGGCAACAGGCCTGGAAATCATTTAGGAAACCCCAGGGTTCAAGCGGGTGGGAGAGTTAAGAAGCAAAGCTGGAGGGAAGAAATGTCTGAACAGTTGGTGGGGCAGGAACATCTGAAACCCAGAGTGCTGGATCTTTCTGTGTGGAGGAATCAAGCAAGTGGTAGCAGTGGCTAATCAGAAAGAAGCGGAGTTTGTCTGATATGTGAATTCCTGTGAACACCTCATTCCTACACGTAAATCGCTAGAGAAAATATTTGAAGACTATTGGAAAAGACAGTGCTTCAAGGGCACCATGCATTCCCTAAGACAAGGTTACTCTCTTGGGAAAGATTCACTGGGCTCCCTCCTGTCTCACTTGGATTTTTAAGATGTAATCTAGTAGGAATAGACTTTTCCCTCATAAATTATTGACACTTTAAAACCATTTTAATTGTTTTCCTCTTAGTGCTATATAGAGAAACCCAATAATGACTCTCACTGCAATATTAGCATATATTTTAAATGTGTCAAATTATCACAGCAAAGGAAGTAATTTTCCTGAAACAATATGCTTCCTTAACTTTGAGAAATATAATTTAAATTAGTAATTAAGATAGTAAATTATCATAGATTATAAACTTGTCTTATATGCTGAAATATTGTGCAGGAAAATAAAAAAGGGAGATGTTTATGTACAACATGCAACCATGGTTAAACAAAGAAATACAGGATTTGGGAGTAAATTATAGCAAGAAGGTCTTTTGTAGGTCACAAACACAAAAAAATGAAGAAAATATCTTAGAATACACAAAGTTTGAGACTCTAAAGTATAATAATTGTTACATTAATATTGTCTTTCTAAAATGCACAGTTGAAACCTATTTTAAGGAGCACTTTCTAACCCAGAAGTTATTTCACCTTATCATTCTTTTCTTTGTTAAAAAATTGTACGGATTGGACATGTCAAGATTTAACAATTTAGAAGCAAAAGTGAAGAAAATTTAACCAAAATAAACCATAAGAATTTTGTAGATTAATATGCACAATAGATTCTTGTGTGAGTTAGTGAGAAGACTTCCATCCCCATTTTTGTACGCCTCTATGCTTTTCAGTTTTATTGTCTGATTACATTCTGGTTTCACCCTTTGCCTACTGTCAAGTCATATACAAAGCAGGTGCTGGAAGACCTCACTATAAATTCAAAAGAGAATGAGACTAAGAAAGAAAAATGGTGTAGGTATTTTTATGGAAAGCCAGTGACCTTGTAGATCTCTGAGATGATATCAAGGCCACACCAACATAGCTGAGAAAGAGTAAGGGACACATAGGCTCAGGACTTGATTTCTGTTTGGATACCATCTCTACCCAGACTGAAAATGAGCTGAACATCCTCATCAATAAAATGAAAACATTAGATCATATCACCTCCGAGGTCACTTCTATGGATTCATTGTCCTCAAAACTTATTTCATCTCTTAATCAATATCCACTAATACATTTTGACATAGGAGAAATTGAAATGAAAGGGGAAATAATGTAATTAAATAGTTATATGATATTGAATGCGAGTTTACTGTTTCCTGCTGGAAATATATTTGGGCCCAAGTATATAATATTTTGCTGGAGAATTAAAGACAAATAGTCAATCTCTACATCCTTCGGCTGCTAAGGTAGCTCCAGGAAGTGATTGACATGTATTCTATCTGAATTTGAGTTTTGGATGCTGAGGAAATCTCCCTCTGAAATCAGAACCACTTCCAAGCAAATCCATCTCTCAAATTCAGCCCCTGTGTGGTGTTGCTCAAATTTCATCATCTTTTCTCTAACTTAATGATTTTTTTTAACTTTTATAATAGTGGAGCTTGGGCTAGAGAAATGTCTCAATGGTTAAATCTACTGCCCTTGCAGAGGACCCATGTATGATTCCCACTACCCACATGGTTGCTCAGAACCATCTGTAACTCTAGCTCCTGGGGTTATAATGCCCTATTCTGGCCTCCAGAGTCACCGGGCATGCATGTCAGAAAGTTTTCATAAACCTAAAAAATCAGTAAATCTTATAATATTGGTGTCATATTATTACTAAATGCTTTAAATGATAAAAAGGGTCTTAGGTAAAATTGGACAGTTGTTGGTTACTGCCAGGGTATAAATTGAAATATATGTATGTATGTATATAAACAAATACACACATATAAATGTAACAACAACTAATGAAAAAAGAACCACAAATTTGAGAGCGAATAAGATGGGGTATATGAGAGATTTGGGGAAAGGAAAGAAAAATGGAAAATGATGTCATTATATGATGTTCTCAAAAATAAAAATAAAAATGAAAAAATATGAAGTGCTGCATTCTTCATATAGTAGATGCATTTTTTAACTTTCTGAGGGAACAACATATTTTGTAGATGATGGAAATCACATTTTCAGACAACCAAGGAACATTTGTCTTTTTATTTCACTTACTGATTTAAGGGAGTGGATATGCTACTGTGTTCATGTGATCAGAAGACAATGCTTGAGGGTTAGTTCCCTCCTTCCACCCTGTGGGTCCTCAGGATCAAACTCGGGTCATCAGCCTTGGCAGCAAGTGCCTGAACCTGCTGAGCCACTGGCCCGCCTGAGTGAGATCTATTTAAAACAGGCATCTCTTGCCAAAAAGTGGGATGACTGGCATACAACTGAAGAAATAAACAGCTAGGTTTGACCTCGCTTAAAGAGGAAGGACCATGAAAGCTGGCAACCACGCAGGGCTCCTGAAGAAGGAACAATCTGCCATACTACCTAATACATGTTGCTGACGGAGTATGGAGGTAAATGCAACAGAAGCGTCTCATCTGAATGGAAAGAAAGGAGCAACATATAAAGTTATTAATCGCCAAATCACACATGAACCTCTCACACTATGACCTCTGAATATCCCTGTATTTCCACCCTTACAAAAGATATGCTTGTGCAATTTTCTGAATTTGAAGTCCCACCTCGAAGATTTCTATACTGGATACTGAGAAACCTTTCCCTTTTCAACAATGGCAATAATTTTTAAAACCTTTCGTGTTCTTATTAGTGTAATAGTCTTAAAATGATAATGGATTGCCTATGAATTTAATTGACAATTTGTGATGGTTTGAAAGAAAATGGTCCCCATAGGCCCATACTGACTGGTACTATTAGGAGGTGTGGCCTTGCTGGAGTAAGTATGGCCTTGGAGGAAGAGTATT
>LOEQ01000607.1:209311-224500 GCA_001685075.1 Bramus lutescens | reverse complement strand
CACTCCAACCCTACCTCCATCCTACGTCACTTTCTGGTGTATATCTTCTCTGTGTGCCTTACATAAGAATATTTGTTATTGAATTTAGGGATTGCCTAGGTAATTCTAAATGTTCTTTTCATAGTAAGGCCCTTAAGTGTATGTGTAAAAACCCTTTTTCCAAATAAGGTCCTATTTCTAGGTTTGGGTAATTATGTTGGTATTGCGATTATCTATTTAGAGCCATTTCCAGCCACCCTACTACTGTGACAATGCTGGGATGTCACCTGAGCCTTGAAAAGGAAGTACAAAGGAAAGGAAACTTCATTGGCAAGGTATTAAGATAGTTTGTGCTTGTTTTATTTATTTATTGTTGTGATAAAATACTTGTAACATAAATAGTATTCTGATTATTTTCTTTTTTGCAAATGGTGTCTGCCTGTGTATATGAATGCTTTTGCATGTGTGGGTGCACATGTGTGAGTGCATGCACATCTGGAGGCTGAGGTTTGATGTCAAGAATCACCCTCAATTGTTCTTTCACTTTCTTTTAAAATATTTTATTTGTTTTGGAGAGTTTCATGTGAGTATTGAGTACTGTATTAGATAATTTCCTCTCTCCTTATCCTCCCTCTAATTCCACCAGTGCCCCCACCCCTTCTTAAATTCATGCCCTCTTCTTTATTGTTGCTGCATATAAAAACTGTTATGTAAAGTTGTCAGTACCACCTGCTGAGTTCATTTAGTGTTGCTCTTATGTGTATGTCCAGAGCTCACCACCTTGTCCATTGAGGCAGGGTCTCTCAAACTCAGATCTCACCAACATTGCTAGTTTCAGTAGCCAGCTTGCTCTGGAGATACCTTGTCTACACTTTCCAAGGCTGGAATAACAGGTGGCCTGCCACCTGGCATTTACATAGGTTTCGGGGGACCCAAACTCCACCTCATGCTTGCACAGCAAGTGCTTTAACCACCGAGCAAATTTCCCAGCCCCAGTTCTAACCATTTTTGGGTGGCCAGATCTGTGGCAGTAAGTATATTTATAGTAAAACCAACATCACCATCTTTCTTTAAAATATTTTCATCTTCTCAAATGGAAAATATACCCAATAAATACCAACTCCCTATTCTTACAACCCAAAATATTGTTTTAAAATTCTTCAATGTCTTTAGAAGTGCTGTGTGAGCATTAAAAAAATCTTCCTGGTCATTTAAAAATCTTTTAGAAGTGTGTTTCTGGAAGCATGTGTAAACATTATATAGTTCATTCAAGTATATGGTTTTATTTATTAGTGATTTAATTTGCACACATAATTAGCATAAGATGCTTTAGAACATCATTGGGTGAGATCCTTCATAGTCATTTATAGTTAATTCTCATTCCCGTCCTCAGCTCAGTAGCTTGATGTATGTTTTTGTGGATCTGCCTTTTGGGGGTATTTTTTTATAAAATTTTATTTAAATTGGATATATACCTTTCTAATTACCAAATACAAAGAAATACCCCAAATCTGTTGGAAACACAGGTCTAGCCAGACTCCAGCATCCCAAGTGTCACCTTTCTTTAAATGTGATTTAACTCATCCCAAGTGATTCCTGTGCATATCAGATGTGTGGGTGCACCAGTGCATTGTGTCTACTAGATTGATCCCTTGTCCCTTTAAATCATCACATTTTTTCTGAGAACACTTTCAATCCCAGTGTAAGAACATGCCACATTCTATTTAGCTAGCCATTTCATGACAGATGCTGGGGTTTCCACCTGTTTTCCCCTTCAAAATAATAAAGGGTATAATCCTCATCTTTGTATGTAAATGTCCACGTACAGTTTGATGTCTATGGAGATATTGATTTCCCCTGCTAGGATTTCTAAACAATACTAGATGTACTGCTCGAATTTCAGAAGCACAGATATGCTGACAGTGGAGCCAGTCATTTAAAATACCATTTTTCCGGAAACTGGACCCAAAGCTGCATCAGTCATGGGAAATCTTATTCCCTAACCAGAGATGTTTGAGCACCTGATTAAGTCTCCTTTCGTTACCTTAAGCAGTGGTTTCATTATTGAGTAAAATAAATTAATGAATGAAAATGGCACCACAAAGGTCTATGTTGCTTAGGCTGGCCTCAAATCCGTAGACTCGGGGGGACCCTGGGCTTCAGTGTCAGTGTGACCAATAAAAGGGTCAAAGAACTGGATCTGCTCAAGGTAACTTTCTCAGCTGTTCTTTCCTCCCCAAACTTCCACTAGTTAGTTTTGCCCATCCAAACAGCCTGATATTTCGTTCCTGCTTAAAGGTTCACTTCCTAGGTAGAAACATGTGCCTATGGGAGCAATGGTACCTTTCTCGGAGCACACAAACGAGGATTCAGATTTCCCACTTCTCATAAACTTATAAATTCTTCAGTAGTTCCTAACCACCTCAAGCCCTGGGCCCTTGAGGAATATGAATATATGTGACCAGGGCTTCTGCATCTTTCTCACATCTGCTCATTCGCTTGACTCATTTGGTCAAGGAGGAATTGAGCGTGTTTAAAGGGAACCCGCATTTTCTCATTCTATTTTCTGCACTGCCTTGTTGTCTGAACTTTGTCCTTCTCTAATAAGCTCTTCTTTCTTTCTGGGAGGAAGATAAGGACAGATAGGTCCTGGAAGAATCTTGCCTTTGCTCTAGAACTCATTCCTGAGAGCTCAGGTTGAGCCAGCTGCTTCCTAGGACCCTGAGACCTCTTGTAACCTCATTGTGTGGACAGCCGAATTTCTGCTTCTCTTAGACACTGGTTCTTAATACCACAGAACTTTAATCTTGTTGAAACTGACTGCTCGGCCCTAGCCTATTGACTTCTTATTCAGTGTGTTCAGTTTGAGACCAGAGAGTCTTTTTGGGGAGTTAGCACACACAAACTGTCTATATATTGACATATTATATATATATGACATATTGTTGTGTTATATATGATATATTGATATATATGATAGCATACACACACGGACATATATATGAAATTGTACTTACATTTACCTCCTTATTGCTCCCACCCTCTCACCTTGTCCCTCCTTCTCTCTTGTTGGTCTCCTTATTTCCCCTCAAACAGTCCCTCTGCTGCTTTCATGTTATATGGACATATATTTAGATCTAGATTTTCCATATGAGAGAAAACACGCACTATTTGACTTTCCTCCATTACATTTTTGTTCCACTGACTCCTCCAAATAGTCATCCTTTTACTTCTGTGGTATGTGTCTCCCTATATGTTCCTAGATTCTGCATATAGGGAAAATATTATATTAATCATTCTGAGTCTGGTTGATTTTGCTTAACACCATGCTCCCCAGGCCCATCCAGTTTCTTGCAAATCACACAATTGCATTTATTATGGCTGAAGAAAGTGTGTGTGCCATATTTTGCCATTGATCTTTTGCTGGTGAATTTCCTATCTTGGTTACTGTGTAAGTAGTAGTACACCAGTAAACATGAATGTGCAGATATGCTGACCGAGAAGCCTTTTGATATATACCTCGGAGTGTCGTAGGTGGGTCGTATGGTAGCTCTGGTTTTAGTCTTTTGAAGAACCTCTGTAGGGATTGCTATAGTGGATGGACTCCTTGATGTTCCTACCAACAGTGAATCTCCACTGTGAGAACTGACCTAGACTGCCCCATGTTGCTTCTCTTCTCCTGAAATTACTTTCAGATAGGTGCAGTGTGCTGGAAGACCTGTATATGTGAAGGACTGGGGGTCAGGGGTCCTGTACCAACCCTGGATGCAGTGATTTGCACAGGAGTGGTGGTCGGGGTGCTTGTTCTCTCTCCTGCATCTGTGAAGGAGCCTTCAGAGAGGCCCTTCAGTATAGGAAAAACAGTAGCTTATTCAAATTACCATAACCCCCCCATCTGTAACTCCATTCACCCGTGGTCAACTGTGGTCTGAAAATATTAAATGGAAATTTCCAGAAATAAACAATTCATAAATTTTAAATTGCATGCCATTCTGAGTAGCTTGATGAAATCTCACACCATCCCACTCCATCCTGCTCCATCCGGCCTGGGATATGAATCATCCCTTTGTCCAGCTTATTCTCACTGTATATGCTGCTATCGCCCCATTAGTCACTGTGGTATTGATTATCATCAGATTGCCTGTCGTGGGTTTACAGCGCTTGTATTCAAGGAACCCTGATTTTGCTGAATAATGTGCCTTAGAAGCGCCATGCTTTTACTCCAGTCTGTTACAATTGTGCGCTGTCAGTAATCTCTTATGAGCTGAAATCAGAAATTCAATTCTGTCATAGGTATCTTTGTATGGGAATGCCACAGAATATATATGATTTGGTGTTATTTATGGTTTGGGGTGTTCATTGGGGATCTTGATAGGACAGGGCAGCTTTCCCAGAAGGATCCCTGTGGCCCCTTGCTGTGTCTGAGCCTCCTGTCTGGCTTTGTAGCAAATAGTCTCAGTCAGTTGCTAGTGAGATCCGCAGTCCTTAATGAAATGGGGGTGGACTGTGCTTCCTCAGAATGTGTTTTTTGAGGTGTTACTTTTGTTATGAGTCTCCAAAGACTTCAGAAGAAGTGAAGGTAGCTGATCAGGGTTCGGGAGTCAGGGAGAATCTTGATTCAGTTCTGGGTTTAATGCCTGTTTAGTGGTCTCCTGGTGGGTCTTTCCAGTCGTGGTGGCGACTGTGTGCTGTTTCAGTACAGATTTTGGTGGCAGGTGGTTAGTAGTTTGGCGTAAATCAGAATGTTAAAATATGCAGAATGACAAGGGCGTCTGTGAAAAGGGGGAGGGATGCTCAACAAGCCAGGCTATCATTGCTAGATTTAGATTTAATTCTATTGTCTTTTGAGCAAGGAACCTCAGCGCCTAGCAGACAACTTATCCCCTTATCCTCCCCTCTCCCCTGCCCTTTTGGGGAGAGTTGCACTCATGAGCCTTTATTGTCCTGTATGTCCTCTCCTAGTCTCTTTGTTTCTCGTTCTCTATTTCTCTCTTTTTGGTGCTGGAGACTGAACTCAGGGTCTTATGCATGCAAAGCAAGCTCACTACCAATCGTGCTCCAGCCGCAGCCCTGTCCTCTGATTTCATTTCTCCCCTAGCATCCTCTTTTAGGCCCTACTACATTTCTTGAGTGAGAACATATCAGCTCAGGCCACATACCATGTCGGTGGCAGATTTCCCCAATACTGCAATGTCATTATGGCTTAGATATATGGGGATTTCTAAGTATATGCTATTTTAAGAGTTCTGACTTTAGGTAATTTTGAAGAAAAGTATATCCTGAAGTCTGTATTTTCTGTATTCCAAAGGAAACAGCCACATGTTTTGGGGAAGGGGGATGAATTCTCGACATGTTTGATTAACCTTTAGACTAGTCACAGCTGTGCTAACTATTAGCAGTACTCCCTGTGCACACTGTAGGGTAAGGGCAGCATCTTACTCTTTTCAGTTTGTACAGGGTAGAGTTATTAAATATCAGCGAAGGGATAATAAATGTGAAGTAGCTTGCAAATATTTCTAAATTATAGTGGGTGCAGTGAAAACAGCTTCTAGGGTGCTTTCCTAGCTTTAATAGAGGAGGTCATTTTCTTGAAGACCATTTGAGCCAAATTTTTAGTGCCTTTTGGGGTCATTAAGAAGCAGGAACGGGGGTGCATCTCTGTAAAGGATGAATTGACACAGAGCAGAGCTGCAGCCGTGGCTGTGCTGCCGAGTGGTGACATCCAGGGCCCAGGTCTGCCGAATGGATCCAGAGCTAATTCGTTGTGTGGTTTATTAATGGACTGGAGTCGACACTGGACTAATACATCTAATTTTTCCATTTAGAGTTAATGTTCACACTAAATTTTCTGCAGTAATGAATGATTTAGAGTAAGCCAGCATGTCAGGCTAAGATATAGGCTAATATTTCAGGAGAAACATTGAACAAGGCATGATGTTTAAATCAATAGATGAAAATGTGAGGGAAAACTTTCCAGAAAAGGCTTATGGGCTTACTCAAAGCAGTCAATGGAAGCAAGTCAAGTGCACCCAATATCTAGATTTGTTTAGAAGCCAGCTAAACAGGAGAGAAATGTTCCATGTGGCATCTGCTTTCCTGGTGTATTTGGAGCTGTTGACAGTGACGTGGCACTTTATTTCCAGAAGGCTGATAGGAATGGGGGGGCAGGGTAAGCATTGATTGCAGAAGTTTTTTCTTGATACAAGTGACAAGTTTCTTTCTTTTATTGTCTTATTTTTTTCTCTTTTGGGGATGGTAGCAGGGTCTTATTGTGTAGCCCTGTCTGTTCTGGAACTCTCTATATAGATCAAGCTGGCCTTGAACTCACAGAGATCTACCTTTCTGTGCCTCCAGTACTAGTATGAAAGGCATTTACCACTAGGCAAATTACAAATTCTTAATGAAAATTACATACTAGACAACGAGACTTTCACAGAGAGGGTACCATTGTTGATCTGTGGATTTACTCACTACCCACCCTGTTCAGAAGGCAGCATGTGTACATTTGCAGATAAATGGTCTACTAGCAGATCTGACCAGATTTGCACGTCAACCTTTGTATAGTAGGATGGCCCTCACAATTATTTTTGGTGTCATCATTTAGATTTTCTTTATAGTTTGAGAATATAGTAGCCCCTCATTTCTGTATGTTCCAAGACAAGACCCCAATGGATGTCTGCAAATACAAATAGGATCAAACTCGATACAACATATGTTTTCCCTAATATACATACATACATACATACATACCTGTGATAAAGTTTAATTTATAAATCGGGTACTGATTAACATCAGTAATAAAATAGAGCATTTAGAAACATACATTATCATAGAAATTATGTGAATATTGTTTTACTTTTTCACTTAAAAAGAAGCACTTTGTAACTTATCTTTGAAATATCAGAATTGCCAGCATCATCTCTCTTAGACTTTAGGGCTATTATTAAGTAAAATCAAGGTTACTTGAATATAAGTCCATGATATCTATACAACCAACCTGGTACCTGAAATTGCTTCTAAGTGACTGAAGGGTCAGATAGTATATACAGTGTAGATATGCTGGACAAAGGGATGCTTTGCATTCTTAGCAGGTTTAGCAGAATGGCGTGGAATAGTGCAAGGCTTTGTCCTGCTAATAATAATAACGTACAGTTTAAGGCTTATGACTTGTTTATTTCTGGAATTTTCAATACAAAATTTTGAGACTACTGTTGACTTTGGTAACATAAATCTCAGGAAATGAAATTTCAAGTAACTGGAGACTACTGTATAGTTTTTTAAAATGTAAAAGTGAGGACTTATTTTTGTATATTAATAAGCTTCATAAATTCACAAAATCAATTGGGAAAGATAGTATAAACTAGAATTCCCTCAGGTTTCTTGCAAGTTAACCAAGTGTTTCTGAAGATCACTCAAAGGATATGCAGAGAAATTTATTTTTCCTGTTGCTCAAATGATTGTAACAAGTAAGATATAAACCCAGGGCACATACTACAGAGTAGGAAGTCAAGTGTTTTTACTTATATAAAAATGGGAGAAAAGTTAAGATCATGATCAAGATCTCAAAAAAGACACCACAGTTGACTGTGAATTTTTGCACCGGGAGGACCATTTGACCTTGATGACAATGTGACCACTAAGTTTCCAGGAGTCTGCCTTTTCAACTCATGCACCGTTTGTGGATGCTGACAGATGTTAATTCCCCTTTCTATGAAGAGCAGCACTGAGTGCCAGCTTGTTCTTAGGACTTAAGTTGCTCCCCACAGCCACATGCCACACAGAGCCACACAAGGTAGTGATGTAAGCTGGGACTTGGGAGCTGTTTATTTAATTCATCTGAAAATGATCCTTGCAGGGCTGGAAGAGACTCTGTAGATAGGTATGGGAAATGGGAGAGACGGAATTGCTGGATACAATTTGCATTGGAGTTGAGGTATGCACTGTCATTGTAAAAGCAACAGATAAGAGATTTGCGAGTGCAGATGGCCTAGACCTGTGACTTTATCGTTATAAAAAATAAAAGTACCCTTTTTGCTCAGTTGGAATAATTTAAAGTGAGGTGGAATTGCAATAGGACCAAGGAGTTCTGGATGAGTGACAGGTAGGAGAGCACAGCTATAGGGTGACCTGTGCCACAGGCCTCAGGACCTAGGGTATTGGTCTCTATTTGTAGTACGAGTTCTAATAGGTCTTAATAATAAAAGCCTAGAGGCAGACATAGGGGAAATGCTCAGAGATCAGAGAGACAAAGGAGCAACCACAGCCACCTTACCTACTCAACTTCCCAGCAAAGAAGATGATGAATATCCTTTCCATGTGTCTCTTTCTGTGTGTCTGTCTTTGTGCCACTGCACCAGTGTCTGTGTTTGCATGCCCGTGCCTCTGTCTGTGGGTGCATCTGTCTGTCCCTCTGTGCTTTTACTTCTTGTCTAGTGGTGGTGGATTTGTGCCTCTTGCTCTCCATAAAGGGGCTGTCCCAGGAGCTTGTCAGACAAAGCAGACTGGGCTGGGCCAGTGCCACATTGATTTCTGACCAGATACAGAAGAGGACTAACTGGAGAGAAGAAGGGGAGCCTGTGGGGTGGGGAAACTGGTTCCGCACTTGTAGGCTATGTACCCCTATGAAACTCAAGACCATATACTACTACTTCGTTGTCACACGAGACCTGTTGCAGGGTGCGGGAAATGAAGAGAATGGGTTATCTGGTAGTTGTGGAATGGAATGTTTAGTTGGGGGCTTACGGCTTCTACTTTACTGGCTTCCCTTGCAAATAACCCACCCCACACTCCTCACTTTGTATTATTTTCATCCCTGCTCATTTGTATGGGATATTTCCCATAATTCTGAAAACTTCTTTAGACTTTCTCCTGTGAAAAATCCATTCCTCCCAGGAGTTATTATTGCAAGTCCAATTAATGTTCACATTCATGTTCAGTGTTGCAAGAGAGAAGAAACAAAGGAGTGTGGGTGGCGACTCAGGAAGCTGGGGGAATGGTCCTTATTAGAGAATCTTCTTCAATTAAAAAAAAAACTGGCCTTAGGCTGTTTGTGTCTTGTTTGTTTGATTGCTAGCTTTTCTTTGCTGCCTCACTGGCCATTTTTTTTCTTTGATTCTGTGACAAGGGTTCCAGTGCTTTCCAAAGCTGTCGGAATTGGTTGTTTACTCCCTATCTCTTCAGGTGTTCCAGCTCATGTCTCCTTACACTGTTCTCCGAAGCTGAAGTGACTCTCATATTGTCAGTAAGAACTTCAGCTTTTATAAAGGACATTATCATTAACAGTCTTACTAAGCTTCCTATATCTAACAAGAAGTTGATAATCAGGTTCCATAAGGAATTCACAAAACTGAACAATACTGTTCCCCAAGAATTCATCCAAATAACCCAATTTTAAAATGTGGGTAGGAGACCTACACAGACATTTCTCAGAAGACATACAAATGCCTAGTGGTATATGAGAAGATGCTCAACATCACTGGTCATCAGAGAAATGGAAATTGAAACCACAATTCCAGCTATTTTGGAGAAGATAAAAGATGCAAAATATTGGTGATGATATAGAGAAAAAGGGAACCCTTGCACACAGTTGGGAAAAAATGTAAATTTGTATAGCCATTATAGAAACTAGTATGCTAAGTATGAACTGCTATATATAAGTGATGCCCTGCTTCTTGGGTGTGCATCTAATGGAAATGAAATCAGCACATCAAAGAAGCATCTACGCTCTGGTGTTCGTTGCAGCACCATTCACAGTAGCAATGATAATGAATCAAGTAAGTGTTCACCAGCTGATAGATGGAAAGTGAAAATGTGCTATGCATGTCCGATGGACTACTATTCAGCCTTAAAAGACAAGGAAGTACTATCATTACAACAACATGTTGGTGATCATTATGCTCAGTGAAAGAAGCCAGGCATGAACAGACAAATTGACTTCGCAGGTTCTCAGTCATATACGGATATGAAAAGACTGATCTTACAGAGTTTGGGAATAGAGTGGTGACTTCCAAAGGGTTAGGGTGAGTGGGAGGGTGGGGAAATATTGATCAGTAGGCACTAAGCTGGAGTTTGATAGGAACAAGAGGTTTCAAAGGTAACAATAATAAATCGGGACTTTGTGTGTCTCATAAACATAAAGGATTTTGAATGCCCTTGTTGTAAAGAAATGATAAATGTTTGAGAAGAATTGTTAATATGATTACAGGATGTAGACATATATCAAAATACCACATTATGTCCCATTAATATGTACAACTTTTATATTTTTATGGATCAATTAAGATTTGAATTAGCCTAGGGTATAGCTCAGTGCTAGAGTACATCCTGGGTTTGATCCTCAGTACAAGAAAGGAAAAACAAACAACATACACAAAAACAAAACTTCTGAAGGTACTTTATCTGACCATTTTCCTCTTTTTATATCCTTCATTCACTTTAATCAATATAATGAATGTATTGGTCTACTACTGATAGAGGTATTTTCCTTATTAAATGATGTATGTATTTTACATTTACAAGATGAATACAAGAACTAGAAATACAAATAAAGACTGCACTCTTCTAGCTCCTAGAGTCAGTCTCAGTTGAGAATTCACTTTCTAGCCAGTTGTTGTAGCTATAAGTATGTGATTTTGTGTCTGTGTGTGTATTGCATGCTGTTTTAGTTAGGGCTTCTATTGCTGTGAAGAAACACCATGGCCCTGGCAGCTCCTATAAGGGAAAACATTTAATAGGGGTGGTTTACATTCTCAGAGGTTCAGTCCATTGTCACCATGGTGGGAAGCATGTTGGCATGCAGGCAGACGTGGTGCTGGAGAAGTAGCAGAGTGTCCTACACCTTGGCTTGTAGGCAACAGGAAGGGAACTGAGACACTGAGTGGTATCTTGAGCATAGGAGACCTCAAAACCCATCTCCACAGCGACATACTTTTCCCAACATGGCCATACCTACTTCAATGAGGCCAAGCCACCTAATAGTGCCACTTCCTATGAGCGTATGGAAGCTAATTACACTCAAACTACCACACATGCCTTATTCATTCCCTTGAGACAGAGTCTGTCACTGAACCTGACGCTTGCCATTTCAGCTAGGCTGCTTGGCTACCAAGTTCTTGGGATCTGCTTATCTCTCCTCAGTGCCTGGCTTGTATCTGGGTGCTCAGGATTCAAATTGAGGTCTGAATTCTTGCAAGTACCAGCAAGTGCTCTTATCCTGTCCCCCCCCACTTCCTCAGCCCTTCTTCCATGTTTGTTTGTTGTTTTACAAAATGGAACCAAGCTATAGGTGGTATTTTGTAATTCTCTAAGATTCAAGTATAGTTAATATATGTAAAATGGTAACTGATTTTAAAGTTTAACACACTGTGACTTGCCTACAATACTGATAGCAGTTTACAAGTGTTTTAAAGTTGTAGAACCTTCTCCTCACTCAGAGTCAAAAGAGTCAGAGAAATAACACCAAAACTTACCTTCACAGATGCATGCTCACAGACGTATGTACTCCCACCACATGTATGTATACATACAGCCTCACATGAGACTATTAGCCATTAAAAATATAATGCAGCTTTACAATAATATTGTTTAATATTATCTTAATAAAATAAAATTTTCTTCCTAGTTAATAAGAGCTTTTCATATTTCTACAAAGGAAATTTTTTTATAAGGTAAAACGATCTTACAAAAATGTATGTGCACACATATGCTGACTCTCACTGATTAAAAATGTAGAATTAGGGATCAGTGGGATCAATGTTGGACAACTTCATTTTATTTTATGCATTCTATTGTGAACATCTCTTTTATGCTGAAAACTCAGCATGTCCCATTTATTCAAAATATAGATACCACAAATAAGTGTTCTATGTTTTCCTTAAAGAGCAGAGGGTTGTCCCTCCCCTCGAGTGCTGGGAAATGGAAACTAGGGCCTTGCACTTGCTAGGCAAGCGCTCTACCACTGAGCTATATCCCTAGCCCAAGAACCCAGTTCTTTGCCTCTGTTACAGTGGTTCTCAACCTGCAGGTCATGTGACCCTTTCCCAGGGGTCACATATCAGACATGCTGCACATCATATGTTTACATCATGGCTCACCACACTAGCAAAATTACAGTTATGAAGTAGCAACAAAAATAATCTTAAGGTTGGGGGTCACCACAACATTAGGAACTGTATTAGAGGGTCACAGCACTAGGAAGGTTGAGAAACACTGCTCTATTAGATAAGATCCAAGCCAAGTGCTAGCTGAAATTATTTGCCATGTGCAGGAATGTCCATGGTACATGCTGTTTGGCTGCATGGTGCAGTGATTTAGCTTCACCTTAAGTGACAATTGGGGTTGTGTCTCATCTCTAAGATGGGGTATGAATTTTTGAGTGATGCCCTTAATTCTGATTGAACCTCAGATATTGCCATGGGCACTCTTTCAAGCCATCTTGGAACCTTAAAATACTTAATTGGTATTTCAGCTTTTGGAAGTGCCCTCCTATTGCTGAGTGGCCCAAGGAGACATGAAGTAGGTATGAAGGTATTCAGTTCTCCAATTCTGTTCATGCACATTTTGAGAGGGCTTTATTTTATTTTTGGAAATGGGTTTTAAATATATAAAGATTTTTGATATATATGACACATAATATTTAACACATTTTCGGTGCTATGTATTTTGTGTGTTTTAGTGCAGTTGCCTGGAAAATTGAGAACTGTGTATGACGAAAAGGCACTCTGCTTTTCCTTTTTTTCCAGATTTCCCAGTGAACTCTGGGTTCAAAGCAAATTCCAACTTAGAAACGGCTTCCAAAGCTCTGCCTGAATTGAGCTCCTGGACTGCTGTGGGGGCAGGGAGAAGGCTGATCTATAACGGATGAAGGCTCATTAAAAAACTGTTGTGTATAGCTCAGCCTGCTAATTGTTCCGGCTTCCCATACATGCAAAAGGCGAATAACATCAGTAGTGATGGTTTTCCTTCATTGTTCTGTTTGCCTGTTATTTATATGGTGAACATTCCAGGGAGGAGAGATTATCACAGACTGACAAAACACACAACCGAAGTCGGGCAGTGGTGGCACATGCCTTTAATCCTAGCACTCAGGAGGTAGAGGCAGACAGATCTCTGTGAGTTCGAGGCCAGCCTGGTCTACAGAGTGAGTTCCCGGACAATCAGGGCTGTTACATAGAGAAACCCTGTCTCAAACAAAACAAAACAAAAATAAAAACAAAATCTGCATACATGTGTATGCATGTGTGCACGCTCATGCACAAACACACACACACATACACTTACACACACACCAGCATCCCAGAAGCTCGCCTAGCCTGCCTTTCTGCCACTGCTGGGTGAAGGTGGAGCAGGGCTGTCAAGAAACTTGTACATCTATTTTTAAGCTTTGAAGACAAATTTTATAAATATGAGCTGCTGCTGCTTTAAAAAAAATCCCTTTTTACTCTAAAAATAATGTCCTGGGAAGAAGTTTGTGAATTGCTTATTAAAGGGGGAATTAGAAAGTTCAGCTGAGCATGTTTTCTAGTAAATTACAAAAATCACCTTGAGCTACTGACAGAATGCAGATGTGGCTTTTTTGGGAAGGTCATCATTTCTGATATTTTGGTGCCAATGATGGAAAGGAAGAAAATTGGAATTATTTTCCTTCTAACCTAATCTTTTCATACTCTCCAAATTCTACTCATTTCTTTTGATCAAGTTGGCATGTTGTTCCTTTAGGAAGACATTCCTCATTTCTCCCAGGCAGAATGAGTGTTCCATGGTGTCTCTTCTTCCCAGCTCTCCTAGACACACCTGTCTTTCTTTGTCACACTTCATATTATGTAATAACAATCATTAACATTTGCTGTATGCCAGACTTTCTCCTAAACTTGGCTCATGTATTGCATTGTTAGCAGCACATAAACACTACTCAGAGATGCAGGAGCAAGTAAGTACTAGAAACCACAGTTCAGGCTTCTCACTCATACCCCTTTGAGTAAGATAATGCCATTTTTCTAATTTTAAATATCAGGACCATGGTGGGCTAAATAATGGTCTTCCCCCCACAAGTCCATACTTAGATCCCCTGAACATGGGAATATGCATGGCAAAAAGGTCTTAGCAGATGTACTGGAGATAAGTGTCACAAAACATTATAATCATTGGAGCTCTTCTAGAAGAGAAACATGGACAAGAAAAGCAAAAAGATACATTAAATTAGAGCGCATTAAAAACTTTTGTACATCACAGGACACAATGAACAGAGTGAGATGGTAACCCATGGCAAGGGGAAAATATATCTGATAGAGCCTTAACATCTAGAATACGTACAGAACTCAAACAACTTAGTACAACCACCACCACAGAAACCGTAAAACCCAATTCAAATGTAGTTCTCCAGCTGGGTGTGGTGACATGTCTGTAATTCTAGTAGTTTGGAGGAGGAGGTACAAGAATTAAGAAGGAGTTCAAGATCATCCTTGGCTAAAACGCAAATCTGAGGCCTGGCCTACATGAGATCCAGTCATAAAAAAAGAGAGCGAGAGAGAGAGCTCTCTAAAGAAGACCTACAAACTGCTAATAAGCATATGACAAAATGTTCAGCATCACTAACCACTTGCTTGTGATAGATACTAAAGTAAGGTAATATTTATGTATTCTAATTTCTAACCCCCCCAGTTCTGATCAATGCCCTTTAATCTAAGTGGTTCTGATTAGTCAGGTTCCCATATTTCAAAAGCTTAGTTTTTAGCACAACTAGGTTGTCCATTTAGATCAAGACCTGTCCTATAATTGGATTCTGTGTAGCTCTGAGGAAGTAGGGTACAGTGATTGGTGGGGAACATGCCTTGAGTGCACTGTTAAATGGTAGAATGTTAGCTATAAACTGCCAGGCCTTGTATGGGGCCATTTGTGTACAAACTACTAGGAAGACATATGCAGCAGCGTGCGCCTGTAATCCATAGGCTGAGGCAGGAGGATTGCAAGTTTAAGGCTAACCTGGGCAACATGGTGATCCCCCACCACCCCAATTTCAAAAAACAAAATGGGCTATTGAGATTGTTTATCCGGTAAAGACACTTGTCTTGCAAGCCTCAGGGTCCAAGTTCAGGCCTGGAATTCATGTAAAGGAAGAAGGAAAGAACTACCTCACAAAGCTGTTCTCTGTCCTCTACATGCACGCTCTGTCTGGGGTACGCCAACAGGCATGGCCTCTCTCTCTCTCTCTCT
>LOEQ01000607.1:151407-162263 GCA_001685075.1 Bramus lutescens | reverse complement strand
TCTCTCTCTCTCTCTCTCTCTCTCGGCATGTGTCAGTATGGTGTTTATGTGGTGTTGGCATTAAACCCAGGACTTTTCACATGCTAAGCAAGCACACTACCAACAGAATGACACCCTCAGTATCCAAATATCAAATAATTTAAGCTCTCATAGTTTTCTTCTGTTGGGAAATATGTGGAATGTGAAAAAGTGGATTGTGTGAGTGTTGGGAATTGTCAGTTTACCCAAAGACTGTCTTTCTGTTTGTGATGTTATTTGTTATAATTTGTGGTCATTGAACAGAATTGATATGGTGACGTTTTCACATGCCACAAGACTGTAAGGTGAAGGGTCTAAGACATAGTGTGGGCCTGTTCTGAGACTGGAGTCATGGTGTGGTTTCCAGTTCCATCCACTTCGTTTTTAGAGGAGGGGGAATATTCTGCAATGTATCCCCACATAACTGGTGAATTTCCTCTAAGGCAGGGTCCCGTAGGCTCTAGTTCCCAGGAGCTGCTGGAAATGTTTGTGATTTGGGTCTTTTCACTTCCTCGTTCCAACTGTTAGCCATGAACTATGCTAGACCATCCAGTTCTTTAAAATATCATTACTACTACTATTATTATTATTATTATTATTNTATTATTGGTGTGTGTACATTTGTGTACATACAACTTTGTGGAGTCAGTTTCTCCTTCTCCTTCTTTTATATGGATTCTGAGGATCCAAACCCTTACCCTTCTCTGCTTCTCTGACCCCTACACATGGTCCTCTATGAAGCCTCAAGACAGAGCTGAGATTTATTTTAAAAACAGACAGATGGATGGGGCAGCATATTCCCTAGAATTATGTCAACAGCTTTGAAATACTAAAAGCCTCTACTTACAAGCTATAAAATCTCTGGTGAAATAATTGATTGCTATGTCCTCCCCAAACTCGTTGTCTATAAAAAGAGAGCCAGCATTCTGAAATGATCAGTCTGAAATGAAATAGCACAATACAGGTAAAATACTTAATAGTCTTAAGCATTGAGTATATGTTCTCAATAATTGTTAGCTGGTATTATTGTATTAATCAAGTTCTTTTAGGAATGGACCGTGGCTGTTAGCTCTAGTGAGAGAGTTGAGGTTGTGCCTGCCTTGCTATATGTCTGTGCACATGTGCTTGCATATGAGTACATTTTCATGCATGTGTATTTTAGGGCCAAACATGCTATAAGGCTATTAAGTACAAATATAGCAAATATGTATTATGAAATTCTCTTTATTTCTACGTTTTGGTAAGCCATATATGCGTATGTATTTGCATGTGCATTATGTCCATTCCTTCTTTCATTTATGCATGAGAAGTTAAAGTGGCCTTGCCTTGGAAACACGTAAGTGACGTAAGCAGTGGCAGTGATCTTACCATGAATAATAAAAACACTTATGACCCATTTTATGGTTTTTCCAATGTCGATGTATATTGTTGATGATGCTTATTATGTGTGTCACCAGTTGGTCTGAGCAGGAAGATGGTGGCTGAAAATACGATATTCTAAATCCCAGATATAGGCAAGTCATGTTTGTTTCCAGTTTTCAACAACAGAAACAAAAACATCTCAGAAGGAAGTGATGATCTCACTACCTTTTCAAGTAAGGTCATGGTTCACTAGTAAATGCCAGTGAAATAGTAGGACAAGAAAAACTGGTAAGAGATGCCCTGAAACTTTGGATATTATGCTAGGTGAATACAGTTGGAATATAATTTCTCCCAAGTTTATGTTCCTCCTTACACTCAAACTGGGTTGTCAAGCCAGCACTCACGTTCAGGTCATTGATATACAGAGGCCCAGAAAAACGGGAGACCTGCAGTGAAGTGTTGGGGTGATGCCATAGTATTACAGGAAGCCGCTGATACAAATTGCAGAGAATTTGGGGCTAGTGAATTGATTGGGTTGATCTGGGACTGGAGCGAGACCTCTGAACACAGGCCAAAGATATTCTGCCACTTACTAGCTTAGTGATCCCGAGTAAATCACTGATCCCTGGCTTCCTTATTTGCAAAATGGCTGCTCATCCCAGCTCTTTTCTTTATAACTCATGCAGTTGAGGTATAGTGATATTGATATCAGGAGGGGTGATCGCCCATGCGTGTAGTCGCAGCATTTGGAAGGCAAAGACAGGAGGGTCGTGGAGTTGAGGACAGTCTGGAGTACCTAGGGAGACCGTGGTTCAAGCAAAGAAATGAAAAGCTAGCCTCGTGTAGGGAAAATAAGACTTTCTGCATGGGTTTAAGTCAGGTGACCTTTAGTGTCAGCTGCCTCTGAATCCTTCCTTTGTGCCCTCTAGGGCTTTGCTTCGTATGTTGACAGTGTGCATTACAGGATGTTATGGCACCAGTTATGTAACCTTCTCAGACCCATTTAAGAAATGTAGACTAGCCTGGCAGAGAGAAACTGGTGAATTCATCATTGTTTTGGTACCATACGAACCTTTAAGGTCTTGAATGCACAGATTTTGTTGAGGTGAAGTCAGATGATTCCATTCCAGCTCCTAAATCTGTTGCAGATAGTCTTTTCTCTAAGAATATATCACCATGGCCTTTGCATTTTGTACAGTGTTGGGCTAGGTATTACTTTTAAAAAATATTTATTCATGTGGTTTTATGTACATATGTATGCCTAAGTGTATGGATATGTACCATGGGTACATACAGGTCTTTGAGATCTTGGGGCCCCTAGACTTGACTTTACAGGGGGTCATGAGCCACCCTATGTGGGTCCTGTGAACTGAACCCAAGTTCTCTGCAAGAGTGGCAAGTATTATTAATCTTTGATCCTTATTTACATATAAGTTTAATTTTTTGAAAATTTAGTGAGATCTAATCATATCTACTCTCCCATTTCCTGCCTCCAACTCTCCATGTCTCCCCCAACCCCCTCTCCCAACTTCATGTCAATCCACTAAGTTCAGTTAGTGCTTCTCATATGTGCATGTCTGTTGAAGACATTCCACTGGAGAATGGGAAACCTACCCATAGCCATACTCTCAAAAGATAATGACTCTCCCTTCCCCATCATTCATTGATAGTAGCTCCTAAGTAAGTAGTGGTGCCTGAAGATCGTCTATGGTGGAATTCCGGCTGGCTTGACCAAGGTTTAGTGCAATTGAGAGCTATGAATATAACTCAAGTCTTTAGAAAGACAGCAGGTTCTACTCCAGAGCCTATGACTTCCCCAGGTATGGAATTCCTCCTGTGGAGCAGGCCTCAAATACAGTAAGAAAGCAGTGGCTTTGCTGTGCTACCTCCTAACAGGCATGCTGCTATCGTACCAGTGGAGACATCTCTCCTGGTAGGTCAGCATCACAATATGCAGAGTCCAGCACGGGGTAAGAGCATCCATGCCTTTCCTCCCCAGCAGCCTGCATAACACCTTCTGGCACTATGAAAGCTAGTCAACTCAAAGTTTTCTCCTTGGTGAGACTGATTTTTTTATGATCTGCAGCTAGTACGTGGTGCCTTCAGCAGTAAGGGTCTAACCACGTAGTTATGGAGGATAATTAAGGGCAAAGACACTAGTCTGTATTGTTCTGGGGATTTGGGGGACCTCCCTGACCAATAACTTATGTGCAGGCATCCCATGTCTTGTACTGTGACTTTCATTTCATAATCCATGTCTTCTGAGAGTGCTATCATCTGATACCCATGCAGGACAAAAATACAACAAATGTGTATTTTGAAACCTGTTCATTAACTAGTGTATTTTCATAAGTCTTTTTCATAGATTCTTAGTTTTGATCTAACAGTCCAGTACCACTTCCTCTCTCCTGTTCCTCCTTCCCATCCCTGATTAGCCCTTTAACCCTCAGGATCCCCCCTTTTCTCTCATTTCACATGTGTTTTACTATCCTTCCACTCATTTTTTAAGTTGGGTTCTGAGTGGTAAGGTTCCAGTGACCCGCAATACCCTCTTCATTTGGATTAGCCTTCCCACTCCTCCCCTAAGTTCCGCCTTGCTCGGCACATCTCCATGCTCAAGCCTTTCTGCGTACAGTGTTCCACTTCACTAACTTCATCTAAATTTCCTGACTTCAGCTAGAACCCTCTGGGGCTTTCGGCACTAAGTCATCTTGGTCTTTAGTTGGTGGTTTCTGTGGTTCTCTCAGTTTTCAGACATTTGCTATTTTGTATCGTGCTTAGAGTTGTGTCTTCGGAGTTCATTTAAGCCTAAAATTAGATACTGGAGGGTGCTAATGAGATGGCTCAGTACATCAAGGCAGCTGCCCCTAAACTGATGGCTTCAGTTCAGCGCTCAGGATCTACATGGTGGAAGGAGAGAACTCACTTCCACAAGTAGCTTTCTGACCCCCATGTGCACACTGTGGCGCATGTATAATTCTTCCAGCCTCTGCGAGGAAGTAAAATGTAAGAAAAATTAGAAAACAAAAACTTATACGCTAAAAGAATTTCATCTTAAGGAACGTATATGGGGCAGGGGGCAGGAGAGGACAGCCATGATTGCCTTGTCGCTCAGATTTTCTTTACTAGAATGAGAATTATGTATCTTTTACAATGCCCAGAACTTGATTACTCTTCTGTATTGTTGGGAGCTATAGGGCAGTAGTGGTAGTTTTTTGGGTTTGTGTTAGAAATAGAATCTTACTTAATAGCCTACATTGACTTGAAACTTAGGATCCTCCTGTCTCAGTCCTCTGGGCTCTGGGATTACAGATGTGTCCCTTCATGTCCAGCTTTGAGACAGTATGTGTTGTACTGAAATCCCAGTCTTCTAGCCTTGTTCTTCAGAGAAGCAATATACAGTGGGTTTCCTCTGGCCTATGCCAGCCAAGCCACAGTGAATCCTCTGGCCCATGCCAAGCCAGGCCCTCCTTACAAGGTTGTGTGACTCTGTCAAGTCAGCTGACAGGACACATTGCTAGACTAGAATGTGCCTGTGAGCTCTAAGTCTGTTCTGAATATGATTCAATAACTTGTGACTTTGTGCAAAAGGTGGAGATCATGAGTGTAGTAGCTGAAGATGTGATTAGACAAGATATTGATTCTGAACTTCTGCCCTCTTCTTTGTATTCAAGCCTGTTCTTCCTTAGGGAGGTACACACAGAGAAAAACGAAAGCGAGAACTAGGTCATGGGCTTTTTAAATATATTGATCAGGGAGCCCATAGATGTAGCTCCAACACCTTCCCTTTTGTGTGATGTCATGCTGGGGGTAGGGCTAATGTACCCCGACAGGGACTTCCTTTTCAAAGAAAAGCTTAGAAAAGAAAAAGAGTCTCCAAAGGCAGTAACCAGAAATAATGCCAGCCTTTCTAAATGCCCTTCTTTGAAAGTCGTTGATCCTGTTGATTTTCTAGACCATGCAGTGGCATGAAGGGATGGTGTGAGGTGGTCAGCTGTGAGCAATGCCTATCTCAATTCTTAGCCCTCATATACCTCTCCCTGGCTCCTACCACTACGGCTGCATGCCATCCCTCATGCATGGTTTTTATGCCTATAATGCACATAGGCAGTATGAATGTTCTGTAAACAGTAGCATTTATATTGCTACCAGCTTCAAGTCTGAGACTCCCTGGTGGTACCCATTGTGTAAATGTCATGGTGTAACCCTGAGTGTCCTCTAAATCAAGTATGGCTCTGACTTTTAACCTTGACTTACCTGGATAGGTTCTGTGGAGGCAACCAGGGATCTTGCTAATGCATCCTCTGGGACGCAAATGGCTATGTTGAACCCCATGGGACTTTTGAAATGGTACCAAGAATAGCAGAAATCAAATTGGCTTTGGATTATCAGGCCTGAGGTCCAGTGTGTTGAAAGGGTGACATTAGTAAGAGAAAGGCCAGGACACTTTCTCATTTACTTTGCACACTTTGGGGAAGTGCTCTTTGCCTTGCTAACATCAGAAGTAGACCATTCTTGTTTCTTTAGCAGATCACATCAGCTTTCATTACAAATCAACAGCAACAAATAGAAAGGGCCACCATCTATGGAAGTGCGTCTAAGACAACACTGTGCTCCAGTGCTCCGGGGTAGGCTTTTTGCCTTCTGCACCAGTGGATCAGTTTCTCATGTCCATGGGCTTCTTACCCAGCAGCTTTTTAAAACACCAAGAAGCATCGCTCTGCTTTCTAGCACCTCTCTAAGAGACCAGGACTGCTATGCCTCTAGCCATGCCCCAGAAAGCACATTTGAGACAAATCGGCTTACTTTGCCTGCATGCTTAGGAAGCCTCTCTTTAAAACCTTAGTGTGGCATGTGGGAGAAGAACCATATCTAAATATCTTGCTTTTCCTATCCAGGAGAGCGACGGAGACGCCGATGCCAGGTGGCATTCAGCTACCTACCCCAGAATGACGATGAGCTGGAGCTGAAAGTTGGAGACATCATAGAGGTTGTAGGGGAGGTAAGAAAGTTTACACTCTTGCCTCATGTTGCCGTCAGCCCAACCTGTGCACCCAGTCATGAAGAGCCTTTGCTGCACAGGCACAGGCCCGCCGGCCTTGGCAATGGATGTTCAAACTCCAAGAGACTCTAGAGACCATCTAGTTGAGTCTCCAAGGCAAATTGGTTTTGGCAGGGGAATTCCTGTAGGCCAGATTGGGGTCAGATGTGGGGCCATCTGAAGCCATTGCCCTCGTAACATAACACTGAGGACCTTTGAAATTTCAGTGCTGTGTTGTCAACATTCCTGTCTTCAGTTTTTGATGGACCCTGAATGGTCACAATGACATGGATCCACCTCTAGAGTAGGGATTCAGTTTTCATTGTGGAGAACAATGAATTTAGAGAGAATGAAAGTGGCATGTGTTATTTACTAGACCAAGCATGTGACAGGTATCAGAAATAAGGGTTTTGTTTTGTTTTGTTTTGTTCCTGGAACCCTGACTAGGGGTGGCAAGGGATGAAGAAAGGACAAACCACAAAGACTCATAGAAAAATCTCAGATTCAGTGGACTGAGCTCTTTAATGGAGATGCATCCACCCCACCCCACCCCAAAAAAGAAAACCCAAAATTCAGTGTATTTATTATACAGAATTTACCAGAAAAGCGGGTTATTGCATAGAGCTTAACAAGGGGGGAGGGGTAATTACATACAGGTAAAGGAGGAGACAGGGATATTTATATAACTGATCAAGAAGACAGGTTTAGCAAATCTCAGTGGGTGCAGTTTGAAGGGGAGCAGCCATCAGGCATTAACATGGGGAAGAACGCTACAGTGGACATTTTCTGTACCCACTGTCAGCATTTGCGATCTGACCAGAGAAGACTTTGTCATTTCTATGAGCCATAGCTAGGGAAGATTTTTTTTGTTTTTACTTCCATGAGTCTGAGTCATTGGGGCCTTTGATAGGGGCATGTTTATGGCAACATTACACATTCACTCATGATTTAATTGCTCCCTACAGTACTTTTGTACTGGTGTGAAATCCTAGGCTTCACATAGGAACTCAGCTCCTAGCTCTGTGATGAGGTTCTTCACACATTAACCCACTTAATCATCCTGATCACTTTATGGTGTAGATGAGCAAAGACCTTCAAGATATTCTAGCAGAGGCAGGGCTAAGGGGCAAGACAGGTCCATTGACTGGGGACACCCTCAGTCTCCTGTGCCATTTTCTCCTGAGTGTTTGATCCTATCTATTCAAAACGAGCATTATGGTAAAATGTTCCTGGAGATACTGGGTGGGCTGCTTGGGCTCTACTCCCTCAGGCTTTGAACATCTTGTGCCTTGGACTTGGGACCTCATCATTCTGGTTCAACATTTGGCTGTTTAAAAAGAATTAAGTTTTCTACTTGCTTGTATTTCCTGGACATCAGTTGACTTTACAGAAGCTCATGGTTTATAGAAAATAGAGGCGGTCTGGAAGTGAGCTGTCACGCGGGTGGAAGTGGCAGAACTATGAGCAGAAGCCAGGTTTGAAGGCTCACTGAAACCTAACCTGGCCTCAAGGCACCAGGAAGACATCTGTAAGACAGGAAGGCTGGCTGTGAAAGAACAGAGGTTTGAGAAAGATGAAAGGGATGAGGAACTTGATGAAGATGGCCGACTTAGATTCCAAAGCCTATAGTGACCAGTGCAGCAATTAAATGGAGACTTTGGGGTTATCTTTTCCAGAGGACAGATCACTTGAATCTCTGCTAGTCCGTTTGTTTTTATTGCAACCTGATAAGGATCACTTGAATTGCTTTTGTTTTCTCACTTGTCAAACAAATATATGTGTTTCTAGGGAAGCAGTTAATGGGGTCCCTAATGTGGCCCTGGGAGAATGTGCTTTAACTCCCATTCTTTCTAACTTTTGGATGATCTGTACTAATATGTTACTGATGTCAGGCAGGGCATAGGAAATATTTATTGAAACTTACGTGAATAAGAAATGAATGGAGACTGAGCAGAACGTCAATTTAGTGATGGGCAAACTTCTTAAGAAGACTCCTATAGAAGAAATTCTACAATAAAAAATAGTTGTAACCAATAAAATGTTAAATTATTGGTGTATGGTTTGAGGTAATTAAACAAAGAAAACAAAAAATGGGAAATACTGCAGTAAGTTATAAAATATATAAATAACATATGAAAGCTATATTAAGGTGCCAGGTAAGGTGGTATGTGCCTTTAATCCCAGCACTCTAGAGGTAGAAGAAGCAGGATCTCTTGAGTTCAGACCAGCAGAGCTATGTAATGAAACCCTATCTCAGAAAACAAACAAATAAAAAATATGAGGACGCTGTTACAACAGTGCCAGATGACACATGGATTTGCCATAAATACGCATCCCATAATGGAGAATAGCATTTTCATTTTTGTTGTTGTTTTGAGACAAGGATTCACTGGGTAGATCCAAGCTGGCTTTGAGCTTGGGTTCCTACTGCCTCTGTCTTCTGAGTGTTGGGTTACAGGCATATAGTACCATGTCTGTCCCTGGAGAAGAAATTTTAGCTCTGTGAAAATATCCCACCTTGCTGTTTATTAAAGAAGTGTAAATTAAGAGAACAATTAGTAGGTTTCAGCTGATTAAAATCAAAGAAAAATCTACTGGTCAGATGATTGGCAATGCCTAGTGTAACTGGTAAATTTGTATAGCTGTATGATACTTACATGAAGGAATGTCAATAGCTATACAATATGAATAAAGTATGACTCTGATTTCAGTCCTAAAAATTTATCTGCAGAAAATGGTTAACAAAAATGTACACAGAAAAATGTGTTGATTGTAGCATTGCTTGTAATAATGAAAAATAATCAAGAAAAGAAATTAAATTGTGTTATCTAACTAGAAGACATGAAGTTATTAATATGGTTCACACAGAGCCCTTTAAATATTAATTTATTATGATGTTTTGCGTTATAATTATTGGTTATATTCCTCTTAGCTGAGAGTTTTCAATGGCAGAGGCCTGGCTTTTGTCTGTCTCTGTATTTGTGGTACTTGGAATAGTGCCTGAATCCTAATGTGTACCTTAATAAATAACTAAGTGAATAAATGGAACTCCAAAACAGCTTGTTGCAAAATAAACGAACAGATTCGAACAGAAAATTGCACACACTAGGATATAATCATGTGAAATAGATCTATATACATGTGATTCAAGATTGAAAGGGAGAAAGCATTGAAAATGGTCTTGTCATAGGAGATGCTTTTGTCCTTTGCTGGCACAATAATGCTTTAAGAACACAAGAAACATGATCGATACATTTCTAAGAAATACTATATACTTCTGCTTGTCAGCTGTGAGGAAAGGCGCCACGGGTTGTCCTGAGGAGCAATTGCTGCACTTGGGACTAGACTCGCCTAAAGGACANNNTTGGCCGTCACCTGCAATTCCAGTTATTTTTTGCTCATTTCCAGCTGGATTCTAGGCTGCACTTGTAGTTTGCTTCACCAGGAAAAAGGAGAAAGAAAGCCATAGAGTCTAAAGACTAACCTTTTAAATCTATGATTTCAAAATTGTACCAAGACTTCTCTGCTGTTTCAGCTGATCTCCCAGGTGTTTTGTCATACAAATGTTGTATATGTGCTTATGGGCATTCTCTTCTCATCCCCTAGAGCAGCAGGTCTCAGCCTGTGGGTCACAAACCCTTTGGGGTCGCATATCAGATATCCTGCATATCAGATATTTACATCACGATTCATAACTGTTGCAAAACATTATGAGGTAACAACAAAATAATTTTATGATTGGGGGTCACCACAACATGAGGAATTATATTAAAGGGTCACAGCATTAGGAAGGTACTAGGCTGGAAAAAAATGTCCCAGGTAAACAAAATCCTAGGGACAGATGAAGGTTAGAAAGCAATTAAAGCTTTGTGATACTGTTGAAACAAGCAATGTCTTAATAAACTACAACATTTTGTAGCTGGAGAGGTAACTCAATGGTCAAAGGTACTGGCTGCTCTTCCAGAGGACCTGGGTTCAATTTCCAGCATCGACATGGTGTCTGACAATCATTCATAACTCCTGTCCCAGAGGATCCAGTGTCCTCTTCTGGCCCCCAGGCACTAGGCATGCACATAGTACATAGACATACATGCAGACAAAACACCCATGTGCATAAATAAAGAAAACTGAGAGTACAACATAATTGTATATATAAATATAGTTGCCTCTTATGGATTAATAGTATTAGAGTTGTTCACATGAAAATGCAACCTATTTTTTAGTACCTGACATATAGCTCTTAGGATTTTGACTGTGTATGGTAGTTTTTAGAAAACAATTGAGTCACAGAATTTAAAAAATTATGTATGTATCTTAATATCGAATATTAACTTAAAACATCACAATCTATGTTCATTTTCAACATTGTCATAATATAAGGTTAGGCCTATATCCAATATTTATTGTATTCGTGTGTGTGTGTGTGTGTGTGTGT
>LOEQ01000607.1:120931-131562 GCA_001685075.1 Bramus lutescens | reverse complement strand
TCTACTGTGGTACACTTCTGAGCATCATAGCCTTGCTTGGGAGTTGATAAATACTGTGGAATTTTCCAAATTATAATAAGCTACACTCATGCTGTGCTTAAGAAATGTTTGCTAATTTGATTGCATGTTAAGTTTTTTGCTTTGACTCTTATGCCAACAGGTTTGGGATAGGGTAACTGGCAACATTTCTAATTTAGGTCTATCGTTGGATTGTGGCTTTCCTTTTTTTCAAGGAGGTCAAATTTTAAAGGTCGCATCAGCATCCACAGCTGTAGAACCTGCAGTATCCACCCAGCCCCTAGAAGCCTTCTATAGTGCCAGCAAGCATTAGAACAGCTTCTATGGGGTGGGGGGGCATTTTGGACATTTAGTGCCTTAGAGGAAAGGCAGAGGGAGAAACTGGAACATGCTTCACTTAAACTGTTCCTTTGGTGAAGGGTCATGGAACCACTATTGCTTTTTCTGTAATCAATATGTCATGTTGCCTGTGATCTGAAAACTGTGTTGTTGGTGTCCGAACTTGCGAACACAGTTTTG
Organism: Bramus lutescens; assembly: GCA_001685075.1. Classification (NCBI taxonomy): domain Eukaryota; kingdom Metazoa; phylum Chordata; class Mammalia; order Rodentia; family Cricetidae; genus Bramus; species Bramus lutescens. The sequence continues at coordinate 131,025 of LOEQ01000607.1, read as the reverse complement.
TTTCCCATGGCCACATTTAGATTCCATGAAAAGTGAGTACCCGTCTTGACAAGGAATGATGGATGGAGTTTTTCTCCATTTTATTGAAATTTTTGAAAAGAATATGATCATTGACTCAATCAAGGTGACATGATGTGTATGTGTATGGCTTATTATTGCTATTAATAATATTTGTTTTAGGTGACAATAATATATCGAGTTATTAATAGTGACATCAGTGCCAAACATAAACAATTTTCTTTGTGTGTATATGTATACACATGTATTCATATGGAGAAATCTCATGTAGATGTTAGAAATCTCTTTCCTCTCCACCATATTTACCGAGTCAGGGTTTTTCAGTCAAATCCAGAGCTTAAAGATATGGCAAATCTCACTAGCCAGCATGCTTTTCAGATCCTTGCTTTCTGAGGCTGGAATTGCAGACAAGTGGCTAGCTACACCCACACAACTTTTATGAGGGTTCTGGGGATCTGAACTCCAATCCTCTTGCTTATGTGGCAAGTGCTTTAAGTGCCAAAACATTTCCTTAGCCCCTGCTTATTAATTCTTGAGATGAGATCTCATTGTGTGTGACCTTTCAACTCCTGGGCTTAATTAAACACCTGTCCCTGCCCCCTAAGACTATAGGCATGGGTACCTTCTTGCCAACTACTCCCAAGTTTATATGTCTTAGCACATTTCTTTCAAGAATGACAGAACTTTATGCTTGCCTCTCTGTCATTTCCACCTAGAGATTCTAATTCCTATCAGTTTATCCAAACCCTCCAAACACCCTCCTCCGTCCACAACTTTCCCCATCTCAGATGAAGGCAGTGCCATCTCTCTTCCCTTTTATTCCCTTGAGGTTGTGTCTGACTAATTGATCACCTCTGCCTAACTATGTCTAGGATCTGTCTCTCTGTAACTCATCACCCTAATAGGGCTTTTTGTCTCTTCTCACTGTTGTGCACTGTATACATGGCACATATTTGTGGAAGGTAGAGTATTTTCAAATGCATCAACATGATCCTTTGGAGATTGCAGACATCTGCAGAGTGAGGGAGCTGGGTGGAACAATAGAGCAGGTGCACACTTGAAAATAAAGCAGTTGTGTGCTTAACTATTTCTTTGTGAAATACTGTATTGGTGGTAGTGACATGGAACAAGGATTTTATCAGAGTTATATACTAGAAAGGTATATGTGTGTAAGTATGTGGGTGTATGTGCATATATCCTGATTCCTGATTGCTTGCAGAGTGAAACCATGTGCTAGAAGTTCCCATAATCCAGTGTGAAGCCTTGAGAGCAAACATAAACTTCCCAGCTTGCTTGAGTGGCTGCAGGCAATATTTCCAGCATCTGAGATGATTTAAAACTATCTCTTCCCCCTGTTGTTGGTGCAATGGGTAGTTGCATAGATTTATGGAGCCATTATGTTATTACACAATCTGGCTTGAGAGCCGATGAGTGTGATCCTGTTTTATTAATGTACAACCTGGTTCTTTCACTTTTGAGATTGTTTTGTATTCAATATTTATGTTTAAAGAAGAAAGTTTCCCTTTAAAATGGGGCTTGCTGCTTTGATTTTGCAGAAGCAAATTGGATCTTGCGTGACAGAATTTGGTGTGTGAAGCCAAGCATGTCTCCCACTTAAGGTGGAATAGTTGATCTTTTGACATGACTGATTTGATAACTTGCATGAGGAAAGATGGGATCTGACAAAGACCTCTCTCTCTCTCTCTCTCTCTCTCTCTCGTGTGTGTGTGTGTGTGTGTGTGGTGTACAGGGTTTCTTCATTGAACCTAAAGTTCACTTCTTAACAAGTTTGACTGTTCAATAAGCTCCTTGTACTTATCTGTCTCTGCCCCCCAGTGGTGGGGTTACAGATGTGTGCTGCCATGTCTGAATTTTAAGTGGGTACTAGATATCTGAACTCAGGTCCTTATATTTGCGTGGCAGACATTTTACCAACTGAACCATCTTCCAGGTTTCTGTACGTTAAATCTGTAACACTCACGGCTAGTGATTAGATTGTATATTAGGGGAGGTACTTAATAATAGCCCTTTACCAACCCTGAAAAAAAGGAATAGTGAAACTAGGTTTGATGCTATACACCTTAATCCTATCATTCAGGAGACTGAAGCAGGCTAATTGAAAATTCAAGGCCAGCCTGATATATTAAGCCAGTTCTAGTCATCCTAGGTTATATGGAGACCTTGTCCCAAAACAACAAACTAACCAGCCAACCAAAAAAAAAAACAGTGAATATTGTTACTTTTGCTTGTCTTATTAAAATATAAGGAGAAACCCCATATATATGTATATATATATCTTTTTAATGCTGTAAAATTTATATACCTGTGAACAATTTGTATAATTTACCATCTAACTGAAATATTTACAGATGAAATGGTGTAGAGGAGACAAGATTAGTGGTGATTGATAATTTCTTTGTGTTTTATGAAGCTGGGTTTCTTGTAGATCAAGCCAAATTTAAACTTTTGGGTAGCCAAGGATGACCTTGAACTTCTGAACCTTTTGATGCTTCTGCCTTTCAAATTCTGGGATTGCAGGCATATGCCAAGTTGTTGAAAACAAGTGATACATACATGGGAGTTTGATATATGCTCTGTTTTTGTATATATTAGAAATTCCTTTAGTAGAGATTATAGGAAAGGAAACTTTTGGAGAAATGTTTCCATTTAATTTAAGCTTATGTTTAAGTGTTACTATATCAGTAGGACCTGGAGAGACTGCTCAGCAGTATCGAGCACTTATTGGTGAGTCCCTTGGATGACTGGTGTCTTCTGAACACTTAGGTAAAGGAGTGGCAGATGTTACGACACTTGTAAATAAGCTGCATGTATCTGGGTGAGGCCAGGACCTAACTTGGTATGGCTTTTTATACAGAATGGTCCTCGCTTTTGGTGCCAATTTATTCCATGTGTGGACTCTATAGTCATGACTAGTGTTGGTTCTCCTAATCATTTTGCCATGTTGGAAAAGATATATTGAAGTATTCCTGTTTGGCAGGTTGGTAGTATATAATGTCTCTTACAGAGAAACCTTTTAAGGGCCTCTTCTCCCAGGCCTTCCTAGTTTAGCTGATTCCTATTAGTGATTTCTGCCATCTCTTTCTTGAAAGGAGTTGGTTTTCTATATTTTCTACTAGGCAGACTCTTTTTCAACCCCCATCAGCTTGAATCTCATTTATGGAATTGCAGTCACTCAAATTAATGCCTTTATGGTTATCAACATTGAAGCATTTGTTTGTGGCAGAGAATTGAAATTTAAATTGTATGTACATGGAGTCATAAATCAATTGTTTCAATCAGCCAAATTGCAGTTAAGAGAATTTTAATATTTCCATTCACATCTCTGTTAGTCTTTTGATCCATTATAGTAAAAATTCATTAAATTTTATAGTAGTATTAAACCATATAAGTACCAGGTGACAATCTTTGCTGGGTAAGGTGATCCATGCCTGTATTCCCAGCACAGCAGAGGCAGAGACAGAGGATCACTGCAGATTAAAGCCCAGCTCAGTTTATATAATTTCTAGGCCATCCAGTGCTACATAGCAAGACCCTATCTCAAGCCCTATCTCAAAGTAATGACCTCTGTTGCAAATAAGAGATTTGGAGCCAAGAAGATGGCTCAGCAGGCATAAGGCCCTGCCATTAGGCTTAATGACTTGACTTTGATCTTCATGACCCACATGGTGGAAGAAGATAACTCAGCCCTTTAAGCTGTCCACTGACCTCCATACAATGCACTATGGCATTTGCATCACTCTCTCTCTCTCTTTCTCTCTCTCATACTTTTACATGCCCTCAATCTTTCTCTCCCTCTAAATATAAATTTAAAAATAAAAGTCTTAATTACTTTTCAACCAAGTCAATTTATAGAAGTAGGAGTTTATTTGGGGCTTAAAGTTTAGAGGGCAAATCCAGGACTATCATGGTGGGGAACATGACAGCAGTTAGGCAGGTATGGTACTGGAATAGTAGCTGAGAACTTACATCTTGATCCTCATGCAGGAGGCAGAGAGCAGTAACTAAAAATGATATGGTCTTTTGAAACCCAGTGATATATCCCCCTTTTACAAGGCCACACGTCTTCCCAAATAGTTCCCCAAACTGAGAATCAAGCATTCAAACATATGAGCCTATAGGGACCCTTTTCATTCAAACCACCATTATCTCCGATTCTTTGAAGAGAAAAAAGCTCTGGCAAGTCCCAGGAACTAATATATTCTTTGACTAATAAAACGCAAGTGGATAACATGTAAAAAATCATCTAAGAGTTAAACTATTGGATATTCCTTATTTGGATGGAATGATAAAATTAAATGACATCTTTAGGGTATTGGAAACTTCATGGCTTTCACTGGAGTATTATGGTGCACACTGGTTAAATAAAGCATATGGGCTTTCCAGACTTCAGTTTATTTATTCCTATTGTATCCATATTTCCTTGTCTAGGAAGAGTGGAGGAGGGGTTGGTAGGGAATTGGAAACAGTGTTACAGGGTTATTTTTAAATTATTATTTTTAATCGTGTGTGTGTGTGTGTGTGCATGCATGCACACGCTCTCATGAGCCTTGTGCCTCATGTGAGTGCAGGTGCCAATGGAAGTCATAAGAGAGCACCAGATCCTCTGGAGCTGGACTTACAAGTGGTTATAAGCTGCCTTACATAGGTGCTAGGCATAGAACTCTGGTCTAGTTCTATGGCAAACACTTTACTGAGCTATCTCTGCAGCCCCAATTTCCTTAACTTTTGATTGTGGGAGATTTGAAGCTTCACTTGAATTTTGCTATACTTATGGGAACTGTTTGTTTCATATTACCAAGTCTAAAATGTCAGCCACTAGAAAGTAAATGCCACCATTTAGGACCTTGTCTGCATTAGTCACTGTTCTATTTACAATTGCTTGAAGAAAGGTTAAAACTGCTATGTATCGTCAGTCTTCAGTAAATGTTTGGGGACTAGGTAAGTGAAGACTGTGTTCTCTCTTAATCCAGTTAAAATTATAAAGGAGAACTCTCTGTGTCTGTGCTGCGCTTGTGATCTAGCTGGCTTGCCTTTTCCATTTATTCATTAATTGCCTTGCTTACTCATTTAATGGAGCACTGTGTGTAGATCATCGTGGCACTCTGAGATTTCTCTGTGAATGAATGAACGGGTGGCAATCCACATTGAAATATTGGCTGGGTGGTATGTCTAGAACAGTGATTCTCAACCTGTGGGTTGTGCCCCCTTTGGGGCAGCTCACCTATCAGATACCCTACACATCACATGTTTACATTACAATCCATACTAGTAGCAAAGTTACAATTATGAAGTAGTAATGAAAATAATGTTATGGCTGGGGGTCACCGTAAGATGCGGAACTGTATTAAAGGGTTGCAGCACTAGGAAGGGTGAGAACCACTGGCCCAGATGCTGTATTTACATATTAAGTGCAGAGTGGTTTTGCTTGTTAGTTTGCCCGCATGATTGTTGATTTGGAGTGTGGTGGGTCTGATCTAGTTCGTTGGAATTTAACCCTTCTCTCCCAAGTCATGTCTTGGCTCAGTCATCATTTCTAGAATCCTCATCTGATACCATGGATTGTCCGCAAACCTTTTATTTATGTTTTGTTTCAGACAGGGTATCATGGAGCTTCGGCTGATTTTCAACCCACTAAGTAGGTGGGGATGATAATGAACTCTTGATTCTCCTTTTTCTCTCTTCCAAGTTCTGGGATCATAGGCACATACCCCCATGCCTGCATCCATTGAACTGACAAACTTGTATGGATAAAGGCAATGACAAGGCCCTGCAGAGTTATGTCAATATTGCCAGTGAGAATCAGGAGGAAGGAAGTTTCCTGGGATGCTGAAAGGGAAGGGAGTATCCAGAGATGTTTTCAAGGAAAGTGGTTACTGAGCAGAGTGTGCAAAGATGGTAGGAGGTCATGGTACTGGCAATATATGTATAGATAAGGAGAAAGCATGATTACATTGAAGCAGCAAATAGATGGGACTAGAGGGCCGGGATTGTCATGTGCTGATGGTGGTAGGTAGCTGGAAGGGAAGTAGTACCTCTTTCCCCAGGACTTTGCCAGTCTGCTTATAGGCTGCACTTTTTCTGGGTGGGCTGGCACATTGGTGGAGAAGTTCAGCTGTGTAGCAGCATGCTTCGTACTTTAGGGAGATAACTAGGGAGGTGCCTGGGAATGTGTTCTAGAGATTGAGGAGGAAGTAGCTGGGATAGTTGCCAGCCCAGGGCTCTGTGGTTGGTGACTAATTGGCCAGGCACCAGGAACTTCTAGTAGCTCCTGGAAAGGGGCAGATGGGCCCACCTCATGCACACTCTTTAAGCCAGGCTGCCATTCCCTGGGTTGGCAGCAAAACTGATAGGAGAGCCAAATTTCCTTTCAAATAAAATTGTTCTGTGCGTTTGGGGAACCAAAAGGCCAGGAGTCAGCATTCTGTTATCTTTGTTCACAGATGAACTGGCCATAGATAAAAAAGAGATAAAATTAGGAGGGCATTGTTTTAAAACATTTGCATGAATTGCAGAATTGTGTGTATGTATAAACATCACCTATGCATTTCACTTTACATACATGGACATTCAAAAATTTATCTTCCCATTAAGTTCTTTTTTTCTTTTTTTATTTTGGTATCAGCTCTCATGTTGCCGAGGCCAGATTCAAACTCACTATGTAGTCCAGGTTACCCTTGAACTCTTATAATTGTCCTGCCTCACCCTCCAAATGCTGAGACTATAGGTGAGTGGCACTGTACACACCTGTCCTTATTAGTATTTATTTTTGTATTTAGATTTTCATAGACAGGGTCTCATGACCTTGAACTCCTCAGTTTTTTTTGTCTTTGTTTTCCAAGTCATGGGATTACAGGCCCATGCTCAACTTCTAGTGTTTCTTTCTTCTTCTTCTTTTTTTTTGGGGGGGGGTTCCAATTAGTTTTTAAATTAGTTCCCCATTGTGGAATAATTTTAGATTCACAGAGAGATAGTAAAGTAATACAAAATTGCTGCATACTCCATAGCCAGCTTTCACTACTATTAACAGCTTCTGTTAATCCAGTATCTGTTGCAATGCCTGAGTCAATGTCAACATGTGATTATTTACTAAAGCCCAAACTTTATTCAGGTACCCTTAGTATTTATCCGTTGTCCTTTTTCTTTAATTCTAGGGTGTCATTCAGGACACTACATCATATTTAGTCACCCTGACTCCTTAGATTCCTCTTGTTTTGCTGGCCTTGGTAATTGTTGAGTTTTGTAGAATGTTCTTAAATTGGCATTTGTCTGGAGGTTTTCTCATGATGGAGGCTCATTCATGTTACATCATATACCAAGAGCTCGTGTTATCAAAATAACTTTCCCATTTTCAATGTTGATCTTGGTCACCTTGACTGAAGTGAGGTTAGGCAAGTTTGTCATTGTATTTTATTTTGCTTTCACACAAGGAATTAAACCCAAGATTGGCCTAATCCTCCTCACATGACAAAAAATTGCCCCACCATTGGTGGAGGCTACTTGTTTGTTCCCAGCTGCCCAGACCATGAAATAATCACACAAAAACTATATTATCTGCAATACTGTTTGGCCAATAGCTTAAACATACTTTTAGCTAGCTCTTGTATCCTAAACTAAATCTGTGCATCACCACGAGGTTGTGGCCTATCGTCAAGTTTCAATGGGCTCCAGTGGAGGCGTCTGTCTCTGAAGGGGCTTCTCCCTGACTCGGCTTACTCTCTATACAGGCCTCTTTCAGCCTGGCTTTACTCTGCTCAGCCATTGGCTGAAAAGCAGCTTCTTTATTAACCAATGGTAATAAAACATATTCACAGCATTCATCACCTCCCATGTCATTCTGTATTAGACTCTTTTGGAAGAAGTCACTCTGCAAACCCTGTAGTTAGGGCCAGGGGAGTTATACTGCACTTCATTGAGAGAGGAGTGTCGAAATAGATGAATTGAAATTCCTCTAGGCTGCATTGTCTGTTCTCTCTCATCCTAATTAGGTTTTGATAAGGTGATTTCTTATCTGTGTTCTGCATTCCAAATGCTAATTCCCCAGCACTTGCATCACATCTGCAACTTACACCTAGTGATAGCTCCAACATTGGCTTTATGTATGTCATATATAAACAGATCTGGATCCTATTTACTCAGATTATACATTTTTTTTGAGGATTGAGACAGCATCTCATTTAAAGCCACCTACAGAGCTGGCCCCAATTCATGCAGTAATAAGTATAGAACATATTATTTTTAGGTTAGTTTAATTAAAACTCTTAAATATTAACCATAGCTCATTACTAAACAGAACATCAAAGTCTAAGAATACAAGAAACATGGCAAGAAGAAGATACTGTCCTGAACACATTGTAATAGTGGCTAGTAATAATAGTGGCTTCCTATGTGCCAGATTTTTCTGTAAGCATATACTTTTCGCTATATCATTTAGTAACCTCACAATCCTATAGGTTTGTGCCATTATTACAACCCTTTTTAGTTCTCATTTCTGTGATACATAGAACTGAACCCAGAACCTTGTGTGTGTGTGTGTTCTATTGCTGAACTATATCCTTTGTTCCATTATTTCCATTTTATAGATGAATAGATCAAGGTGAACAAAATTTAATTTATGCCAGATTAGGTAGCTTGGGAATGACCCAATTGGAATTTTTATCTCATGTTCTGGCTCCAGAGTTTTGAACTCTTTACCAGTGGGCTCTAAGTCATTAAAATGGTGATTCACATGGTATCTCATTTAGGGGGAAACAAGATTGATGTTTAGATACTTCTTTCCAGTCTGTTAGGATATTTCTGATTACATGCTAGCAGTCTTACTGTTTTTCCTAGGGGAAGCGTATCCATAAAGCCAGTGCTGTTTTCCCTTTAGTTTTTTTTTTTAATTTTTACAGTAATTTTTGTATTATACGACTAATTTTATTTTTATAAAAGTATTCGTACTGTTTTATAATGTATCATATATCCTCTACTCCCCAGGCATGTAATCTGTTAAAAGGTAACTTTTATTTCCCCTCTCACATTTTTTTTAAAAAAAAAAACACAAGTGGTCACTGAGTCCTGCCAAATAAATTCTCAGTTGTGTTCCTTGTCCGAATGGTCACACCTCTAGGCACCGGGAGGCAGCCTCCATTGCTGCAGAGATGTAGGTGAGGGAGGAGGACTTCTGGAGAAGCCACCCAAGCCATGAATCGGCCCTGGTTTCCTGAACCATAAACAAATACAAGCTTTGTTCTCCCCATTCCTCATTTGGTCCCAAGTATGACTCAGGATTAGGCTGGGTCCTCAGGCTCCGTGCCTTTGGCTGTTTGAAGGAAGTGGGAGGATTTCAGGGTAGTTCTGGGACCTTTACAAACTGAAGAGAGGAGGCTTGGCCGCATGATGGGAGAAGAGGTACTTTTTTCTTTTTTCTTTTCCAGAGGAACTAGATCCTTTTAATCTGTAGCATTCTATAGCAGAACTCGTTCTGTGTTTACACGGCTGTGTTGAAATGATGATGTTTGGGCCAGCTGGAATCCCACAGTGGAGGGGGTGGTCGCTGCTGAATGTATTCAGAAAGAACCTTTCAATCGTAAGGGTGAATTTTCTAGAGTCAAATGGTGCACTAAAGCTATTTAGCTGGCTTTTGATTCTCCCCCATCCCACCCCGTGGCTTGGTCAATTTGGCTATTAATTTTTACAGATGTTTCCAATTTCTTTGTGCCCTGGTTTTCATGTGCTCATACTGCAGAGAGTAATTTAGATGGCAGTTTGCACAAGCAGTAACTGTTACACCATGTCACAGAGAAGTTTAGCAATTACAGATGTTTGTGCCGTCAACAAATCCAGCTTGCTTTTCAGGTTAGTTTAGGAGAGAAGAACATCTTCACAGAGCAAGCCAGCTCTGGGACACTTTGCCCTTGGGGCTCACAGGCTTTGGAGTGTTCCTTGTGAACGGAGAATCTGTGAGTAGTAATTTCTGGGGGCCATTGCACTGCTTACTTTGGAGAGAAAGATATTTGCCTACCTTTGTAGGGCCAAATGTTTATATTTGTACACGGACACACACACACACACAC